>JARVGS010000400.1:27181813-27194186 GCA_031762315.1 Hypsolebias antenori | reverse complement strand
CTCACAACCCCCCAGCAAAATGGCCCCCCCCCCCCCACCCCCACTATAGAGTATTCTGCTGGTGGGACTCAGTTTGTTTGGTGTCTCCTCAGATTGAAGACGTCCTTTGGATACAGGACAAAACGTCTTGGCAAAAAAGAAACCATCCAGATGACCTGCCTGAACATTGTTGGATTTTTTTAACCTGAATTATTGAGCATGAACTTTGGCATTTCTTACCTATTTTCATTATTTTTATTTTCAGTCATTTTGACAGTATTTTTTAAATAGATAAACAAAATTTCTTGATAGTTGGTCGCGGTTCATACACTTTCCTTACATTTTACTTTAAGGACAAATTAACCACCCAAAATAAACAAAAAAATGTGCAAATTTTGTATATTACATTTTAATTTTATTTATCAATCTTCATGACTTTGCAGTGAGTACCTTTAATATATGTCATCTACAGACATGGCATTTTTAAATAGGTGTGCATTAGGCTGCCATTAATTATTAATGATGTGTTTGTTTGCATGTGCTGCAGCTGGCCGATTTGCAGGTAGATAATGAGGATCTGCAGCGCTCCGTGCAGCAGCTGAAGAAGAAGTGCCAGAAGCTGATGGCTGAGCTGCAGGACACCAAGCTTCATCTGGAGGGCCTACAGAGCCGTAACCACGATCTGGAAAAGAAACAGAGAAAGTCAGTTTCAGCGTTCTCTCATCACTCTGTCTGCCTTTCCATCTTTTTTTAATTATAAACATACATCACAGAGATCTTACAGTTCTGTTCCCCTTGGGATTGCCCAGCACAGGGCCCACTCGCATAACGCTCAAGTTTTCTGTAATTTGAATAGTGGCTGAGATGGTCTGTAATCTGTGGAATTGCATTAGCTGAGAAAATGACTTCGACTTTAAGCACTCGAGAAGCTATCGCCGTGGCAGAATGTGATCTCTCCCCTGTGGCTAATTGAAGATGCTCTGCGGGTGAAATTATTTTCAGCTGCACTTCAGAGAAAAACACGGGGAATTACGACAAGCTGTCAGCACGAAACACTTAGCTGTTAAGTTCACTAACAATAAATGTTTTTGCTCCAGACTGCAGAAGAAAACATTTAGCAGATTACTAAAATCCATTGCTAAACTTATTCCTAACAGAAGAAAAACTTTAAACCAAAGATAACCAAAATGTTTGTTTAGTTTTGCAATGACAGCATACCTTTACAGCTTTCATGTTTTGTAAATTTAAGGCCTAGCATTCCTTGAAGGGATGCTCTGTCTGTGGCTTTTCATGCTACATTTTAGACTAAATCCATTTTAGTTAAGATCTTCTTAAGTCGTAATTTGCTACAAATTGTCTTTCTGTTAAGGAATTGTTTTAAAAGGATTCAGATAACTGATTTGTGCAATTTGCATCCGATAAACAGGCTTTCTGTATTTTACTTTAATACTTTCACATGTTTTAAGATGAAACTAGATATAATTTAGAGTTTGGACCATTCCAGATCCTTTGGTTTTCACCGTGTTTTCATGCAAATTTCACGTTTTCCTGGGTTGCTATTTAGTGTGTCTGCGTCTCCTTGTGTGCGCTCCAGATTTGACCTGGAGCAAAGCCAGTTTCAGGCTGAGGTACAAAGAGAAAAGAGCCAGCGGGAGAAACTGGCTCGAGAAAAAGACATTATAACTGGCGAGATATTTAACCTTCGCCAGCAGTTGCAGGTGAGATTCTCTTTCCCTTTTCTCTCTGTACGATGAACTGTAATAGAGCCGATCCAGATGTGCACTGCTTTTAGCTTTCCTTTTTATTTTTTACTCTGTCCACTTCTACCTGCAGGACAAGGACACTGAATTGTACGCCACCAGTGTAAAAGTGCAGCAACTGAACTCAGAGATGCAGGATCTGTCCTCCCAGGAGTCCAAGGATGAGGCCTCGCTGGCCAAGTTGAAGAAACAACTTCATGACCTCGAGGCAAAGGTGAAAGACCAGGAGGAGGAGTTGGACGAACAAGCTGGAACTATTCAAATGCTGGAGCAGGTGGGGTAAAAATAAATATTTATAATGCTAAAACTTGCTTATGAAGCCCCAAGCAAGGTTTTGAACTAAAGAAATGCACTTTCCGAACACCCTAAAGTCTACAAACAAAAGTTTCTAACCAATATATTCTAATGCATTTTTTCCCTGGGTATTTATATCATGAGTTGTTATGTGTGTCTCCTCATCTTGTACTCAGACTAAGCTGCGGCTTGAGATGGAGATGGAGAGGCAGCGACAGAGCCACTCCAAGGAGATTGAGAGCAGGGATGAAGAGGTGGAGGAAATCAGGTGGTCCTGCAGTAAGAAGGTAGGCGTTGCTCATTTTGTCTGTCTAATATTTTTTTCTTTTTCTAAGCCTCTCTTCTCCAGACTAACAATTAGGTCTGTTCAAGGGAACAGTGCGAAACAGACACTTTGATTCACAAATGCATTCAAGTTTCAACTGATTTTTGCAGAAACCAACATATTAGTGAGCTGGTTAGTTATTTTGTCCCCCATCGCTGAGCATAGAGGGAGAATTGGAAATAACCACTATGCGTCTGTTTGTGCATGTCGTGAGCATGATAAGTGAGGCACTGATTTCCATTTTTTTGTGTGGTAACATCTACATGTATGTGTAAGAAAGGATCCTTTGGAAAACTGTGTTGCCATGTCAAAATCCAAGATGGCTGCTGCCATACATAGCTAATGATCTTGTGAGCTGGATAACATAAAAAATAAGTGATGTACCAAGTTCCATTTTGGTGTGTGGCTGTATCTAAGTGTTTGAAAGGTCATCATCTAAAATTGGGTTGCAAGTCAAAATTCAAGACGGCCACCCCTAGTGGATGTACTGCGTGTATTGTGTCTATGTACATATACATATATGTGCATAAAATAGATACATATGGTGCACACCAGTTTGTGTGTGTACACACATGTTGTTATAGTGGCACCCGTGACTCAGACCACAGTCAAATGCATTCCAGGGGTCAGGGCGAGCAGCACTGAATCCCACCTGAAACTACTGGCTAAAGCTAAGGCTAATTTCAATAAAATCATTATTCACGTTGGTGAAAATGACACTCAGTTACACAAATCAGAGATCACTCGAATTAATGTTGCTTCGTTGTGTAACTTTGCAAATACTGTCGGACTCTAGTTTTCTTTGACCCCCCCTCCCCAACCTGACCAGTGACAACATGTTTAGCCGTATATCGGCTTTCAATCACTAGGCATCCATGTGGTGTTCAGAAAACAATGTAGGGTTTATAGACAACTGGAGTGCATTTTGGGGAAAACCTGGTCTGATGCAGAGAGCTGGCATCCATCCCACTTTGAATGGAGCAGCCCTTCTCTCTAAAAACTTAGCTGATTCAGTTGGACATCCAAATTATTGACAACCAACGGTCCAGTCTAGAAATCAGTCCAGGAAGCAGAGTTGTAGTCCTCCACACCTCTCTGCTGCTACTCCTCTGTTACGCACCCAAAACCCCATTGAAACAGTGCAAACTCGCTCATGACAAATTAAATAAACATATAAATCATAAAAATCTTATTAAAATAAACACAGCTACTTTACCAGAACAAAATACCGTAATAAAATAATTAAACTATGATGGAAGATAATCATTAAATTTGGTTACAATGTTTTCTGCTAAGATGAAATTTACTCAGGCAACCTTAAGAATGTCACTAGAGCCTGATTTATGTTTGGACAGTTTTTGTCCTGTTGAGCTCTCTGAATTGTCAAAAACAATGGTCTCATCCAAACCATCCACGTCTGCTGGACCCCATCCCAGCCAGGCTGTTGAAAGACGTATTTCCCTTAATTAATAACCACGTCTTGGATCTGCTTAATTTGTCTCTAATAAATGGTTATGTACCAAAGAGCTTTAAGATTGCTGTAATTAAACCTTTATTTAAGAAACATAGCCTTGATTCAGGAATCCTAGCCAATTGTAGACCTATATCTAAACAAACTTTCATCTCAAAAATTCGAGAGAAAATAGTTGCTGGTCAGCTTTCAGTCAGGGTTTAGAGCTCACCACAGCACTGAATCTGCACTGATGAAAGTTACTGATGATATTCTCATGTCCTCTGACAATGGACTTGTGTCTGTACTGGTCCTGTTAGACCTCAGTGCTGCATTTGATACAGTTGATCACAATATTTTGCTACAGAGATTGAATATGATATTGGGATTACAGGAACAGCTCTAAATTGGTTTAAATCATATCTATCTGATAGATTCCAATTTGTAAATGTAATAATGAATCTTCATCATACATCAAAGTTAGTCATGGAGTTCCTTAGGGTTCAGTGCTTGGACAAGTACTCTTTACCTTTTACAGGATGTATATGTAGGTTTACACTGTTCTCACATGCTGTGTAATTCATACCTACTTGAATATCTTGCACCAAACGTTTTAAGGTTTACTTGCATTCCTTGTTCAATTCCAACCCAGAAAACCACTTGTTTCAAAAACTACAAATATTCACTATTCAAGTCCTCCAGTGACAAGAAACATCGTGCACTACTTGTTAGGCTGTTTTAAAATAAAGTGTTTTATACTAAAGTATTGTATCCTTAAAAAATATTATAAAATGGTGTGATATTATGAATCATACAATGCTAAAAATTACATAATTGGTCAAGTTTATATTCACTACATAAAATTGAGCATAAGTTTATACTGTATCCAAAATAGTTTAAATCACTCACATGGCAGGCATTCCTTCAATATAAGTTTGGACTTTATTGTTTGCATTTAAAACATCTATGTCTTTATATGTGTCGTGCAGCTGAAGCAGATGGAGATTCAGCTGGAGGAGGAGTATGAAGACAAGCAGAAGGTCCTGCGCGACAGAAGAGAGCTGGAGTCCAAACTTCTGATTACTCAGGACCAGGTACTTCCTTGACTCCCTCTTCTCTCTGTCAGTGCTGTTAAGTGTGTGATTTGGTGTGGGCCACTTCCACTGATTGGAAATAAAATGCTTTTGAGTGTGGAAAGGCAGTGTTAGTTTTAAAGGAGGGTAGATGGTTGTATGTGTGATAGTGATGACTGCAGAGGAGTGGTTTGTCATTCAGGTGAGCCAGAGGGACGTGGAGACGGAGAAGAGGTTGAAAAAAGACTTAAAGAGGACCAAAGTCCTTCTGGCTGATGCACAAATTATGCTTGACCACCTGAAGAGCAACGCCCCCAGCAAAAGGGAGATTGCCCAGCTCAAAAATCAAGTATGTAATCCAGGGACACAATTGCCTTACACTTGTACTGTAGTCTTGTAATGAGTGGCAATACATAGCAAAAAAAAAAAAAAAATCTAAACAGCAGTTGAACCATCATCAGGCCTGTCCAGTAATAATCCTTCATCTTGACCCACTAACGTTTGTCCTTCCCATCCTGCCTGCCTCTTTCCATCTGCGTCTCTCAGCTGGAGGAGTCGGAGTTCACATGTGCCACAGCGGTGAAAGCTCGGAAGGGCATGGAGATTGAAATCGAAGACCTGCATATCCAAATGGAGGATGTGGTCAAAAATAAAATGCAGGTGAGGTTCACATCTGATTAGAACGCATCATGGACGTGAAACAGAGCAGAAGGAAACAAAGTGATACTTTGAGTAATCCTAAATATTGATCAGTTGTCTTACGCCTCCAACACAAGATGCATTTTTTGTCACGTTTATCGATAATTTAACAGTCGGTGTCTGCATTAAGACGGCAATGAACACCAGAGCTCTGTTGGCTTAATTTGTTTCAAAACTCTTCTTTTAATGAGAAAGTAAAAGCAGAAACAACAATGTGGGATTACTTAAGGGCCTGTGCATATCAAATATTCTCCCTTCAAAATGCAGCGGGATTCTCATTAATATGCACCCATCAAGCCATGCTGGAATATTAAAATAATAAACACCCTTTGGCACATGTCTGATTTCAACATTTTTGCTCTAATGGATAAATGAGCTTTATCGAATGTTTTTTCCCCCTCAGTTTGCTCATTAATAGCTGTCTCCCGAGAGTTCTGCCTACATTTTAGACTCATAGACTGCGGATATTTGTGTCTCTTGGGATGGCATACAGTGTGCTGCGTGCTTGTGTTTTAGTTTTTAATTGCCACATTTATGGCGAGGGAGGGTCCTGTAAATGTCTGAGATTAGAGAATGCACATCGAGCGCCGGCGTTTAGCCCCTGAACACAGATGATGAACTCAGTACATCACTAGTACACTGCACTCGCTGCACTTTCACATGCCTAAATGAGCCAATTGATTAGCTCCAATTGGTGTCGTCCTCCAACCAGAGCTCCTGTCCAGACTGTGTTTCAGTGCCATTAGATGAAATTCCAGTGCTGCCACTGGCCCGGCCAGCTAATGATCATTTATTATATTCAGCAGCTCATAAATAAACCCTGTCATTCTGTCCTAAGTTATGTGTTTCCTTCTCTGTTTGTCACTTAGTTGGAGGAGCAGGTCAGCCGCCTGCAGAGAGAGAAGAATGACTTGCAGTCTCGGATGGAGGAGGATCAGGAAGACCTGAATGAGCTGATGAAGAAACACAAAGCTGCTGTTGCACAGGTAGCTCAAGCTGTGGAGCTGCTCAACCACCTGTTTTATTCCATAAAGAAAATTAAACTGTTAATTACTGCCAGGCGTGACTATGTTTTTGCTCATCTAAGTGTGTATGCATATGTTTGTGTTTTTTGAGTCTGTCTGTTAACAAAATACCTCATGAACCACTTGACTGATATTACTAAAACTCTCAGTAATTGATCAGTCAATGTCCCTCTACAACTGGTGACCTTTTGGAGTCAAGCCAGTTCAAGATGGCTCCCACAGACAGTAACCTTAAAAAACATAAAAATGGCTACAATTCAGTCAGTTATACAACTATTGATTAAAAGAAAAGAAAAAAGTTTATCTGAGATAATTCTTAGCATATGTTGAGCACTGATTGCACCAGATTTTTTTTTCAAATTTGTCCAACTATTATTTTGTCAGCTTGGTGTTTTTAGCAAAATATGTCGTACCACTAGTCAAAGTTTAATTAAGCTTTCAGGAAATAATCATTGGATACACATCTGTAACTGTAAAACTTTTGGAGCAAATCAAAGTAAAGACAGCTCCACAGCCAACTGACTTTAGAAAACACAACATGGTCCAAGTGGAAAACTCACCAGGAGGAGTACCGGTATCTTGAATCCTTAAATTGAGGAGTTCATCCCAGGAAAGAATTATTTGGCAGCAGGTGATGTGAATTCCTTCAAGGAAATGCCAGGCCTTTTTTATTGTCCTTGATTTTCTGCACCTATTGCAACACTTTGAGATTTTTGTTAATGAAAAGTGCGTTACAAATTAAATTCATTATTATTATTATTATTATTATTATTATTATTATTATTATTATTATTATTATTATTGTGCTGAAATTCACCTGAGGATCAGCTAAATATCAAATTAAACTCACTTGATTATCAGCTAAAATCACCTGTTAATCAGCTAAATATCAGCTGAAATTCACTTGATAATTAGCTGAAAGTCACCTGATTATCAGATAAATATGAGCTGACTGTGACATCCACCTGATAATCAGCTAAATATAAACTAAAATGGCATTTAAATCTACTACAAATCATTTGCATCACACCAGAAATATGTTTAATTTTTTTTTATTAAATAGTTTCAAACAAAAAACATCCCAATAAAAATGTTCATTTTTCCCTCAGTAATTATTACAAATAGTAAATAATAAAATAAACACTATTAAATATAAAAAATAAAGAATAACCTGTACTGGGGTTGAGTGTCTACAAAACAAATTGTTTTTTTCATCGTCAGACTGAAGTAAAACATTTAAATAGTTTTTAAAAAACAAAAACGTTTGAAAAGCTATGCATTTTTATTCACATTTTGACTTTAAAATAATAAAATAATATTTTTTTTTTTACATTTTAGTTTTTTTTTCTTTTTAAATAAAAATTCTCAATTTAATTATTTTATTCTCTGAAGCTGTTTTTTAATCAAAGAAAATAAAATTACAGCTTGTTATTTTAAGATTCAGCAGATAAATAATCAGCTGATTTTCATTCATTCAACCTTTATTTTGACAGGTTCATCCCACTGAGCCTCAGGGACTCATTTACAAGAGACCTGACTCTTCAACTAACTTTTATTTTGAAAAAAATAAAGGAAAACATAAATACATGTATATAGATTTGTTTTGAGAAATGTCTTCATTAGAAATAAATGAAAAAATTGTGTTATTAATGATGTTTAATACTTTATTACTTTAACAATAACAAAGAAGGAGCCCATCCTGTGACCTTTGACCCCTGGGCTCGTCAGTCAGTTCTGCTTCTGGTTCAGTTTCGGGAGGATGGCGCCCCCTGCTGGACTCAGTGGAGTCCTGCATGTCCGGTCAGTCAAACAGCTGCTGCAGAACTGAAGGTTTTATTCCTGCAAGGAAAAAAAAAAACTTTATTATTATTATTTTTTTTTTATCTGTAATTTTCTAAAAGTGGCCTCAATTTACAGAACCTGCTCTATAAAACAAACAAACACTTTTTATTTTGTTTATTTATTGATTTGTCTATTTGTTTATCTGTTTACCTGTATATTTATTTGTTTGTTTGCCTGTTTGTTTGTTTGTTTATCTGTTTACCTATATATTTGTCTGTCTCTGCATGTTTCTGTTTATTTATCTATTTGTTTGTTTATGTGCTTATCTGTTGGTTTTTCTGTTTGTTTGTTTATCTGTTTACTTACTTGCTGATAAACTGGTTTTGGTGACAAGGCTGGGCCATTTAAAATTTTCTTCTGGATTCATAGACACCGGTAAGCAGCGTTTTGCTGAAAATGGCAGGTAAAAAAAAATCAAGAAGAGACAAACTTATATATTTGTTTGTCTCTGAATATTTCTGTTTATCTATTTATTTGTTTGTTTATGTGCTTATCTGTTGGTTTTTCTGTTTAGCTGTTTGTTTGTTTAGCTGTTTAGCTGTATATTTGTTTGTCTCTTAATCTGTTTTCCTGTTTATTTGTTTATCTATTTACTTGTAAATTTGTTTGTTTTCTATTTGTTTATCTGTTTATCTACATGCTTCTTTCTTTCTTTATCTGTTTGTCTGTGTATTTGTTTATCTGTTTATTTGTTTATGTGCTTATCTGTTGGTTTTTCTGTTTAGCTGTTTATTTATCTGTTTACCTGTTTATTTGTGCATCTGTTTACCTGTGTATTTGTTTGTCTGTTTGATTATTTGTTTGTTTCTTTATCAGTTTACCTGTATATGTGTGTGTCTGTTTATTTATTTGTTTATGTGCTTATCTGTTGGTTTTTCTGTTTAGATGTTTATTTATCTGTTTATTTGTTTGTTTATGTGCTTATCTGTTGGTTTTTCTGTTTACCTTTTTATTTATTTGTTTATTTTTGCATCTGTTTGTTTGTTTGTTTATTTATTTGTTTACCTGTTTATTTGTGCATCTGTTTATTTATTTATGTGCTTATCTGTTGGTTTTTCTGTTTATCTGTTTGTTTGTTTATCTGTTTACCTGTTAATTTGTTTTTCACATCCTTGTGCAGATAAAACCAGGGTATCCAGGTGTGGATGTTTCATATGAATCTGTGGATTAAAGTCCCTTCACTCAGCAGTGTTTTTCTCTGTTGATGGGCACGGTGGTGGTGGTGGTGGTGGTGGTCGCGGGGGTCGCTGTCCTTGAATAAAATCGCTGCTCGGGATGTAGCTGCAGTTTTGGCCTAAGATGTTTTTATTTATTTGTAACTAACTCTTCAGATTGTTTGTCATCAGCTTCCTGAGCGACAAACAGAAACTTGAAAGGAAATTCTGCAGAAAACGATCAGAAAACTCAAACATCCCGTCGACGTCTGAACGTTTGATCACAGTGAAAACACAAACGTTTCTCTGGTTGTGGTTTCCTGCGCGGTGAAGCTCTTTGGGGCCGTGTGGAACGGAGGACGGAGGGTCTGAGTGAAGGTTTGAGGCGTGTTGGCGCCTTCCATCAAAATTTTCTTTATTGATGAACGCAGGGAGAATCGTTCTGTTTGAATTTAATGACACATTTTTTAAAGTGTTTGTGTTTCTCTCATACCTGCACACAACCTGCCTGCTGCCGGGCTTTGTCTCGTCTATCCGCTCTGGATCTTATTACAGCAGCTGACTGAATGCCCGTCTCATCAGATCCTCTTCCTCTCTCAGTCCTCCTCTTCTCCACGTTCTCAGCTGCTTTGTTCAGCTCGCGCTGCTCTCATTTCCTTCTGGAGGTGTAATCGTGCTGCTTCTGGCTGGCAGCTCCTCCAGGAGTGTTTACCTCTGGCTGACGTCGGCCTCCGCTCCTCTGGGATTATCTGCAGCTCCACGGACTCATCTGTTCATCTCTGCAGTCGCAGCTGCAGCGCGTCCCTAAAAACAGCTGTTTGATTAAACTGCCAAAAATAAAACATGAACTGCGTCAATGTCCAAATAAAATTGTGACAATGTCAAAAATTAACTAGTAGTTTAAAACTAATATTATAAGTTGAAATGTGTAAAATAAATTATTCATATTATTTTTTAAGTTTTAGAGATGTATGTTTCTGTATTTTATAAAAGCAGCTGTTTGATTAAACGATCTTAAACAGTTTTTTAATAATTTTGTTCTTTTTTCCCCAGAAGTCGAGGTCGACTCTGATCTGCCAACGTCCAGACTCGTGGATCAGTCTCCTCCCCCTGACCTCTGACCCCTCAGCAGCCAACTGCTCCGTCTACAGTCGAGGTGAGTTTCCACAGGAAGCCCCGCCCCCATCGCCTCACCTGAGTCCAGCTCTCAGTAACTCCCGGAAACTGTTTGTCTCCAGGTGAGGAGCTGTTCTGTCAGGTGAGCAGGGAGATCCCGGCAGGTGAGAAGCTCCTGGCTTCTCTGTCCCCTCCTCCTCCTCCCTCCTCCTCCTCCTCCTCCTCGCCAACAGCCCGGCTCTCTCCTCCCCTCAGCCTCGTCGCTCAGACACAGCCGGCGGTGAAGGAGGAGCCTCTGTACCCGGCGGCGCTGCACTCCGACATCCAGCTGCTGCCACAGCAGGCCGGCATGGCGGCCATCTTGGCCACGGCTGTGGTTAACAGTGAGTGTCGGAGTCGTGACGTTGTGTTTGTTGTTTGTTTAAATGATGAATGTTCAAATTAGCTTTAGTACATTAAAAACGAGAACTGCAGTCCAGTTTAGAAGTCCTGATCCAGTTCTTGTTTCTTTTCATTTCCCTTCAGTCGATCCAGATGTTCTGATAAAGAAGTTCTGGACCAGCAGGTCTTCATCACACTTTCAGAATTTCTGTTGGCTGATTTTTCTCTGTTTCATTCTTTGACCCTGACTGTGACCAGAACCAGAACCAGAACCTGAGAGCTGCTTCTTCTGTTTCCTGGCCGATAGTTTGGTCTTTGTCTAACCAGGTTGACTCAGGTCCTCTGGACGGATTCTTCTTTGTTGAAACGTTTCATCTTTTATCCAAAGGACTTCTTCAGTCTAAGGCGCCTTAACAAACTCAGTCTTATAAATAGTGTCTTCTCATAGTGGATCAACCAGTTTGCTGAACTACATGCTCACATGTAAAAGGAGAACCATCAGCCTAACAACTGATCGTTAGCGTCACATACTGATAAAAATTACCAAGTGACTTCCCGAGTCTGCAGTGGTTTAAATCCTCCATGATAAGGTTAGGAGCGTCCGGGGAGATCCTCTGAAACTGCTGCACGGTCTTTAGCAAAGCCTGAGTAGCTAGCTCTGCATTAGCCTTAGGGTGAATGTAAACACGTGTGAAGAAAAGCTGCGGGAATTCCCTTGACTGATGAGACGGGCGAAGAGTCACCGACAGAAGTTCAATGTCTGGCGTATACATCGGCTCTCTGAGTGTTACATCGCTTTTTATTCACATAAAGGCGCAGTCCTCCACCGAGGGATTTACCTGTCCTTGTGGGGTCTCTGTCCAAGCCAGTGGGCTCACCAAAACCCTCAATCTCCAAGTCTGATTGCACATCATAATCCTTGAGCCAAGTTTCTGTCGGTGCCAAAACACAGACACATTTCTACTCCTCCAGATACTGAAGTTCATCGATTTTTGCCAGGCAGAAGAAGGAATCCCACAAAAGATAGACCCTGGAGCGTTGTGGATATCCTAACTGGGCCTTCCTGAAAGCAGAGAAGAAACAGGACTCCAGCCAGCCATCAAGTGAAAAAGGAGGAACCCAGACCAGTGGTTGTTCCGTATGTTGCGGGAGTTTCAGAGAATCTGAGACGTTTATTTTCTAAACACAACATCCCAGTGGCTTTTAAACCCCAAAATACATTATGGCAAAGACTGGTTCATCCCAAAGATCCAGTCCCCCGGCACAAACAGAGCA
>JARVGS010000400.1:27156495-27171014 GCA_031762315.1 Hypsolebias antenori | reverse complement strand
TGTCAAATTTATTCATGACATTTACTCTCTCTAACACAATGACAACACTCGAACAGTGCAAATTATAAATTTTCACACATATAAACTCAACCTGTTCACAAGAGACAAGTGAAAAGCGCATAAGTAGTGGTGCGATAATAGAACTTAAAACAGAAGCCTTTTCGATTGGTGAGTTATTTTTGATGGAATTGCAGATGTCCGATATTTAACTTTATCATTATATCGACTGATACAACACCATGCTGATAATATCGTGCATCCCCATTTAAAACAGCAACTGTTACCAAAGTGCATAACAATAATCACAATTTGGATCAGTGCTATCTAAAATGTAATTTCAGATTTTTTTCAACTTTGACCCTCTGAAAATGTATGTTTGAAAGTTTTGAAATTAAAGTTAAGACACGATGCAGCAATGTTTTGGATGACTGAAATCACTGACATTTTTTGTGTTGCTGCAGAGCACAACAGGCTGTGTAAAACAGCAGCTGCATACACAGAAAGCATTTCTGCATTTGCTAACACACACAAAAAAAGACTTTTCAATCTTTTACTCATATTGGTTTAACCTGAATTACAGATATCTGTCAGGGAAGATGAAACCTTGACTAAAATGTTGGACCCTGCAACTATGATTACACATTGGCAAAATTACACGGCTAATATCTTTTACATATTTGCATTAATCAAGCTGAGAAATGCTAAAACCGCTTGCTATAAGGATAAGCTTCACTAATTCCTGTCTGCAGAGTCTGGTGAGTCGTCTAAAGGAGAATCTGGAGAAGTTGACCGAGGAGAAAAACCAACACATCACTGCAGAAAACCGGGAGAAGGAGCAGAACAAGCGCATGCAGAGGCAGATGAGGGACGTGAAGGAAGAGATGGCAGAGCTGTCCAAGAAGGAGGCGGAGGCAAGCCGGAAGAAGCACGAACTGGTAAGAGTTCAGGTGCTGAGTGACCTCATCTATGATTAAGTTAGCTTAGGTAACCGTGGTGTCGTTCATTCACCAGGAAATGGACATTGAGAGCTTAGAGGCAGCAAATCAGAGCTTACAAGGGGACCTTAAGCTGGCCTTTAAGAGGATAGGGGACCTGCAGGCTGCCATCGAGGACGAGATGGCGAGCGACGACAACGACGACTTAATCAGCAGGTACAGAACAGCTTTAGCACTTTCCAGAAAGAATGGAGGACGGAGTTTTCACCGCTGACAATTTGAATCGACAAGAAAGTGTGTTGACATTTTATTCCACTTTAAGGAGACCCCGCACATGCAGGTTCACTTTTACAGTTTACTGAGATGCCAACCAGAGCCATCATTAATATTTTTAATTCCAACAGCGCTTTTCATGCTGTGCCAAGTCAAACTGTCTTCTGTATAAATATCACTTTTGCTTCAGTAGATCCTGTAATGATTTTTTTTTTTTTTGGCTCTTGCAGCGTAGCTTAAAAAAAAAAAAAAACAACAAGACCTGCTACTTTTCCAAATGGGGTGCCAATCATTCCTACATACGTCTCTAACCCTTTTGTGCTGAGTGACTCATACTCTTTTTGTCAGCCGCACAAATGGTTGAATTCAGCCTCCTGCCTCTGATCCTTCGCCTCTTTGCTGGTTTTTCTTGTTTGATTTCTGCCTCCCTCTTTACAGTGGGGTTCAGGGTTATGCTCGCTCTGAACCCAGGGAGGTAAACAGCAGCTGCTATAATAAAGACATCACACAGCAACACACAGCGGCTCTGTCTGAGCAGGCAGCAGTTGATTTTACATTACACAGAACAATGGATGGGTATTTATTTGTGTAAAATGTTTTATTTGGTGTTAAGTTATTATGTCCTCTGTTATTTTTGTCAGTCTCACCTTCACTGTTTTTCCTCTTTTTTTTTTTTTCTCCTCTCGTTCCCATTTTGGTGTCATCTTCACTTCTGGCAGTTTGCAAGACATGGTGACAAAATATCAGAAAAGAAAGAACAAAACGTGAGAATGGAAAATGCATCCTTTGTTTATGCCATTGTGTTTGTGGGTTGAATGTTTTTTTTCACACTCATTTTTAACCACAGGGGAGAATAATGCAGTCTTTTTTTTATCCTCTTTGTTTTTTTTTTCCCAATAGCCCTGCAAAGAGAAGGCATTTTAAATAAATTGGAAAGCAGTGTCTGATAAAAGCCATGTTTAAAGGATGGCCCGATGTTCAGATTCGTTCCTTTTTGTTTCGTGCCAAGTGTCTGAAGGTGCACACAGTCTGCCTCATTGGAGATTTCAGGGCTTGTTTGTTTTATGCCGCAAAGACATTTAAACAAGAACAATCAACCATTAATCTGAATGTTCCCCACATTCACGTTCAACAACAAAATTGCACTGCTTTGGAAAACAAATTCAAACAAAGTCAAGTGAAAGATGCATAAAAAATACTGCTTTATTATCTCTGTTAAAAGGTTTGCATCAAACACTATATGTTTTTTTTTTTTTTAACTTTTAAAGTGCCATTGCATGTTAAGTGTTTGTTTGGATCAGTATATCTGAATGTTGCACTCAAAGATCTTCATCTTTCCTGAAGCATGCAAAGACAAATATTATCTGCCAATGATGCTTTAAATCCTAAATGTTCAATTTAATTGAAGAAATTGGTGGAAAAAGTACAATATTTACATTTTAAAGTGAGTAGTAATGTTATTTACACAAACTTAGCATGAATGTGACTTAAAACAACAGTTCAGAGCTTTTAAATAGAAGTTATTTGGAGAGATTATAAACAGTATCTTACCTGTTGTAGATAGCTTGATAAATTACCTCAGTTTGGAGGAAGAGATTCATGAGCTGATGACTAATCATATCCAAGACCATAAATAGACTGCTACCATCTAAAAGCAACTTTAAACTTCACAGTGTTCTTGCAGTTCACACAAACGTTATTTATGAACATTTTCACAAATCTCAGTTTTGCATTTCACTACTGAAAATGGCCCCAGCAGACACTGGAAGTGCTATAGCCAGCTGCTGCTGTTCCAACTCACAAATAACCATGCAACTTGATATTAATAATTGTGTTTGATGTTGACCCTGCCTGGACTAGCATAGATCTGGTCAGAGTTCATTTTTTTTCTCCAATCTGAGGTTGTTCAAAAAGATATCTCTAACCGGTAAGATGTTCATTGTTCATAACTTTTTACTTTAAAAGCTCTGAACTGTTCTTTTACAGTTGTGAGTCACATTTGGAGCTGTGAAAAAGACGTTTAGACTACATATTCATGGCTGCATAGTTGGCACTTGTTGCAAATCAATGATTCTGCAGCACAATGCGTAGTTGTTTTTCTTTTTTTGCCCAAAGCTCAGCTGCTTTTTCATGCATGTGGCTGTTCTGCTAACCCATTCATTAAATTATAGAGTTGTAAAAACACCCACCTTAATGCTAACATTTGAGTTGTTTTGATTTCAACATGTTCAGTGACTGCCTGCGAATGTTAATTTTTTTTTTTCCTTTTTGGACAAACCAAAGACCAGTTTTCTTCCAGTTTTCATACACTGATAATTTCTCATGACATCTTATTAAAACATTTAAATTTTCAGCACAACATATTAAATCACTATCCGGTTCAAAGCACGTACTGTTCAACTCTCCTTGATTTAATCTCAATAATTTCTTTTGCCTATAATATTATATTTCACTGCTTCGCCTTTTCATATGATCACATTTTCATTAGGGAAGCCATGTGAAGCAGTCTCTTCGCTTTCATTTTATGCAACTGAAAGAATAGAGCAACGATTTGCCATGTTGACTTAATCACATTTCCTCTCCTTGAGCATCGTTGCATTAGCAACATGGATGAGCAGTAATAGAGGAGGAGATTTTTCTTGTAATTATGAAAGGGAATTTCCAAATGATTGGTAGCACTTTCTCAATATTTTTGCACTCAGTGCTTCAAAATGATGGTTACAATAGCAAATTGGATTCTTACTTTTGCTATTATTACAGGGACAGATAATGTAAAGTAAATTAGTGCGCTCTAAGCTGGGTTTCTCCAAACTTGCTGCATAATACTGTATAATTATTTGCAACTTTTTTTTTAACTTTAGCATGAGACAAACAATAAATAGTACCATTAAGACTAAATAGAGAAATTGCATTTCCTGAGAAAATGCAGTGTGAATCTTATTCCTGAAGAACTTGCTGAAAAACAGCTGAAATTAGCTAAAAAAAAAACTGCTGGAATGTAGCTGATATGGAAGAACAAGCCTAAATTAGCAGAAGAAAGCAGAAAGAATGCATTTGCTGAATTTGGTTTAAAGAAACAGAAATGAGCAAAGAAATCAAATTAGCTCTAAAAGCTGATTATTAAAAAAAATGCTGAAAATATAGAAAGAAGCTTAAATTATCAGAAGGAAGTGAAGAGAACACAGTTGTCCCCACTTAGGCTGAAAAAAGCAGAAATGAGCACAAAAGTGGAAATAAGTGGAAATCATCTGAATAAAGCTGAAATTAGCTTAAAAAACAGCTGCAAAGTAGCTAAAAAGCTGAAAGAAGCTTAAATGACCAGATGGAAGTCGAGAGAGCACATTTTTGCTGAATTAGGCTGCAAAAGGTTGAAATAAGTGCAAAAATGTGGAATTAACTGAAAAAATCAAACAAGCATAAAAAACAGCTAAATAGTAGCAGAAATAGCAGAAAAAGCTGAAACTTGCATAAATAAGCTGAAAGTAGAATAACAAGTTGAAATCGGCAGAAAGAAGTTGGAAGAAGCACAAAAATGATATAGTTAACAGAAATAATCTGAAAGGAGCACAAAACAGCTGAAAAAAACAGCTGAAAGTAGCTGAAAGAATGTTTAAATTTACAGAAAGAAGCTGAACCAGAACAAAAAGTGAAAGAAGCAGTAAAAAGTTGTAAACAGATCTAAAGATGTGAAGGATGTAAAATGAGCTCAATTCATTTTCTGTCAAAGGAAAAAAAGTGACAGAAAAGGCTAAATATTTCAAAAAGCTAAAGTTGCACCAATACCAAAAATCGTAGTGCCCTTCGCCTGGACGAGCTGGTATCTTGAAATATGATATCTTGAAATGGCACAAAAATTGTGGAACGAGAAGGATGCTGAAAAACATACAGAAGAAACGTGGATCACAATAGCGTGAATGCTTCATTAACATTCACAGTTATAACATAAAGGGCTGTTTTGTAATCTATTAGCTCTTCAGTATTTATCATACAGGTTGTCTAGTTCTTTTGCTTTAGTGTTTGGTGCTGAATGTAAGTATTTGTGACAAAGATTTACAACCGGTGCAGGCAAACTGTCAGATGAGATTAACGTTCACTTCTGCAGACCTGAGGCTTGTTTATATCCACGAGCCTCTGGACTGGTTAGCTAGCATTGTGGGGGCCAAGGACAAATCGGTTGTGACACCGTTTTTACAGCACTCAATTGCAAGATGCCGTTTACTCTGCGTGCTTGTATGCGTTAGAGTACGGCGAAGGGGGAGAGGGTTTAGCCATTGGCTGGTTTCAATTTTAGTAATGTATCACATTAAAAAGCGGCGGCATCGCAGAGCTGACAAATGGGCAACATGTGTAATCAACTTGCTAGTATTAATGAGCCCATTATCTTGTTTCTGATGGGCTTTTATCGGTCGTAGTTAATATGCAGAAGTGGAGACAGGGAGTGGAAAATAAAGGGATGACATATAATAGCTGTGCGGATACTGCAAGTTTTTGTTTCTTGCCTCATAAAGCACCTCTTAAACTCTGAAATAAAACTGATTTTAACTGCAAAATGCTTTAACCTGGCTATTAAGATGCTCTTGGATTATTGTGACCTCCCTCTTTAAAAAGAAGAGGCTTTAATTTGAGATGTTAACACTTTTAAAACTAATGAAGGCCCTTTTTTTTAACCAAAGACTGTGTGCCCTTTGCTTTCTCTACACAATACTTCACAATACTCAAATACCACAAGCTCGGCAACCAGCCATCTTGTTGCTTTTAAGCAGACTGTCAAAAAAAAAAAAAAAAAAAAAGGAAGTGAGAAGGGAACATGCTTTGTTGTTTGAGGAAAAATGACTGAATGTGAAACATAAAGCTTTGGGATAAGATGTGGAGGGGGTGTGCTCTTAAGTGCTGTGCAGTGGGAGACCTAGTGTACATTCAGCCAAGTCTTGCGTGTGGTCCAGTGATGGAGCTCAGCAGCAGCTCACCCTGTCATTTTCACACCTCTCGGAACATCGTGTTTGCACCTTGTGAGCTTTATTTATTTATTTTTGTGCATGTTCCAGGGCTCAGATAGATAATCTTGTCTACAAAGACAGATCTGTGACTTGCATCGCTGTTTCTCATTTTTAATGATGGCGACCGACACATGATATAAATGAGGTGAGATTGATGAAATGCAGCTTGTTGAAAATTACAGTAGGTAAGGCTATAAATAATACCACAGCCAGCTATTAATCAGGAAGAGCTAAAACATTGCAGATACTTTTCAACATCACTGTCATCTTTGGTTTGAATATGCAGTCTGTCATTCCAAAACTAAGAGCTATATGGTGAAGAATGGTATTTTGTCTAACAGACTTGAGCAGGTTGTCAAACAGACTTTAGGCCTATAGAGCAAATGGGTGTCTACTATGTGGCAATGCATTCCTTCACAAAATACAACCAAGGAAGGGAGCACATGAAGCACTGAGGTTAGAAGCAGGCCTTAATTTGAGTCGGATCCTGCTGGAACAGGGTCCGTGAACTCTTATTTTGTCAGGGTGCATTCCAGTAACTGTTTTCTTGGATCCAGTAACTCAGATTTAATAAAGTTACGAACAAATATGATTGCCTTGAATGAATAAAACTTATATCGGATATGTAAACTGAAAATAATTACATAAACACTAATTTTAAACACAACAGCCACTTACGAGCTTCTTAATGTCACAGCTGCCCCTTCAAGTGAAGCATTTCCACTTCTGCCCCTAAAAGTCCAAAGTCTCGCAGAATTTTATTGAAAAAGAAATCAAAATATAATGAAACAGCACAACTCAATAGCAAATCACTTCAATAGTAAGTGGGTCATTAATGAAATTTTGATTATTTTATAAAAAAAAAAAATGAGAGCAATGTTTGATGGGTAATCATGTTATGTATCAAAACAACAACACTAATTTGTCAAAAATAACAGCGATCAAAATGACAGTCCAATTTACTTTCATTAAACAAAGGCTTCTTGTTGTCCTTAGTTGGACACTCGAGAATTGAAGCACCTTAAGGCAGTAGCAATCGAGATTGGAGTAGGAGCGAGCAAGTGGTGGGGGTGAATGCCGAGCTAACTAGGCAGTCGTATGCAGCAGGAGCCCACAGGCAGCCACCATGAACAGATGGAGGAGGTGCCTGGAGGTTTCACATGTGGAGTTGTACATTAAGGAGCAGGATAGTGAATTCAGTGGAGAAGAGTTGGGCTTGGAACCATCAAGTAAGGGGGTGGGGGGGGTAGGATGCTTGACAGAAGCGGCGTGTTTACAAATGTAGGTAAACGTAGATGTTTAACAACCTGTTAAAATACAGGAAATGCAGCAAAATGCAGGAAATCACATCTACTTTATTCAAAATTTTCTGGGGGAGGACTCCCAGGCACATCCCGCCCTAATCAGCCTATCCATTTTTTGAGTTCTGGCATCAATCAGTTTCTAAATTAAGCCATGGTTAGAAGCTTCTCAAACAAAACACACTTTTCCACTACTCCTAATGTGTTTTAACCACAACGACAGTATTGACTTATAGGCTTTGCCACTTTGCCCTCCTCTTCCCACAACGTTAACCTTTAGGAACAACAAGATGCATCATGGTTAATGCTCACCAGAGATCTGAACGAATAAATCCAAACTGACCTTATCCAGGTGGAATCTGCTAAGCTTTTTCATCATGATTTGGTGGTCTGTGTGTATTGATTGCCACGTCAAGCTCAGAGGCAGTGGGGGCTGTCTGGTGGCTCCGCTCCAATACCGATCACCAGGGGCAGCGGACGCACAGCACAGATGCTGAACCTACCAAACAAGTTAATTATACCTCCAAGAGTTTCATCTGCATGCTGCACTTTTGCTGGCACATCTGCATGGCAATTGTCTGTTGAAGTGAGGAGATGCTTTAAGAAGAAGTCTAGAATTTGTTGAAATTGTTGAATCGCAGCTGCTGCTTAACTGTAGCCTGTCTGATTTGCCTTGCATCATTAAGCTAACCCCTATTATTATGAAAGAGTGCAACTGTGCAACTCCTGACAGATGCTTACAATATGTGACAAGTAATTATTTTGCCTGGTCTATGACACTGAAAATTCACATAACAAGCACTAAAGTGATTATTTATTCTGAGAATTTATTGGTTATGAATTTAATGAATTGGCCAGTTTGATGGATTAACATCATGAAAATTTATGAAAACTGTAAAAAGAAAAAAAAAAAAAAGTTGATTTATTTTAAAGCGTCAGGAAGTACCACACTGTAATGTGAGAGTTCAGAGCTTTATGTCGCAAAAATAACGGATTAAGGTGAACACATCTGATGCTTTTCAAAAACTGTTTTTTTTTTCCCTGTCACAGCGGAGGGGAGACAGAAACAGATTCAGAAGTGGAGGACCGTGTGGATGGAGTTAAGTCATGGCTGTCGAAGAACAAAGGCTCCAACAAGACTCAGTCTGATGAAGGAAGTCTAAAGAGCAGCAGGTTAGTCCTTGTGCTCTCTTGTATCATGTCTAATGATCATCTAGTGATAAAACTACCCACATTTCATTAGTCTTAAAAAGGCCCACGATTACCTGGGGCGTTGTGCAACAGAACGATGGGGTCCTCATGTGATTAGGTGTCATCACTCTCTCCCAGTAATCTGTCTAATGACAGGAGGTGGTGTGGGGAAGCGGCTGCTGTCACATTTATTGAGATGGCTTGTGGCCAGTTGGCACGCCTGCCAAATGACGCCTTTGCCTCTGTCAGATAGGTCCTTTCACTAGTTGATTGCCTCACTTTCAGCAATGTAGTCTGCACATAACAGCAATGGTCAGAGGTACTGTGTTCCCCAGCTCCTGACTAATCCCAAGGACAAAGTGATTCTTTTTTTTTTCAACTAAAACAATTTGCAGCATGAATTGCCAAAACGTTAAATCTTAGCTACCACAGGTTTGTTGAGTGTTTTGCAAAACCAAATATTAGAACTTGCCCATTAAATTTGTTTTTATTCTGCCTAAATGTTGGTGTCAATTTTATTGCATAACTTTATAGATATTCAGCAAATGCAGATGCCAAGGAGATGAAAGAAGGTAAGGAGAAGATGAGTGACAGCAGTAAAGATGGGAAAGAAGTAGAGCCGAACAGATCGGTGTCTGTCATGAGTTCCCTCAGCTACAGGAAACGCTCTAACCTCAAGGACTCCATTGGGGGTACAGGAGATGACAGCTCACTGTTCAGCACTCTGAAGGAACAGCCTGACGTGCCAGATCATGCTGCCATTCGTAAAGCCAAGTCCAAAACCGGTGAGCTCCAGGAAGATCGAAGGAAGAGTCAGGACGATGTCGATGATAAAGGTTCTGTCATCTCCCTGGCCTATTCTGAAGCCACCAGCAGAGCCAGGAAGGGCTTGGAGTCCCGCTGGACTTCTCGCAGCAGCCCTGAGTTTGATAAGGAGTCCATGGTGTCCTCTGTGGCTCCCAGCAGGATATCAACCAGGAGGAGCGTGCTGGACATGGATGATGACAACAAGTCCACCATCAGCAGCGTGAGCCATTCCAGCCCGCGATCACTGCGTCGCAGCGCCTCTTGGAAGGATGACAAACGCAGCAGCTCTCGCTTGTCTCTCGCTCGCAGCTGTGGCCTCAGTGACTTTGGTCTCCATGTTAATGATGATGACGATGGCCAGAGTTTGGCTTTTGGTGATGGTGGACACTCACCTTACAGTTCCGTCAGTCGCAGCTTTTCCACGCCGCCTCAGCCACGTCCTTCAGACAACAATCAGCCTGATACGTCCGATATTAAACCGGTCACTCACAGAAATTACCTGGACCCTGACTTAGAGGCTGCAATTAATGAGGTGCTGAGCTTCAAACCCATTAAGTTCAAGCGAAGCAAACTAGACGAGTCTAGCGATGAGGATGAAAAGAAAGGCCCAGGAAGTGAGGACAGTCGGAAGGAAGAAAATAAGGTCTTTGCTTCATCAAGCCTGCGTCGATCCGCATCGAGCTTCTCTCAGGATTACGGCGATTGCAAATCTAGCACCTCCTATAGTCGTAAGGGCAAAAAATCTAAAATTTCTTCATCAGACTCCTCCTCTGATGACGACCGACACAGCAGAAAAAGTACAAAAGGTAAAAAGGACAAGAAGTCCATGAAGAAATCCAAGAAAAAACTAAGCGAGTCAGAAGATTCCTCGTCCTCCTCAGAGTCATCAGACTCCTCATCTTCTGATTCAGTTATCTCGTATCGAAGTTCCAGTAGTGTTAAAAAAGGCCCAAAACAACAGAGGGATGATGATGATGATGATGAGGAGGAGCTTGCTGCTTGTGGACAATCTAGCAAGAAAGAAAGCAAGAAGAAGCAAAAGAAGATGGATAGCTTGGTGATGAAGTACCTCTACAAGCCTGACAGTGATTGATACAGCACAACAAGGTGATGCTTGGCACAGTAATAACCCAGGAGTCTGGCAAAAATAACAGTGAATTCAGGATTTTTCACTCATACTAACCTTGTTTGCTGTGTGTGAGTGTTTTTATTCTGATGCACTAATAGAAGATAAGTCCTGATACCCTTCTCGCTTGTTTTGCTTCAATAGTCTCATTAGCTAATTGGAGTAGAGCATGCTACTATGTTTAAATGGACCACTTTCCTGATTTTATTTATTTACTTTGTTTTGAATAGAGATGAAGTGGTATAGGCAACCATCACAAACTACATGAGAGCAAATATGACAAAAAGTCCAATTACCACTCATTGACACTTCCCGTACTCCACGTGTCCTGATTTTCTGCCAGGGCAATTCGACACAGTCTGCATGTACCATGTTGGTACTATGTCCAGTAGGGATGTGAAAATTAACCAATTTGTACAAATTCACAGTACACACATTGTAACTGGATTGGTAGAGCAGCCATGGATAGAAAGTGTTTGGGATTAAATTGAAATGCATTGTTTTGATTCTTTTGAACCATGGAATACCTTTCTGGTGAGGAAGGAGCAGTAGTTTAGCTGTGAAGTTGAGAAGTATTGACTAAGCAGCAGACAATGGTTGGATGGATGGAGTCATCAAGCAAGTTTGTTTCTACACATATTTTCTCTAAAGGAAAGTAGTTGTGTGAAAATGTGTTGTATAAACAATGTGTTTGTACAACGTGTCTTCTGGTGTCATTTCTGCTGTAACATTTTTTCAGTATACACCTACAGTACTGTTTCGAGGGAGAACTAGTGTAAACTGCAACAGACGTTAAGAAAAGGTTTGACAGTTAGATAAATCACACATAAAAAAGGTTAAATCGTGTCATCTGGATAGTTTCTTTTTTGGGAGAAACATTTCATCTTTCATCCAAAAGACTTCATCAGTCTGAGGCCTGCCAACCCAGAGCTGTCTTATAAATAGCACCTCCTTGATGTGTTTCAAGCCAACCCTCTGTGGAGTTCAAAGAAATTGGCTTTGCACATGCAAAAAGGGACCATCCCTCCAAAAGAATCAATAATCATGTATAACAATCAAATGTTTTAGGCCAGATGGCCAACTTGCTATTCACAGAAACAGACATAGCTATGTTTACATGAACAACATTCTTTGACCGGATTGAAATGTTTTCAGCTTAAATTATACAAATGTATTGTTTACATGAGCACAATACGTTCACAATAAGCATTTACATGCAGCGTGCTTTTATTCTGAATAGAAGTACTGACATGTGCAGAGTGGTACGCTCTCCTTAAAAAAAAAATATAAAAAAAAAATAAAAAAAACAGAAATTCTACTTCCGGTTTATTTCTGGGATGAACGTAAACAAACCATGGACTCGCGCCAGGTTTTAATGATGGTGGAGACGTTACTGCACTCCCTGACTGAGCTACAGGTAATATAGATCATTTTGAGCTCTTTCAAAGATTCTCGTAGAAATGTTGTAGATGTTGTGAGTCAGGCTTTAGAAAAATTTATGGTAATTTTAAAACAACACCTGTTTGTGAGCGTTCATTTTATTTATCAGGTAGTACTCTCACCATCTACTTTTATACGTTTATCTGTTCAATTGCTCGTTAACGCAAATAGCTAATAATCCAATCACATGGCAGAAACTCAATGCATTTGGTCATCATGATGTGTGAAGACAACTAAAGTTCAATCAATGCATCATGGTGTGGTTGTTGGTCCCAGACAGACTGGTCCGTTTTCAGGAACTGCAGTTCTGCTGGGATGTTCATGCACAACCAACTTTAGGGTTAACAGAGAATGGCTTGAAAAGCAGTTGTGTATATGAAAATGCCTTGTTTATGTCAGTCAGGGGTCAGGGGATAATGGGCATACTGGTTTGAGATGATAGAAAGGCAGCAGAAGCTATAACCATACAATACAACCAAGGTCTGAAGAATCCCATCTCTGAACACACAACATATTGACCCTTGAAGCAGATGGACTACAGCAGCAGAAGACCTCACCGGGCACCACACCTGTCAACTAAATCCAGAAGGCCACAATTTGAAAGGTTCACCAAAATAGGACATATAAAGATTGAAGAGACATTGCATAGTCTGAGTTTCTGTAAACTCTAGAATTTCCAAGTGCAGCAGCAGCATCTGAAAATATATGTTGTGACTGAGGGATACTATTGTCATACCAGTTTTTGCAGCTCCTGTCTCTTTTATTGAATAGTGTTATGACAGTGTATCAGGCTATATACGTATTGTGTCAACAGAAAAACGGAGATGCAAATCCCTAACCTGTAGTCGAAAATTAAAATACAAGAACTAACAGAACATCAAACTGAGATGCTACTGTTTACACAAAGTGAACTAAAGTGCACGTAAATGCAGACAGACACATTTCTCTGCAGTTACGCTCTGTATGTGTCTTCTTAAAGCACACAATTTTACAGTTGTATTAAAAGATATATTCTGCCACTCTAACAAACAGGACATAAACAGTGCTGTTTCTAGGCATTATTTTCTTTTTCACGCCATCGTATCTGCAAAAATTCTAACTGTGACTTTGCTACAGAGATACTCTGTTTGTAATGTGAAATTGTGCAAACTGCCCACTCTTTCAAACGATTACCATATGTCGTCCAACTATACAGTATTGCAGGTTTTCACCCAGCCTTATTTTTGTCAGCTTTTGTCAAATTTGTCTTCATTTAAAAAGAAAACGACCCAAGTTGTAATCCTAATACATCACAAATGACATTTTAGACACTTTAGTGTTATTTCTAAGTGCTGCCGTAAATAACTGCTGCTTCCATTCCTGTTTTGTGATGATAAAAGACATCCCTGTAAATGCGAACGTTTCTCTCTAATGTTGTTTGGTGCCGTTCTAAGTACTTAAGTGTTAAGAGAAAGTGTCTGGCTGTGACTTCTCCTCTAGCACAAACACAGACTGGCAATGAGGCACACAAAATTACACCATTTTTTTCTTTTCACTCGAGGTGCTATATGCCTGTTGAAACTATTTGATGTGAAAACTTTGCATCATAATTAAAGTGCCAAAATTAGCTCAGAGCTTCAAAAGCTGTCTATTTTAAGAGGATTTTTCTGCCTGACAGTTTGAGAGTTTCATATGCTTCTGTGACGTTAAAATTGCAGGACATTGACTCAGCTGTCCTTGAATGTGGAAAAAAAGCTCGTCATTTTTAAACCTTTTTTTGGGGGCGATGTAACTGTGACCGTACAGACACTGCATGCAGCTGAACCTGGCATCAGGGTTGCCAGATAAATATGAATGTTTTTGTATACCATATTTTTTAGCACATTCACCAAACACAACAGACACCTCATCTTACAACACCCTCACTCTGCATATGGCAGTTTTGGTCAAAATACAATAATTTTTAAGTAAGTACAATAGTTCATAATTTCTTACCTGGCAACCCTACAGCATTTCCATGTAAACTTGCTCTTTTTTGTTTATTCCACCCACTAAACATTGTAAAAAATGCTGACTTGTCCAGAGGAATATCCAACAAAGTTAAGCAAGGCCCTCTGGACAGTTTCTTTCTTTCTTTCTTTTTGTTGAAATGTTTCGTCCTTCATCCAAAGGACTTCTTCAGTCCAAGGAGCCACAACTAACTTAGTCCCATAAGTAGCACACTCACAAAATGGACCAACCAGTTTGATGGTGATAAGATGGTTTCTGGAGTTTGCCCTCTCCCCCATCAACTCGTCTGAGGCAGCCATGGTCAAAGTGGTTCAGAACATCAAAGTTCATGCTCAATAATCCAGGTAATAAATCCAACAATGTTAAGTCAGGTCATCTGCATGTTTTTATTATTATTATTTTTTATTTATTTTTTTAAGTTTCATCCTTCATCCAAAGGACTTGATCAGTCCGAGGAGCC
>JARVGS010000400.1:27002733-27015919 GCA_031762315.1 Hypsolebias antenori | reverse complement strand
GACACCAAACCTACCCATCACTTCCTCATCCCCTCTGTTTCCTTCACCAACATGTCCATTCAGGTCTGCTCCATTCGTCACTCTCTCGTCTCTGGGAATACTCTATCACTTCATCTACATCCTTCCAAAATTTCTCTTTCCCCTCTATGTCACATCCAACCTGTGGAGCATAACCACTGACAGTATTTAGACCTTCTACATCTACCTTTAGACACATCACCCTATCTGACACTCTTTTCACCTCTACTACATTCTTTGCTATCTCCTCCTTCAGGTCCACCCCTACTCTCTTTCTATCCACACCATGGTAAAACAGTTTGAACCTTGCTCCATTGATGCGAGCCTTGCTGCCCTTCCACTTGGTCTCTTGGATGCATAAAACTTCTACCTTCCTTCTCTGCATCATGTCAGCCAGCTCTCTACCTTTGCCTGTTATTGTCCCCACATTTAGAGTTGCCACCTTCAGTCCTACATTCTTCACTTTCCTCTTCTCCCTCTGTCTCCTGACACGTTTCCCTCCTCGTGGTCTTCAACGAACAGTGGCACAATTTCCACCTGCACCCTGTTTGTCAACAGCTCTGGTGGCGGTCATTGTTAACCTGGGCCTCGACCCATTTGGTATGGTATTGCTTAGATGAACCTGCATGTTAGTTGTGTCAAAAGCGTTTTATGTTGGATGTCCTTCCAGACACAACCCTCACCATTTACTTGGGCTTGGGACTGGCACAAAAGATACACTGGCTTGTGCTCCCTAGTGGCTGGTTTGGCTGATATCAGTTAGCTTTGACAACCATATTGCACTGAGTTGACTTCTGAAGTGAATCAGTTGTAGATTCATATCCAGTGAATACTTTCTGAGAGGCTCGTCAAAATTTGTTCAGTCCTTCATGAAATTTTTTGCTAACAAACAAACAAACAAACAAACAAACAAATAAGATTGATGACAGCTGTTTATGCTAAATGTTACACATGGTGAAGCACTTATGTGTTGGCAATGACTCTAAACTACTACCACTCCAAATTTTAGTACAATTACTAAAATGTATTGTTAAAGCCATAAACATGTTTGCTAGGTTCAATTAGCTGTGGTGGCCATCTTGAATTGGGTTGACTCCAAACGTTAATCACATGTAGAATTTCATTCAGTGATTACATTCAGTGATTTTCAGTAAAATCAATCTAGTGGTACATGAGACGTTTTGCTAAAAGACAGGGAGAGTGGATTCTAATAGTTAAGATGATAAATTTTGCAAACAAATCTCAATCAATTAGTACTTGGAGTATGTCTTGAGGATAATTCTCAGCTACAACCACATTAAATTTTAGCTCAATATGTGTAAAATGGACTAAGTTACAATAATGTTTTATGTTTGTCTTGCATTCCATCTTTACTTGAGAGATCAGTTTGTTAGCATCAGTGAGGCCTATTAATGCAACAATGAAGGAGATTAGTCAATGAGATGTGATGCTGCCTGCTTGTGGTATTTAAAATTCTGCTGGACGGTGGCTTCCTAATGCCACTGTCTACTCCCAGCATCACTTTTCATTCGTATGACTCTCTTTCTTTGTCCTTTTGTCTCTCGTCAGCGGGGTAATCAGTTTCCAAACACTCGGGGCTTGATAACAGCATTCTTTTTTACTTTACTAGATGATAAGCGGGAGGAACAAAGGCCTTTTCAAAAATAAAAATTGCATATGACTGGGCTCTACACTTGAGCAGCTTTAAATCTCATTTCGAGGATCATAGCAATGCAGAATATGATTTGAAACGTACAAAAAATAAAAATACTCATCTATTGTTGCAACTTGTGGAGTATTGTTTGTGGCTCATAACAAAAATAGAAACAGAATGTAGATTTATTTAAAGTCAAACCCAGACATTTTTTGAATTAAAAAAATACTTTACTGTATATGTAGGTGGCCTTGCTGTGGATGTTTTACTCACGCTAAGATTTATGACTGATATGAGATGAACAGGAGTTAATTGTTCACCTCTTCGCGTTGCCATTTCTTTCCTGACAGTATGAGCCACTTGGCTTTCTGCAGAATTTAATATATGTTGATACGCTGAGCTTTTCAAAACCACTATGGGTGGGAAAAAACAAACAGTTGTTTTTCATGTTAGCTGACGTGCTCGGTAAATCTAAAATTCATGCTACTAAATTTCATATTTTCCCCAATTGCACTCAAATGGAACAACATGCCAGCACTTATTTCTCTGCAGCCTCAGCAGTATGCAAAGTCAATGCAAAACTCTGCTTCCAACAACTGACAGACGTTTCAATAATTCATCATTTTCACAAACAAACGTGACATTTCTTCATTTGGACTTCTCATGTACTGGAAGAACTGAGACATTTGCATGATGCTTGTTGTGTTGACTAAAGCTTCTTCACGTCAATACGGGACAAAACAGTCGGGACATTTGCAGCATCTCTTAGATTCTTATACATATAATGAAATTATGCATTGTAAAAATAAATACATTAAAAAAGGCTTAATATTTTATTTGCTTGCTTATTTGGCTTGCATGTCCAAAAAAAAAAAAAAAAAAAAAAAAAAAAAAAAAAAGTTTTAAAAAAAAAAAAAAAAAAAAAAAAAAAAAAAAAAAAAGGTTTAAAACAAAACAACTGGATTTTATTGTATAGCTGAAGACGTTTTGCTTCTCATCCTATAGCATTCTCAATTCAAAGAATGGAGTGTGGAGTTTGAGTTATAAATTGAAGTGTTCAGTAAGCTTCACATGCAGATTGCCCTCACTGTTCACAATAGAGGAACGTTAGGGTCTTTGTTAGTCTGACTCACAGACGGGCCACTCTATTCACATGGATGGAGTTTTTGATTGGAGTGAAAGTGACTGGGTATCAGGCCTAATAGCATTGGCCATATAGCATTATAGGTTTTTGAACGTTGAAATCTGAGACCTCCTCCTCTGTTTAAAGACAGTTTCTCTATTTTTACATAGATAGTTTCCTTCACCCTGCTCTCAAACAATCTTTTTTTTTTTTTTTTTTCCAGTCCAAATTAGAACATCTTGGTCCTCAAAATAGTGTCCCTTATCTCTGAGGTGTAGGTGAACCGCTGAGTCTTATCCTGAAGAGCTGGCTCTCTTGTGTTGAACCATGTGTCTGTGAAGAAGCTGTTTGGTTTCTCCAACTCGCTGCACTGAACTGCATACACCACACCACTCTGTTTGTGTATAGATGTTTTGTCCTTAGTGTGGATCAGCCTCTGTCGTAGAGTACTGTTGCGTTTAAAATGTACTGGGATGTTGTGTTTGGAGAAACCCAAACACCCCTTTTTTGGGTTTACCATGTCCTGGATAACAGAATCTTCACAAGCATATTTAGATTGTATGGCTAACAACAATTTAAAGGAAAATCAAGTTACATCTTGCTTTCATTGCTTATGTAACATCAAGTTACATAAGAATAATATAATCATCTGTGCTTTTCCCGATGTGTTCATGTGTGCCTGCTACTAAACCATGGGAGTTTGTCCATCCAGTTTACATGTGTTGTGTGGACCTGGAGAAGGCATTTGACCGTGTTCCTTAGGGTACACTGTGGGGGGTGCTCCGTGAGTATGGGACTGGGCGTCTGTTGTTACGGGCTGTTCGGTCTCTTTACAAGCATGCAAGAGTTTGGTTCGCACTGCCGGTAGTAAGTCGGACCCCTTCAGGTTGGGATTTGGACTCTGCTAGGGCTGCCCATTGTCACAGATTCTGTTCATAACTTTTATGGACAGAATTTCTCGGTGCAGTCAGGGGGCGGAGGGTTTCCGGTATGGTGGCCTCAGGTTTCCATCTCTGCCCTTTGCAGATGATGTGGTCCTATTGGCGTCATCGTGCTGTGATCTTCAGCTTTCACTGGAGTGGTTCACAGCCGAGTGTGAAGTGGATGGGATGAGAATCAGCCCCTCCAAATCTGAGGCCTTGGTCCTCAACTAGAAAAGGTTGGATTGCTCTCTCCAGGTCAAGGGTGAGGTTCTACCTCAAGTGGTGAGTTCAAGTATTTTGGAGTTTGGCTCACGAGTGAGGGAAGAATGGAGCATTAGATTGACAGATTAATTGGTGCCACATCTGCAGTATTGCAGACTCTGTACCAGGCTGCTGTGGTGAAGAGAGAGCTGAGCTGTGAGGCAAAACTCTTTGTTTACCGGTCGGTCTACGTTCCCACCCTCACCTATGGTTATGAGCTCTGGGTAGTGACCGAAAGTATGAGATCACGGATACAAGCGGCTGAAATGAGTTTCCTCCGCAGGGTAGCTGGACACTCTCTTAGAGATAGGGTGATAAGTTCAGTTATCCGGGAGAGACTCAGAGTAGAACCGATGCTCCTCCACATCGAGAGGAGCCAGTTGAGGTGGTCCGGGCATCTGGTAAGAATGTTCCCTGTGCACCTCCCTAGAGGTGCTTCAGGCATGTCCAACTGGAAGGAGACCCCAGGAAAGACCCAGGACATGCTGGAGAGACTATGTCTCTAGGTTGGCCTAGGAACAACTTGGAATACACCCAGTAGAGCTGGAAGAGTTGGCTATGGAAAAAGATGTTTCCCTGCTCAAGCTGCTGCTCCTGTGATCCGACTTTGGAATAAGCGGAAGATAATGGATGGATGGATGGATGGATGGATGGATGGAACCATTGGACAATTTTTCAAAGAAAAAAAAAGAAAACAACCATAAGATCAACCCATTTTAAGATTGCTGCCGCTGCTGCCTGACCTTCAGAACCTCAACAATGTGTAACGTTCAATCTTACAGCAACTAGCTAAAATATTATGTGGTAGTAGATTGATCCCCAAACTCATGCATTTTGGAAATCGTCTCTGATAACCAAACATCTCTTGAACCACTGAACCGATTTTAATGAAACAATCATAACCACTGAATGCAAAAAAAAGTGATGCAAAGGATAACTCTGGAGCTTATCCAATTCAATATCTTCGCCACAAAAGTAGCCATAATTTATTGCATTTTACATATCCTGGGCTTTAATTTGGTGTGTTTGTAGCTGAGAGTTATTCACAACGCTTGAGAAAGGCTTTGCAAGATACTGCTTTGTCTCATCTTTAATTTGTAACAATAAATCTGTTCTTACCACAAGGTTCTTGATGAAGAATACTCGCTGTCTGACAATCATATGCTGTCTAAAAAGAGGATGTGTTATAGATGTTTTTTGTCTCTTCAGACAGCCATCATCAGAGTAAAAGACATTCAATCATTCTTTTTTTTCCCCAGTTTTAAATCAGTCAGAATCAGCTGCTCCCCACCTCAGCTCAGCAGTCTGCATTTTCAAAAATCTTTGATGACAGTAATCTAGACCATTCTGTAGCCTGTGAAACAGACTTTTTTTTTACTGTGTAAAATGCACAATAAATCCTTTTTTCTTTTTGCTTCGTTTTCCCCATTTGTTGCCGCTTTTGCCTCAAATGTCAGAGCTTTATTTGCTTTATCGCCTTATCCAAATGCCCTTTGTCCCTGAGTAATGATGGCAGTCTGACTGGTCGATGCGTCCGAGGTGTATTTATAAGTTCTCCACAATGCCACTAGCAGAAATCAGCAGTTTTAATCAACAACCTTGCCGGTGTAGTCAAGACCTGATTTTGTTTACGGCTTATATGACCCCCACCTTTTTTAAACATATTTCTTTCAGTGCCAGTCTCCTCGACATCGTAGGGTCATCACGTTGTCTGTTGTCTCTTATCTTGCACAGCAACATGACCCGTTCTCTCTCTGTTCTCAGCCGCCAGACAGGTAGAGATGGATGGTTTTATCTGCAAATGTAGTCATCCTGCTACACACGCTAACATAAATTCCCAGCAGAGACCTGAGAGGAGCACTTTACAGGCGAGGCGGCAAGTCCTGTCTGCTGCTGTTCTCATCCGGTGAACATCTGGCTGCCCCGTTTTATTAGTGCTGAATAATGCATTATTTGTCGTAAATAAAATTTTGCTACACCGTTGAGGTATATGTCACACAAACACACCTGGACACACCAAAACCCAAACACGGTCAATATGTGGACTGTGAGAAGAATGGAGTTATATCAGTTTTCTTATCATTATGCTCAGTTTCATTTGATATTGAAATGAGATATTAAAAGACTTGCTAGTATTCAAAGTATGTGTTGTGAATGACTCTGGGCTACTCAAACTGTACCTCCATAATCATCCATCCATCCATCCATCCATCCATCCATCCATCCATCCATCCATCCATCCATCCATCCATCCATCCATCCATCCATCATCTTTACCCGCTTCGTCCTTTTCGGGTCACGGGGGTCACTGGTGCCCATATCCAGCAGTCACTGTGCGAGAGGCGGGGACATCCTGGACAGGTCTCCAGTCCATCTCAGAGCCACATAGAGACAAACGAGACACCTACAGACAATTTAGAGTTACCAATCAGCCTAACATGCATGCTTTGGTTCTGTGGGAGGAAATCAGAGTACCCGGAGAAAACCCTGAGAGAACATGCAAACCCTAAAATATGCATGTTATCAAAATATTTCTGTTGGCTAAGTTTGATTAGCTGTGGCATCCAGATTAAATTAGGTTGACTGGAAAAGCTAACCACTTGTAGATGAACATGCAAAGCTTACTTTCTGAGAGTTTCAGTAAAATGTGTTCAGTGGTTCAAACAATATTTTCCTAATCGACTGTAAGTGTTTACTCTAACAGTTAATGCCAAAATTTTAAACAAAGATGTATTGCAATGTATTGTACTTGGAGTATGTGTTGTAAACTACTCTCAGCTACTATCACACCAAATTTTATCACAGTAACTGTACAAGTGGCTCCAGTAAATCTGTTTTTATGTACTTTGTATTCTAGTATCAGTTAGCTACAACAGCCATCTTATATTAGAGTGACACTTTTAGTTAATGTTTTACCAATGATCACTTATTGGTACTCAGATTTTTTTGCTAACAGACAGCAGGGATGACCAAACCAGACCAACAGGTAATGCAAAAGTTTTGAACAAAAATATTGCACAGCATATAGTGTTATCATGAAGTAATCTAATCTACATTCACAATAAATTTACATGTAAAATATGTATGTAAAAGTGACTGATGTATAGCTATTTTTATTTTTGCTAAGGCTGATTAGATGTGACCGCCATCTTGAATTAGAAGGTGCTTATCTTCAGATGAACTCTTCTTAAAAGAAATGAGCTGATTACCACTCTGGCGCTGTGAGACATGTCTTCTGTTCCCAGAGCTCAGTTTAGCGAACCGGCTATCAGCGCTAATTTTGCTAACGGGTAAAAGTGGGTGACAGATCAAAGAGCTGATTGAAGATCCTATGGTGAGGCAGATCGACCTGGAGATTGTTTGGATGGAGAGTGTGTCCCGCTAAATTCCTGAAATCCTGAAAGAAGCACACTTCATTAGCAACAAAAACATCTGGTGAAGTGATTTTTTTTTAACAGCTCTAAAAATCCAGTTTAAACATCCAGTGGGACTCTATGCAAACTGCTAAATGTAAATTTCATTATGAGTTCTGCAAAGAAAACAATGCAGCCTTCCAAATGTTTCATGCTTCCGTTTTCCTCAAGATGTTGTCAGTATCTCTGCAACATTTCAGACATTTTACGTATTCAGAACACGAAAACAAACAGTGAAGCTATTTTTTTGTGGCTGAGAACAAAAATGTAATGTTCATTTACAGAGTGATTTTCTTGTGTTTTGGTCAAATCACAGGGTTTACATCTCCTTCAGTAAAGCATACAGTACACCTTATTAAACTTTGCTTGGTTTGAGGAGTTTTACAGCTTTCTCTTTCGCACAAAGCTGCCATGCAAGTTGCTTTCTCTGGGAGTTGGATTGTCATCTGCTTGTTTACGCAAAAAAGGTTATTGTTAAAAAGGGCAAGAGTCTGACATTTTAAATGTTTTTTTTGTTTTTTTACTTATCTAGACCAGTAAGTACTTAACAAGTTGCACATATTTTAAGATTCTATGAGAACACTCTGCATTTTAACATTGTAAAGTGCATATTACATTTTAATCTACAGGTCAATTCATGAAAAAGTAAAATACAACTTTTTATTAATTTGTAGGTGTCACAAAACTGTTTTTTTAATATATACGCCATTCCTCCTTTATTTTGTGTTCTTGGTTATAAAAATGAAAATGTTGAAAACATTTGCTTTTAAAACTCCTGTAAAATGTAATTGAAGGAGTCCTTCTACACCTTAACAGGAAAAAAAAATAATAATAATTTGGAATTTAGAGGATTATTGAATTGTGTTAAATGTAACTCAGGAGGATGATTGCTTTAATACTCCTGTTTTAAATTTTCAACTCACCTTTGTCCTCATTTCCTGCTTAGTTAGGTTAACATTAAAGGCACCAGATGTTTAGGTTTATGACAGAATTAGGATTACTAAAGTTCTGTACACATTTTAATTTCTATTTTCTCCAGTAGTTTGGAAAACAAATTTTATCAGTAAAAAGCAGAGGCGTAATTAGGTTATGCAGACATGGGGGCTAAGCCCAGCACAGTAATGTGAGCATTTTCAAACAGCAATTGAACATTATGATACAATACATTTTTAAAGCTTTGATATTGTGTGGTAATTAGCATATATTAAAATGAGAAACACAATTTTTTTAGCTCAATAATAATAGTTTATCAACCTGAATTTTATAGAAGCAGCACTGTGCTGCTGCAGCAACAGGAAGAACTTATCTCCTCCACCTCCTGCTGTTTGACCTGCACCTGCAGTTTTAATATTCACGACAAGTTTGAGCAAATCATATTCATGCTGCAGAGTTGCACAAACAACAAAAAACTGACTCTACAATGTAAAATGTTGTAAAGCATTTGCAGTTTGGATTGGATCAAGAATCAATCCTTTAATCTGATTATAAGTTTAAATAAGGTAGAGAGCCACCTGCATCATGAAGAACCCCACTCACCCAGCACACACAGTTTTTGCCCCACTCCCCTAAGGAAGTAGGTTGAGGAACATTAAGTGTAGAACCACTAGACTGAGGAACAGCTTCTACCCTGAGGCTTTTAGACTCATGACTCTCTAACCAAGATAATCACAATGTTAAAAAAAAAATCACTAAATGCAACTTTGATTGTTGACATGTGCTCCTGATTACCCATGCTGCTGATCTCATGATGCTGATTATTTAATGCTGCTATATTCACCCACAAAGACTCATGTTCATGCTGCTGTTGTTCGGTGTATTGTTTTACACTATTAGTGACTAGTGTGTATATTATATCTTTTAGCATACCGTTTAGCGTGTAGCTTAGTTGATGTCTTAGATGCTTACATACTGTTTCTTTTTGAACTTTATATTTTTGCTGTTGTTGGATGTAACTGGGACCCTGTGTACACAATTTCATTCCACCTCATGTACCACATGTGATGCGAATGACAACAAAGAACCTTAACCTTGACCTTATGTCTTTACGAAAACTTATTAAATCATATTTTAGAGGCTTAATTTACAAGTTGAATATAACTGCATTTCTGAATACCTTTTGTCTTGAAATTTGGTTAAATTATTCAGAAAGCATCCACAGTTTTAGCTCTAAATACTGAGACTAACTAGGCTGACACTAATAAATGACCAATAGTCTCCAGTTTATTAAGACAATGAAGAACAAATGTGATTACTGGGCACATAAATATTCTCCAGCCTAAATGCACAACTCTACAGTGTGGCTCCATGTCACAAAATTACAAATATAATTCATATTCATCTTTTGTTTGGATCCAAATGGGTTGTTCAATCTGAAACCAAGGTAATAAACTGACAGCACATAACATGTTGAAAATCATCACTTGGGTTTTACAGTGTCCAACACTTTTAGAATCAATCCTCGGGATGTAAATAAAGCAGAGTCTTGATGAAAGCTTTCTGGAGACCTTTGGGTAATTTAATCTGTTTTTATTTAAATTGTGAAAAAAACACTTGCTCATAAATATCTAACTTATTTACCCATTCTTTTTTTTTTTAAATTCATTTGCATGCTTATTTTTCATTTTCTTTCCGTTCTTTTTAATCAACAAAAAACAACCTTGGGGCAGAGGAATGTGTGAATGTGTTTGGGCCCATGTGTATTAAATTATGGGGAAGTTGGATGCGCCGAAGCTCCGAGCTGAAATCTCCAATTTACTTCCTCTTTCATATCTCTCTCAAGAGAAGCGATGAAACCGCGACGATGCGCTGCAGCAGAATACAGTTAAAAAGAAAAGAAGCAAAACAAGTCTTTCAGTCTCACTTAATGTCAGAATTACCTAACCTCTCCGCGGACAGCCGTGCACGTAGGTTGCTGTCCTTTTAACCTTGTGGTTGGCACAGCTCGCAGCGCTGACACTCTGATGTGTGGGATTGCTTGCTTCTACAGCTCCCTACGGGACAGAGCAGACAGGTAGCTCGAGCTGCGCCACGAAGGCTGGCTGACTTTGTAGAGATGACAAGTGACGCCCTAACAAGCCCCAAACAGTGACTGTTATTTTATTTCAATATTTAAGTTGCAGTCTGCTGGTGCCACTAAGACCTCGGGCCTTTTGAAAATTGGTTTCTTGCTTGAAATTCACCTGTCAAAAAATGTACAAAGTTGGCCCTAAAGTTTCCATGATATTTACTTGAAGACTTTAAAATGGGACATTTTTAGAAATGTCCTCCCTCTAGGGTAAATAGACAACTGAAGGCAACGTGACAGTTTAAAATGCTGCCGTTTGAATGTTGTCGTAGATTTTTTACTTTTTTTTTGTAAGCACCAAACCCCTTTTGTTGCTATTCAACTTATTGGTAACACTACAATAAGGTACACAAAATTTGACTACCGGTAACTCTTAGGGAACGTCTCAGGAACAAATCAGGAAAAAAATCAGGATCTAATGGGTAGTTAACCAGTACTCACTGGGGAACACACAGCCGAGCCTTATTAGGGGACTACTGGTTTGTTCCCACAGAAAGAGAGGATAAATTCTCCAATGGGGTTTTAAATAAACCCTGTACTGGTGAGGTCACAGCTTGTAATTGTCAAAAACATGTTTCCTAGTGGTTACTGATGTTATTAAATTTTATCTTTTGTAAACCTATTGATGAAGGACATTAACAATCTCTGTGGTAACAAACCAGTAGTCCCCTGATAAGGTTTGGCTGTGTGTTCCCCAGTAAGTACTGGTTAACAACCCATTAGATCCTGATTCTTTCCTCTTGGGTTTCCTTAGTAACTACCCATTAGTTCTTGATTAGTTTCTCTTCATTTACAAGGTAACTAACCAATAGTCCCCTAATAAGGTTTGGCTGTGTGTTCCCCAGTAAGTACTGGTTAACTACCCATTAGATCCTGATTCGATCCTGAGGCGTTCCCTAGTAGTTAATCAAATTGTATGCACCTTATTGTAAAGTGTTGCCAACTTGTTTCTCCAGTTACATCATAGTTTTTGAACTATAAGAAATACAGGAAAAGGTGCAGATTAATCCACAATAGTGTGCTGTGACTTTCGGTAACAGTGGAAGAAATGACATACACAACAATGGTGATAAGTCTGAAAACCAAACCCCTTTTCTAGCTCTAAACCTCATGTATGTCACTGCAGACAACCTTTTGAGTTTACATTTGGACATTGTTGGGTGGCTGTGGCTGAGTGGTTAGAGCAGTCGTCCTCCAATGCAAGAGTCGAGGGTTCGAATCCACCAGCCGTCACATGCCAAATTGTCCCTGGGCAAGACACTGAACCCCTCATTTCCTCTGATGTGTATCCCATCAGTGTATGAATGAGATAAAGCTCTGATTAGTCTCTTTAGAATGATTTGTTCAATTAGTTTTTATAGATCTAGTAGAGTGCTGCATGAATGAGTAAATGAGGCACAGATTGTGCTGTAAAGAACTTTGATGTCTTAATAAGTTAGAAAGAGGCTGTATAAGTACAGTCCATTTACCATTTACTATTGCATGACTGGAATGTGATTTTGATATCTTTAACATTTGTTACACCATTGCAGGTTAGGTTTTATGACTTTAACCTCAAAATGTTCAACTTAGTCTGTGATAATGTCACACTAAATTTGAAGTTGTCTAAATATCTTTAAGCCTAGACAAACTTCGTATTCCCACAACGTCACATGTATTGCTTATACATCAAAACACAAGCATTTTTGTCATTTCTCACCACTATGGAACTGAGGTTTCCTCTATGTTTTGCAGCTATTGTATCACTTTTATAGGTTTCCGATCTTATTTTTGTTTTGGGCTCTTTCTGTTGTGGTTTGATTGTGTTTGTCCTTGTTTCCTTGTGTCTCAGCCTGTTTCCTTGAGTTGTAGTTGATAGTCAGATTCACACAGCTTTGTCTCATCATCTTACACGCCCCTACTCACTAATCAGCCAGCCCAGTCCGTACACAATAAACACATTGTTATGGTCAGATCCTTCTCATTTCTTCACATTTTGTTCCTAAGTTTTGTTCAGCACTTTCTTTTTATTGAAATCATTTGGATATATTCTGTCTTCCTGTTGGACAATTTAATTATCCTATCACCAACTTATTAAACAAATAAGCCACACAGAAGGATCCAAGAAGATTTTTCAACCCCGTTTACTTCTTGCAAGGGGTGCAGCATTGAAAACAGGCATACAAGATGTAACATGACACACTGGTCCAAGGTCTGTCTGCGGACAAATAGTTAGGAAAAGCTTAAATAGCCGTTATCAGACAGAAACAAGGTCAAACAACATCTGCTTCACAGCTCACAGCTGTTGAAGGTGTCAGAAGTTATCAGTTATCAGACTCCTCTCTGAGTAGACAGAAAGACTCTGTTGACTTCGCATACATGGTTCTAAATTAATTCAACATTAGTAAGTGAAAACATCCATGACCTTTACATAACTTCCCCCACCACTACCTTTAGCAAATACTTCCTTGCATTTTGGGTTTAATTTCCTCAGCAGACATGGAAAATAATCCAATCAGAGCATACAGCGTGCACATCCAAAGTCCAAAAAACACAGTAGACACACAAAAAATGGACGTTTGATAACCAAACACATTTGAAACTTCTGGTTCTTTTTATTTTATTTTATTTATTTTTTATTATTATTATTATTATTATTATTATTATTATTATTATTATTATTATTATTATTATTATTTTATTTATTTATTTATTTATTTATTTATTTATTTTTTTTTTATTTCTGCTTCT
>JARVGS010000400.1:26857383-26871084 GCA_031762315.1 Hypsolebias antenori | reverse complement strand
ACATGTTGCACCACTGTTGAAGCCACATCAGTCTAAAGTGGAAAAACCATTATTAAGTCACTTTGCCATATAGGTCACATCTATTATGCATCATCACTTATACGTTGCATTTGTTATGCGTCACCGCTGACCTCCTGGAAATGTGTTGAGCCAAAAGTTAAATGACTGCCAAATGATGTCCATGTGAGCATGCACGGAAGGACTTTAACAAGAATTTAACATGATTAACACTTAAAAACAATTATTTTTTGCTCGAAAGTATACACACTGCACCACTGTATGTCACTTCAGTCCAAACATATCTAATAAAGTGGAAAAAAAAAAAAAAACATACATAAGTCATTTTGCTATATAGGTCGCATCTTTTTTGCAACACTGCTGTCAAACTGGAAATATGCGCTGGTGTTGAGCCAAAAGTTAATTGACTGCCAAATGACGGCCATGGGAGCATGCACGGGAGGTCTTTAACAAGAATTTAACTAGATTAACACTTAAAAACTTTTTCTTTTTCTCAAGAGTATACCAAAGTTGTGTCTCAGTTGAACTTTTCCTTAATAAATGCACTTTAATGATCAAATCAGCTGCATTTCACTTGGGTGTTGTGGCAAAATGCAGCTGATTTGGCGGTTGCTCCAGGAGTTCCGGAGCAAGAAGAAGATGACTCGCTGTGGCAAGTCAAGTGTCTCATTAATAGCCACTTTTACCTATTAATGAGTCATTTGGCTTGCCATTTTACTTGATCACCCTCAAGTGGCTGAAAATGGTAGTGTTCAATATTTTCCATGGCAGAATGAATGAAATCGTCTGATCTCAGCCAAAAATTGGGTTATAAATATGGGGAGAACAAAAAAACAAAAGATAAATGTGTTGCTTTGCTGTAGGTCACAGAGCATGCTAATTTATGTAAAAAAGGTGCAACTTAAACAACGAAAAGTACAGTGTATCCAAAATAGTCATTTTCAATATGATCTTTGTTTCAATTTTTGGTATTAAGTTCCTATAATTGTCTTTCCAGCAACAACAACAAAGTGATTTGGATTTGTGCTGAGACACAATCCACTGACGCTCATTTAGAACCAATGTTCGTCTCTTTTTCAGGCACTTCTCATGATATTTTGCAGTTTATAGCAAAGCAAAAAGCAGTAGCATGAAAAATGTACTTCCAGTTCAAAATACAATAAACGCATCATGAGCTGAAGTAGAACAAACATCAATATGTTGTTTTGGGATTTAATACAAATTCCATGTCTTGCTTAGATGTGCAAATGAAGTGTGTTTTAAGGTTCGAAGTACTGTATTTGGAAATAAAACAAAGTGTCATTTTGAGTTGCTTGCTGACAGGAATGCTTCCAAGTCCTGACAAAACTACCCTGAAGCCACTGCTAGATAGCTGCTTGCAAACAGGTCCACATTCACTTTTCACCAGGAAGGTTTCAAACTCGGAGAGAAAATAATAAAGACGAAGGAATGACAGCCCAGATGTCACAGTGTCCACATCTGTCTACTGCAAGGCCATCTGATCCTTTGGGGAGTTACTCTCCCACAGTATCACATTTCTCCAAGTAAACCAAACTATTTGTCAAAAGAGATGGACAAAATCAATACGTCTGTAAAAACATAGTTTCACTTTGAGTAACACAAGTGTGAAGCTGTGCACTCTGAAAGGCCACTGTCCACAAGAGGATTGCACTGCGATCCCAACTGCAAATCAGCGGTGCAATTTATTTATTTCACTTTACTTTTTGTCTTGTCTCGTTGAATTGTTCCTGTGGCCTCCAGAGCCCGGACTTCCACTCTCATAACAAATGCTGCCAACTATAATAGAGGTCGTATGTGACAATAAAATCAGATAATCATTTTTTAGTGATACAAAATATATCTGCAGAGTCTCTTTGGATTTCATAAAAAGGATCTAATCATTGCGTCTCAAGTTAAACTCAGAGTGAATCACTTTGACTTGATATAGAGTACAGTCCTGTTTGATAAATACAACATGGCAGTTCTGTACCACAGAACAAGAAGACGGAGTAAAGACTATTGTTAACCAGAAAGAAAGTGCATTTGAAATATGATTATTTGAATGAATCCTGTTTGAGTCCACACAGAAGAAAGGCAAATAAAGTGGATGGAATAAAACAACAAGGAGTTAATAATAAACAGCAACAAATAGGAAAAACAACGCATGGATGAAACAATTCGATTCAATTTACTTATATAGCGCAAAGTCACAACAGAAGTTCTCTCAGGGCACTGAACAGAAACATTCATATGTATAAAAAATAGGTTGACACCATTGATCTGAGGCGCAGACTGCTTTGAGTTTAACTCCATCACAGAACTCTCATTGTGAGCAAGCATGAAGGCGACAGTGGAAAGGAAAAACTCCCTCACGAGGAAGAAACCAGGTAGTAGTAGCCAGGTGTTAGCAGAACCAGGCTCAGGACAAGCGGCCATCTGCTTCAATCGGCTGGGTTTGGTAGGATCAGATACACAATGGCAGGTCAAGAATCACAGGTTAAGATATAAATAATATTAAATGAAAACTATTCAATGTTAACAATTTAATTGAAGGCAGTTAGGTCCATTTGTCCTCCAGTATTCTAAGCCTATAGCAGCATAACAAGTCAACCCTAATTATAGGATTAACCAAAATGAAAGTCTTGAGCCCAGTCTTCAAACTGGACAATGTGTCAGCCTCATGGACAGAAACTGGAAGTAGATTCCACAAGAGAGGAACCTGATAACTGGAAGATCTTCCTCCCAGTCTGCTTTTGGAAACTCTAGGAACCCGAAGTAAACTTGCAGTCTCAGAGCGGAGTGCTTTCTTGTGAAAATATGGAACAATAAGACTGAGACGAAAGACGAAACGTTTCTACAATTTTTTTGCTTTGTTTTGTTTTGTTTTTTGAATGTCCAGAGGACCAGACTTAGCTTTTTTAGAATTTTCTACCTGGATTATTGAGCATGCATCAGGGTATTTATTATAACTGTTGTTATTTATTCTGCAACTGTTGTTAGAGCAGAAAACCTTTGGACTGTAGACACCTGTAGTGCGCATGTGCAACTTCACAATGGAGCATTTCACACCTCCATGGGGGATTCTCCTGAAAATCTCCACTCAGACCTGATTCAGAAACTTTCGGTTTCAGACAGAACGAGGCTGTTGTCTGTAAATGAACGAACATTTCCCGTCATGTAAACGGGGCCTCAGACTGGCTGCCCTGTCTGTCAATCAAGAGACAGATCTCATAGATGATGGGCTGATGTCTATTTTTTAAAGTCATGAGATCTACCCATAATACCTTTGCATTGACCAGTAGCTCATGATCGATGTAATGGACACCCCTTATAATCCGTCTCTTCAATGTGTCCTCAGTTGTCTCTACTGGACTGTATGGACTTCAGTCCTGTGGACCTTAAACTTGTTAATAATGTGCAGCTGTAGTCCCAGTCCAGCAGCTTGGACATTGTTTTATATTCTTTATCTTCACCATGCTATTTAAATGTTGTCTATCTAAACTACTGAGACAACTCTGTCTTTAGCTTCCAGTGGTCTATGTTCCAAACAGCCCTGTGACTACCTGACACCCTTTAAACTGGCTGACTGACTGATTACAGACTGAAGACACCTGAGATGCTGATTACAGACATTTGAGTTTAACATGTTCCTTTGGTCAAATTAGTCTTACTGTTTTCTAGGGGAACCATTCTTTTTTAATCTGGTTACAGGAGGGACAGCTAGCAGTTTCTATCAGTCCACTGTTAGAGCTGCAACAAAACAAATATTTCTCTGACATCATTTCTTCCAACTCTAACAATCCATGTGTGCTTTTTCAAACCATCATCTCTGTTCTTAATGCCAATCAGCCAGCCCGGAGAACTCCACTGAAGTGTGAGAGAACTTCTTGAGCTTTTTTTTTTTTTTTTTTATTTTTGTATCAACAAGGTTGCAAACATTAGAGCTCTCATAAGCTCCCTCTTATGACCCCTCCATCTGTCACACGCTCTGTTGTTTCCAGTCACTTTGAGCTTGTCACTTTTCTTTTTTAAAGGACTTCACTGGTCATATGACGTCTGCTGGATCTCCAAACAATCCCATTCCACCTCGTCTTTTTAAAGAGGTTTTTCACACAGTGGCTTCTTATGTGTCCAAAATTATAAATAGTAGCTTGACAAATGGACAAGTACCAGTAAGTTTTAAACATGCAGTGACACCACTGATTAAAAAGCCTGGCCTGGACTCTACAGTCATGTCTAATTTTAGGCCTATTTCAAAACTGCCCTTCGTATTGAAGATCTTGGAGGAATTAGTTTACAGCCAGTTAACATCTTACTTTTAACAGCCACACACCTTCTTGAACTGTTTCAATCTGGTTTTAAAACTCACCACAGTACTGAGTCAGCACTGCTGAAAGTTTTTAATGACATTATCTTAGCCACAGACCAGTGGCAATGTTAACCTCTTTTTAGGGGTGCTCAAGTACCTTTAAAATTTAATTCAACACCCCTGAAAAATAAAGAAACCATCATTAGGATTTTGTAAGGAAGCTCAGTTCTCAAACCTTAGATTCACCAAAATATTGAATAAATTTGAAATAAATATAGAATAAATGATGACAGTCTTAAACAGGCCAGAAAAATCTATATTTTTTTATTTGCACAAGTCAGATCCTCAACCCCATCTGTCGATCAATCTAGTAGGCTTGTCAGCAACTGACCAATAAGCGGTCACAATTAGTCTTTAAAGTAAACGCCCCTTACCTGCAGGAGCTCCGCCCCCTTTTCCTTCAACAACATTGTCAGGGTTTTGCATTACGAACACTTTGCAGTCAGAGGTTAATGGTTAAATTAAAGATTAAAACTAGTTGCTTTGTTTTCTGTGTTTTATATGTAGACATATGATGTAACTTCTGGTTGTATAAGTTTAATATTTGTTCGCTATGATCCTTTAAAAGTCCTATTTGTGACCTATATCCTCGTTTACGGGCATACCACCCTGAACACACTCAATCTCAACTGATATCAGAAGCTACGCAGGGTCAGGGCTAGTGGTTAGTACTTGGATGGGACATCGCCTGGGAATACCGGGTGCTCTAAGCTTTTGCACTTCTCACAAACCTCAATGTGGGATGCATAGTTCAAGCCAAGAGCTGTTGTCAGTACTGGGGGCTAAGCATCCCTAAAGGTCAGATCCTAGAATTGCCCATGCCAGACTCTGATCACTGTGCAGTTTTGATGCTGTTGGACCTAACTGCTGCTTTAGACACAGTGGCCCATCAGAACCTCCTGTCTCGTCTTGAGAACTGGGTGGGCATTCAGGGTCCTGCTCTACAGTGGTTTAGATCCTATTTAACAGAGATAAGCTTTTGTGTTTTGGGATCTATACTTAGCCCCTTCTGTTTTTCCTTTATTTACTCCCTCTGGGGTCTATTCTCCAGAAACATGGTGTTTCTTTTCATTTTTATGCTCATGACAGACAAATTTATGTGCCATTAAAACAAGCTCAACAGTACTCCGTGAACCAACTCCTGGAATGTATGGCTGAAGTCAGAACATGGATGTCACAGAACTTCGTACATTTTAATGAGAAAAAGAATGAGGTCTTGCTGTTTGAGCCCAAGGATGGTTCCAAAGTCCATGTTGATCTGGGTCCTTTAAAAAAACATCTGACTGAGACAGCAACTAACCTGGGTGTAAGGCTAAACAATGATTTTAAACTCGATGCACAGATTAAATCAGTGATTGTCAAGTTTTTAATCACTTGAAACAACTGGCCAAGGTCAAACCATTCCTGGCACAACATCATTTTGAGATTTTAATCCATACTTTCATCACAACTTGTCTGGACTACTGTAATTCACTTAAAGTCGGTCTGAGCCAGTCATTACTGACTCGACTTCAGCTGGTTCAGAATGCTGCTGCTCGCCTTTTAACTGGTACCAGAAAACAAGAGCACATCACTCCTGTCTAAAAACTGGCTTTCGGGTTAATTTTAAGGTTCTTTTGTTTGTTTTGACTGAGCGTTCTCGGTTGCTGTCCTTAAACTGTGGAACGAGCTGCCTTTGACATCACTTCCTGTTTTTAAATCTTCTCTGAAGACACCTTTTTTTTTTTTGGCTTTTAACTCAGCTTGAAATATTGGTTTTACTGTTTTTAATTATTTTTCATTGTTTTTACTGTTTGCAGTTTGGCAGTTCATCGCTTATATGATATTGGTTGATTTCATGGTTGTTATGCTTGTTTGTGCACTTTGAGCTACAGTGTTGTTTTTAAAGAGCTTTATAAATAAAGTTGTATTGTATTATTGTATTATACTTTAGCCTGGTGTGTTCAAAAGTATAGTGAAGGTTTTGACAGAAGATTTCATCCACAGCGACAGAAGGTGTATATTTCTTATTCTTCTTTATTGTTTTCATTTTGATTTGACTAAAACCGTAATGCACTTTGGTCATCTTTTGTTGTTTTTATGTGCTATATAAATAAATTGGCATTGTGTTTCTAGATATTTTTGAGCCTATGCATACAGCAAATGTACAAAGCAGACTCCATTTGTAAGAAAACCATTGTGAATTTAATCTTGGGTCAGGTTTGAACTATGTTTCAGAAACTAACAGGTTTGTTTGAATCTTGCGTCAAGTAGTAACATATTTTATTTACCATAATTAGCTCTTTTAAATTTTAGCTTTTAATTTGATTTGGATATAGGCAACCTTTTAATTTATTCAAGGTTACTTCTTCACCTTTTTTTTTTTTACTCTGCTTATATTTTTGTCTTTGTTCATTTTCTCATCCTTTCTTTCTTTATTAGTTTGTATTTTTGTGTTTATTGGTTTGTATTGTTGTATGTTTTTGTTTGCGTATTTGAATTGTATGTGTTGCACCTGTGGCACAGATTTTTAAAAGCACTCTGTGTTCCACAGGTGGTTTTTGGTTTTCTGTTCGCCGGCAATGAGCTGGGTACAATGGCTGACAGAACGGTGGGAGTCTGTTCCATTGACCTGGTACCAAGATGCCAGTGGACATGGATTACTCAGTTGAAAAGTGTGTGTTAGTGGTAGCAGAGGTGGCCAGATGTGAAAGCAGCATCTAGGATATATATTAATTTTGTTTAGTTACAGGATTCTATTGATAAAGTTAATATTGCTGTTGAACGAGGCATAGATTTGAGAAATGCACACAATACTGTTGTTCCCTTTATAAATTCAGATAAAAGATCACCCTTTTAAACTTGCTTCCATTTATTAGTGATGATGGGTCACTGAAGGAGTTGTCACATCATGGTCAGATTGTCTAGTACGTTTCTTTTGGCTGCTCCCTTCTTGCGAGGTTAGAACTGTGAGCAAGCTTACATGAAAAATTTGGCAATTGTTTTACACCAGAAGCTCTTCCTGATGTAACCTGGGCTCGAACCCGCAACCTCAGGATTACAAGACCATGGCACAGCAAATTGTCTCAACTATGAAAGTGCTCCCCTTAGTTTGTAAATCAGCCATACTGAGCATGTGTCTTTTAGGAGAAAAGTTTGCATGATTTTACTAAATGATATTGAGGAACTGAACATGGTCATGGGATTCAAAAATTGAGGGTTTTTGACTATACTATTTTAGCAACAACTGAAACATTGAAATGTTTTGGGTGTGGACAGAAAGGTCATCCAGTGTTGGAGTTGTCCTGAAACAGCCCAAGAAAAAGAGAAAGAAAGAGAAAAGAGAAAGAGCTCAGACAGCTGGAGAGACAAGAGACGAGTTTCTGTGGCTAATGAAAGTGAGCAGAGAGGAGCAGATGTTAGAGTTTGGCTCAGACGTGCAGCAGAACAGTCACGTTGCTTCTACCTCGACTTGTAGCTGAAATAAGCAAGATATCTGTTGAAGTAGAAAAGAAAAAAAATACATCAATAGGAATTGTACTTAGATGAAGTACTCTATTGTCTAACACTACAGAATTTGATCTCAAGGTCATTTCACTCTTAAAGAAAAACACTGCTCTGGCTGATCTGCTTGTGGTTAGAGTGCAGGGGGCTTCAGTTTGTTCACATTTTCAAAGTATTACTAATATTCTTCCTCAGTTTGGGAAGAAAAAGGGTCAAAGTTGTCTCATCCACAGTATTCAAGCAGAAGATGGAAGAGAACTGATTGAAACAACTGCAATACTAAAAAGAGCTGCCTACTTTTTTCCAAAGCTGTATGCATCTAAATTTTTCATTCATTCAACCTTTATTTAAACAGGTTAGTCTCAATGAATCATGATGACTCATTGACAAGAGAGACCTGTTTTAGACAGGCAGTGTATAAAGTACAGACAAGAACAAAAAATAAAATGCAATTAAAATAAAAGTAATGCTGTAAATAAATGAAATCATGGTGCCTTATAAAACAAGGTAAAATACTAAAAACAAGAACACATTTACTTTGATTTTTCTATTGACATGATCAAATGTTCAAAATCCCTTAAAGATGTCAAAGTGGGCAGCTTCAGTACTTGTTGCAAGGTGTTCCAGGTTGCAGGAGCTGAGTAAGAAAAGGTATTTTTGCCGAGTTCAGTCCAGACTGAGAGAACGCTGCAGGTAATGATGGCCTGAGAGCGCATGTTGTAGCTGCACTACTAAAGTGACACGTAGGAGGAGATACATGATGGCAGCAGACCAAGGAGTGATTTATAGATGAAAATGAATGTACTGTATAAATAATGATGACCAACTGACCAGTGAGCATAGAGTACAGTGATGGGTATGGTAGTTACAACCAGTTATGAATCTTAGCACGCCATGGTAGACAGTATCCAACATCTGCAAGGAGCTGGCAGGAGCATTCATGCAAATAATGTCACCATGGTTATTCGCCAGTAGGAAAGTAGGAGCTACAGGGTGTTTTCTGGCATTAAGAGTGAAGCAAAATCTATTTCTGAAAAAGAAACCCAGTTTTAATTTCAGTTTCTTTATCAAGTTTCTGACATGTGGTTTAAAAGAGAGATGGGCATCAATTAAAATTCCCAAGTATTTGTTAGAATCTACAAACTCAGTAGAAACACCATGCATGGATGAGATAGGAGGAAGAACTGTTGGGACCAACTTTCTGCTTGAAAACAACATCCCTTTGGTTTTGTCAGCATTTAGCACCAGTTTGAGATTAAATAGGTCTGACTGAATGATGTCAAATACAGACTATAGAAGCTGGAAAATCTTGGCAACTATGTTCGCTCGACAATAAACAATTGTATCATCAGCATAGAGATGCAAGGAAGTGTCAGGAATGTTTTGACCTACATTACGTATATAAATTGTAAAAAGAGTGGGTCCTAAAACTGAGCCTTGTGACACACCATTAGTGACCATTATGTAGCTAGACGAAGTACCATTATGTCAAACACATAGCCTCCTGCCTGAGAGATAGTTTGAAAACCAAGCAACAATGTGATCTGAGGAACCAAAATCTGAGAGCTTGTGGCATGAGATGTCATGGTGTACAGTATCAAAGGCTTTGGACAGAAGTAAGTAATCCTTAACATCCAATGTTTCAACAACATCATTCAAAACCTGTAGTGAATAAGTTGTGCTGTGTTGTTTCCTGAAGCCAGTCTGGTGGGAAGATAAAATGTTAAGAGTCCAAATACTTCTTGACTTGAGTATTTACCAGTTTTTCTAAAACCATAGCTAAAATACAGAGTTTTGAAATCAGTCTGAAGTTGCTCAGTATAGTGAGTCTCCTTCTTTCAACAATGGCAGCACATAAGCTGTTTTCCAAGCATATGGGACAGTAATATATTATACAGACAGATTTAAAATGTATGACACCTGTTCTGTTATAATTTGTGCAGTTAGACTCAAGATAAGGTGGGATTATTTATTTTATTTTTATTTATTTATTCATTCATTTCATATAATCTAAATACAGAGAAGATGTTAACATGTACAGAAAAGTTTTTACATAATCTGCCAAAGACTTCAGCATAGGACAACACACAGAATAGCTTCTGACCATGCAAGAATGGCTCTGTCAAAAGCATGGGAAATGGTAAAGCTCATGGAATACACAGTCTGCCTCTGGAATTCACATAACCTTTTTGGACCTTGCTGTGAAATGATTTATTGGAGGCTCTAAATGACAACATATTGAGGAGAAGATTACCCATTAGCTGTCAGAGAGTTGTGCTCAGTCTTCTCTCAAAAAAAAAGGCAATCTGTGAAATACAAAAATGGAGGCCTACTATTCTGTTATGGGCTGGTTATAAAATGTTGTCAAAAGCTTTGGCAAACAGACAAAAAAAAAGTGAATGATCTACTTTGTAGTTATACATACTGATCAGTCATATTGCATCATTGGCAGAATAATAAGGGGTAATATAGCCATAGTTAGTGATGTTTTGGACATCTCCAGTTCATTGGATTTAAGGTTTTGTCTTATATCTCTTGACCAAGTAAAGCCATTTGATCAGGTGGAGCACCAATACTTATGGAATATGTAGCTTTTAGCCTCTCCCCTGATTTCTTTGCTATGACTCTATTGTGACACTGAAAGTGTTTTAAAGGTCAATGGTGGTCTAAGTAATCAATTTATTACAAAGAGGGGGATTCAACATTGCTGTGCAATGTCTTGTATGCTTTTTTCAACTAGAATTGAACCTCTGACATATCAGATCAGAAACAATTAAATGGAGTAAAATTAAAAGCACATTTTTCATAATTACATTTTTTCTGCATATGCAGATGATGTATTGTGGTTATAACAAATTATTATGATGCTCTAAAACTAACTAATTACTTATATAAATTGTAAAAAGAGTGGGTCCTAAAACTGAGCCTTGTGGCACACCATTAGCGACCATTATGTAGCTAGACAAAGTACCATTATGTCAAACACATAGCGTAAGAGTCCAAATACTCTTTGGGACTTTTAAATTAAAAATTAAATTTTCATTTAATTTAATTTTAATTTTCATGTAATTCAGTTCAATTCAATCCAACCTTTATATAAACAGATAAATCACATTGAGCCTCGAAGACTCATTTACAAGTGAGATCTGTTGACAGACAATAAGTGGTGAAAAATGACACATAACGTTTTCCTTCAGTCTTTTACTTTATCTTATATAATCTAAGGTTACAATTCTCCAAAGATTTAGAATTGTAATTCAATTTTAATTTCAACTGTATTTAGCCTGGCAAATCTACCTGAAATCACAATTTAATTTTTCAAGGGAAGCCTGGTCCTGAAGGCAGCATAAACATGTCGGTTTTTGTACTGTGGGTGGAAACCAGAGTACCCGGAGAAAAACACAAACACAAGCATCTCCACATATGACACACAGCCCAACCTGGGACTTGAACCTAAGACCTTTTGATATGAAACAACAGTGCTAACCGCTCATGCACTGTGTTCCTTAAACATTTAAATATGTTCAGTCAGAACTGTAACCTACATATGAAACCAGACATGTCAAATAATTTATTTAAAGCTTATTTGGAGAAGGTGATGGTTTTAAATATTTACAAAGTCACAACAAGAAAAGCCATATAAAATAAGTCAGGGAATCTGAGCTTTCATTGTCAACTTTACACCAAAAAAAAAAAAAAAAGCGTGAAATGTGTTTCAGCCACCAATCAACTGCCTGGAGTTTCACAATTTGGATTTTATTAATTTTACAATCTCTGTACATGTATGTTGGGTTATTGGTAACTCTTAATTAGACATTTACTGCATGTGATCACAGTGTATGACTGTTGTCAGTGTTACTGTTAGGATAGGCCCCCAAACACTCTAGAGTAACCCCATTTTTTTGGTACGAACCACATATTTCAGCCAAACATCTGCTGGTGGATACTCGTAGGTGGTGCACAAGAAAAGAGACATCTATGTGAAAAATTATCAAAACTTGGACTCATTTTAGAGGCTAAACTTGACGTTGCTGGAGTTTGATTTTATTGTGCTATTTATTGCATGTTTTGGGGGAAAAAAAACAAGTTTTGTGTTGTTTGAGGTGAAAACTGGTGCTGGCTGACAAATGTGTCACTCCCACTTTGTCATCCTGATTTTCCTCTCACTGTCAGTGACAACAACATCACGTTTCACTGGCTTTCTCTACTTAGTCATTTTCTTTCCTATCTTTTGTTGTTCACTACTTTCTCTGTAAGTGACACATTGTCTTTGTAACCTCACCACTCTCTCCTGGCTTCCTTCCCTACAGCCATCAGCATTTGCTCCGCTCACTCCTGTTTATTGACAGCTGTCCCATAGCATCAGTGACAAAACACTCCAACTTTATGTCTTCCCCTCCTTCACAAAATCCCCTTCTCTCCTCCTCTTCCTCTTCATATTGACAGCTGTCATGGAGCACCAACACAACACAATTTTACTTTTCAGTGACGGATGTGCTTACTTCAGTTTTGAAGCCTTTGATTAGATCCCACAGCAAGATCTGCCATTTGGGGAAATGAGTCATAAAACTGGTACACAGATTCCATTTTTTTTTCTCTCCATTGTTTCTTCTTCTACACCTTCCTTGTGTTTCTTTGTCTCTTTGTCATCCTTTAAACCCTGTTTCTCTGTGCAATTTTGTCCCATTTTTCTACATTGACTTAAATTTATGCAGTTGCCTGAACTCAATATATTTTTATTAGTAACTATGTTGGAAAAGTTTCCAGCTGGAGTATGGCATTAAAAAAACTGCATAGCTTCATATTCCAGTCTTTATCTCAATATATTTTGATCAGCTTTGCCACCATGGTGCTAATAAAGGTTTATTTTCTTTAAGTTCCACTGACCTATCAGTTTTAAGGTCTTGGCTTCTTCATGGTTTCTTTAGTTTACTCCCACTGGTTAAAAATATGTAGGCCTATATTATGTAAATTGGTAACTAAATTATCCCAAGTATTAATGTTTGTTTGTCTCTATGCAACATTCACACTGCAGGCCTCTCTACATAGTTTTCCATGGAATGTGACAAATCCGATTTTTCAATTTGATTTTTTAATTCAGCTCAAGTCTTGTCAAAAGTGGTACTAAATTGGATACATATGTATTGCTTTTCAAAACAAGAGTCTGTTGATACCCATGTAGAAGAGAGGACTGATTATGAGCTTTGATTTGGAACTGGCATCCATTGCCACGCTTTGTGATAATTTCATGGAGGAATGTCAGGCCCGTTTTCTTTCACAGATCAAAAACATGCATGTGAGTCTGACTGGTAACTCAGAATTGTCCCTAGGTGTGAGTGAGAGAGTGGATGGTTGTTTGCCTCGTTTGTCTCAATGTGTCCTTGTGAAAGACTGGAGACCTGTCCAGGGTGTAGCGAGCCTCTCGAACAGTGAAGACTGGGGGCCGGTGAACCCCGTGACTCAAAAAGGAAGAAGCGGGTAAAAGATACACTATACAGTGGTGGGCTGTAACTAAGTACAAAGACTTTGTTACTGTACTTAAGTACATTTTTTTATGTATCTGTACTTTACTTAAATAGAATTAAATGTGGGTACTTTTACTTTTACTCCACTACATTTTATATGACGTATCTGTACTTTCTACTACACTACATTTATATGTGTTGAGTTACAAGTTATATTCACGTTGCAGTTTTTTGATTTGTCGTTAGTTTGAAAGTTAGTTTTGTCGTTAGTTTGAAAGTAACTGATGTTGAGAGAGGAGTTGGTCCATTGAATCACTGCAAAGTGGACAGGTAACATTAGACCTGCCTTCAAGAAGAGCTGGACCA
>JARVGS010000400.1:26740549-26758153 GCA_031762315.1 Hypsolebias antenori | reverse complement strand
AAAGAAACTGTCCAGATGACCTGATTGAGAGTTATCAGATTTGACACCTGGATTACTGAGTATGAACTTTCTTCATATTTATTTTAGTTAAGAAAAAAAGACGTGGCCAGAAAAAAAAAAAAAAAAGATATGCCAGTTTTAAAGATTAGTCTAATCTTACCGATCCACCTCTTCCTTCATGTATGTAGTGTAGCTGCTTCCATCATAGGACAATAGAAGGCCTCCATCACTGAGTCGATGCACGTCCACCTCAGCTAAAGAGTTGTTCATGATGACCACGTACGAGTTGGGAGACTGACGCGTCACCTTCAGGACATACTTTATGCCTTCGTATATCAGCTCCACGTCCACAGTGTTGAGTAGTGTGTGTGCTGGTAGCACCTGACCCCTGGACAGAGTACAGATTTTTTTTTCTTATTAGCGATTTGAGCATTTAAGGTTTTACTGTCATTTGAGATATTTATTTACCTTTCCAGAGAATGTAGAAAGTTGGACACACTGTTCCTTAGATTGACATCTGCTACATGCAGAGCACCACTCACAATTCCAAGCATGGTATCAGGACGCTCTGCCTGTATGCAACAAACCATTAACAAAAAACTTAAATGATCAATACTATGTACAAAATATGTGACTCCAAGAAGTTAACTTCAAAAAAACACCATCACAAAACTGGTCCACAGCTTAGTTTCAGTGTTGCTGATGGACTGTGACAAACATTTACCATTGTTATGGTTTATTTGAAGGGCATCAAGTGCACATCTGCATACCTGCATCTTCTCAGCAATGAGCCGGTCCAGCCAGCCGGTGTCGATGCTGTTCTGCTGAAAGCTTTCGGTCTCCAGTAGCTTGATGAGATATTCCACTGTGGTTCTGAAGTCCCCTCTTATAGACAGCTCTTTAAGTGCGACCACCATGTTGCTATAAAAAAATAAAATAAAAATATAAACAAAGACAAGAGTTGGTCATCTTTCATAGAAATTAGAGACACTGTATGGGACAAAAAAAAAAGTCAAACACATATTTTGTTGGGGGCAGCATGGTGGCAAAGTAGGTAGAGCTGCTGCCTCTCAGTGAGAAGGTTGGCCCAGTTCAAATCCCAACTGGGGAATTTTATGGGTGGAGTTTGCATGTTCTCTCCGTGCATGTGCAGATTTTCTCCGGGTACTCGAGTTTCCTCCCAGACCAAAACCATGCACGTTAGGCTAATTGGTGACTCTAAATTGTCCCTAGGTGTGAGTGAGAGAGTGAATAGTTGTTTGTCTTGATTGTCTCTATGTGTCCCTGTGATGGACTGGAGACCTGTCCAGGGTGTCCCCCGCCTCTTGCACAGAGATGGCCGGATAATGGATAGCAATAATGGATGACAAAAGATAATGGTTATAGATGGATGTTTTGTTGGACCACCTTAAGCTTGGATTATGGCTCTAACTTTAGTCTGGAGTTTTAGATTATCAACCTATTCAGCACTAAGATAGTTAGATAAACTGTTCTTTAATAAGCTCAGCCTGGGAAATTGTTATTATTATTATTATTATTGTTATTATTATTATTATTGTAAATGAGTCCTCGAGGCTCAATGAGATTAACCTGCCTAAATAAAGGTTGAATGAAAATTATTATTACTACTACTATTATTGTTATTATTTTAAGTACACGTTCAAGTTCGACTGATTGTCACAATTAAAAGAAAAGCTTGAATCCAGCTACAAACATCTTGACACTTCATCTTTGGACAGAAGTTTGCATTATGTTTGCTAGTGTTTTTTTTATTTTTTTTTTATTTTTTTTATTTTTTTTATTTATTTATTTTTTTAAGAATAAACTATTTTGAATATTTGACAAATAGGAAAAGACAAATTAACAAGTTCCTTGGTTTAAATGCATGCATGCATGTTCACAGGAACCAAACGGTTTAAGGAAAGAAAAGCTGCTGAATGTATCAGCAGGGAAAACCAACTTGTGAAAATATTTTAGTTATTTCAGTACATAATCAAGGGAAGCCTCTTATCTGCTTACTATAGATGAAGGTTTTTTTATTTTTATTTATTTTTTATGTGGGTGTAGGGGCAGTATATATCAAATAAACGTAAATTTTCATTCAACCTTTATTTAGACAGGTTAATCCCATTGAGCCTCGATAACTCATTTACAAGAGAGACCTTGTAAGAAATGTGTATGGTGCAATTTTGTTTTAAAACCCCATGTTCACTCACGAGATGGCTTCTTCTCGATTCTCTCCCCAGGAGAAGCAATGTCCAAATTGGGAATCAGCAAACTCGTGCAGCCCCCCTGCTGCTGCAACACTGAAGTAACCCCACACGTTCTTGTTGCTGCGGAAATTCAGCTCTTGCACTGTTCCAGAACTTGGCTTGAAACCCTGCGATCACACAGACAATACTTTAAAAACTGGAAACTACCGTATCAGCGTTACCTTCTGTAGTAACTACTTTCTGTGAAAAGTAAAGAGAACATCTTGTACCTCGTCTGGATTTTCACTGGTAATGCGTGCAGCAATGACGTGACCCCGGGGACAGGGTGTATTTGACAGACTCTCAAAGTCAATGAGACAGTCTCCCCAGGGCTGGACTCCATAAAGCATCCTGATGTCTTTGATCCGATGAAGAGGAATACCCATGGCGATCTGAAAACAAGCGTGTAAAAAATATGTATTCATGTATTCAAACTAGGCAGCACGGTGGCTCAGTTGGTAGAGCTGCCGCTTCGCAGCAAGAAACTCGCCAGATCGAATCCCGGCCAGGGGCCTTTCTGGGTGGAGTTTGCACGTTCTCTACGTGCATGCATGGGTTTTTTCCAGGTACAGTTGTCCCTCAATACTTCAAGGTTCGACTTTCACCAACTCACTCTTTCGCTGGTTTTCAATGTAAGATTGTACACGACTCACAATTGGCTGATTGATGGAAGGCAACCAACCAGAGCATTGTGCTGAGAGGCGGACTGGCCATCGGGAGCACCGGGACATTTCCCGGTGGCCTAGCCCGCTCAGTGATCGCCAAGAGGGACTAAAGACTCGGTTGGAGTTGCGCTTGATCATTTTAAATAAACAATCCGTGCTGTTCACTCAGGTATAAGACAGGCCCACTGCCCCCTCACAGCAGATACACCACAGGTGGGCACGCAACTTGCTGTGTTTCTGCTCTGCTGTGACAGACGGCCTCAGAAAGAGAAAGGAGGGAGCGGGGGTGTCTGTCTAATACCCAAGTGAGTCGCACAAGCAGTGTGGATTGTTTATTTAAAATAATCAAGCATCACTGAGCGGTCCAGGCCACCAGGAAATGTCCCGGTGCTCCTGATGGGCAGTCCACCCCTGGGATTGGCTCAGTAACCATTGCATCAGTCTGTCTGCTCTCTTTTGTTGACAAGAGTTTAGAAGTAGTTTAGTTTAGAGAGTTTAGAACATTGTTAAGAACATTGCAAGAGTGTGGGGAAAGGTTTATAAAGCCTTAAAGTATGTAAAAATACTAAAATAAATATAAAGTGCCTTCTTCGTGGATTTTCACCTATCGCAGGGGTGTCTGGAACCTAACCCCCATGATAAGTGAGGGACTACTGTACTCAGGTGTCCTCCTACACATCAAAAACATGCATGTTAGGCTGATTGGTAACTCTAAATAGTCCCTAGGTGTGAGTGAGAGATTGAATGGTTGTTTGTCTCTGTGCAACCTGTCCAGGTGTCCCCCGCCTCTCACACAGTGATGGCTGGACATGGGCACCAGTGACCCCCGTGACCCAAAAAGGGGGAAGCAGGTAAAGATAATGGATGGATGGATGCTAGCTGAATATGAAAAGGGGAAATAAACAGTGAATACAAAAACTATAAATATATCTGTACAGAAAAATAGTATTTACTTTGAATGCTTGTATAAACATTCAGAACATAATTTCAGTTTACAAAACAAATGCAAGAACTTTTAAACTGCGAGACAATGAGTTAAGTTGCTGCTTAAATAAACTAGTCATCCACAGAGCCACTGAGCGTGTCCTCCCACACTAACACCCAATCAGCTTGACTCAGCTCTCTCAACCCTGCTGCTCTACTGTCTCTGACCTATTTACACACACAATCCCAAACGCTGCAGAAACCCCCCATGTGCCCTATTGCTGCTGAACCCTCTATGTTAATCACAATGTCTTCTGCAGCTGGTTGTCAAGGAGACAGGGGGCCCATTGAATCAGTGATGACAGTGAAGAATGCAAACGTTTTCAGCTATAGAATGAGTGGATGAATTGTAGTAGTGTAATATAATACTGTAATCTGTAAATGTGTGGGTTTGGGGGCAGACTAACCTGCAGTTGAGCAGAAGGCAAGTTGACATCAGCCACCATTTCAGTGCAGGGGTGCTCCACCTGCAGGCGGGGGTTGAGTTCCAGGAAGTAAAAGCTGCCGTCCTGGCTGTAGAGGTATTCCACTGTGCCTGCACTGACGTACCCCACCATCTTAGCCAGCTTCACCGCACACTGAAGAGAAAAGATAGGCTCTTAAAATCAAGGCTTGAACTGGATTAAACCTATCTGTATAATCCAAACTACACTGGTTTCACCTTTTCCATGTCCTCAAACACGTCAGATGTAGCTATGGTAGCAGGAGCCTCCTCTATGATTTTCTGGTGACGTCGCTGCACAGAACAGTCTCTGCCAAACAGGGAAATAGCATTTCCATACTGATCAGCTAAAATCTGCACCTCCAGGTGGCGGGCGTGTTTGGCTAACTGCATGACAAATATGGGCGATCCTGGAACTTCGGCCTGGACCTAAACCACCACAAAAAAGCAAAATTGTGTGGTCAGAAATCACAGAGGAAACATTGTCGTGGAATTTAGGTATTTACATTTCTTCTTACCTGTCTGAAGAGATTAGGAAAGTCATCGGCACAGTTGACTTTGCGGATTCCTTTCCCTCCACCTCCTTCTGAGGCCTTCACCATCACAGGATAACCAATTTTCTCCGCCGCCTGGAAAACAGAACAGAGATTTCCAGAAAACATGCAAGCATTAGCAGTTTATGTGCATATTTACATGGCAATATGAACTCTCATTTAGATTCTGGACTTACTTTGAGGCCATCTTCTACATCCTGGATGCAGCCGCACTCATACACCTCATGAGGAACGTTGATGATTTTTTTCTTTTGATCATTCTCTGTCCATTCAACTGTCAAGCCTGATTTAAAGAAACCAAAGAGCTAGAAATGTTGATTGTTGAACAATAATTCCCAAGAAGATCAGAAGAACAGAATGTAAGACCTACCTGCTCCACTCCATGGTAAAGTTGGAATACCTGCCGTCTGAGCTACGATTGATGAGGCAATCTTGTCTCCAAGAGCCCACATAGCCTGACTTGGGGGACCTATGAGGGTAGTTAAGAAATAAAACTAGGTTTACTAAACTTCTTAACATGAGCAGGTCAACAAAGTGACCAATTTCCTTTACCCATGAAAGCAATTCCATGCTTATGAAGGAGCTCTGGGAGTTTGGGATTCTCTGAAGCGTGACCCCACCCAGCCCACACCGCCTAGAATAAATAAAAATAAGATGTTCAGCTGTTACGCTAATGGTTAGAAACAGCTAAAACTTGTGAAAAAAGACCATTTGGTTATACCTGAACAGGTATGCGCTTTGCAATGTCCAGAATGAGCTCGACATTGGCATAGTTGTTGTTGTTCGTTCCTCCTGGCACAGGGACGTAATGATCTGCCATTTTGATGTATTCTGTAAAATAAAATATAAAAATATAATATAACCATAAAGAAAAGAACTTTAAGCACAATAAAAACACAAGATCAAGAGAACAAATAGGTTCCTTCCAGAATGAGGTCTTGGATGACAGATTTTCAGAGAAACCTTACCTGCATTGGCCTTCAGGTCTTCTGGGGTCACCATGACAACAAAGCGGATTGCTCTTTCATTACGGAACATCTCATAGGCCCAGCGACGAATGGAGCGCATGCATTTAACTGCAGCAATGCCATTGTTGGCAATAAGAACCTGAAGAAAGTGTTTGAGTTAATAATGTTGACTGAGTCTAATTAGGTCACAATAATAAAGTTATGGATTTTTCTGTTAGTTTTAATAGGTATTGTTCTTAATAATAAGCCTTCATTCACAAATAATAATAATAATAATAATAATAATAATAATAATAGCAATAATAATATTACATTTTATTTGAAGACACCTTTCAAATCACTCAAGGTCACAGAACAAGAAATACAAAAATACATAAATAAATAAAACAATAAAAGGCAGAAATTAATAAAATCAAACACAACTAATGGTAAAATACATAACGACATTACATAGAATAAGCAAGTTTGAAAAAGTGAGTTTTAAGGTTAGATTTAAATGAGGGCAGAGAATCAGAATTACGGATGTAGTGTGGAAGAGTTGCAGAGACAAGGGGCTTTGTGGGAGAAGGCCCTGGATCCCATGGTTGTCATGCGAGCAGGAGGTATAACAAGAGAAATGGATAAGGAGGAGCGAAACCTTCGGGCAGGTTTTTTTTTTTAACAAAGATCAGTGAGGTAGAGGTGTCAAGTTATGGAGAGCTTTGAAAGTGAGGAGGAGAATCTTGAAGTCGATGCAATATTTTGGAGAAAGACCTGAGAGGAGGGAGTTGCAGTAATTGAATTGAGAGGTGACAAGAGCATTGATAAGGATGGCTGTGCTGGTGAGAGTAAGAAATGAACGGCGATGGTTGATGTTTCGAAGAGGAAAAAATGCAGGCCGAGTAATGTTATTGACATGAGATTAAAGTGCTATCATGGATGACACCCAGACTCGTAGCTGTAGGGGAGGGAGAAACTGTGGAATCATCAGCTTTAAATGTGAACATATTACATTTGGATAAGGCAGACTTGGTGCCAACAAGGAGGAATTCTGTTTACTTGGAGTTCCGTTCAAGAAAGTTTTGACTAAACCATAATTTAATTTCACAGAGGCAGTCCAAAAGGAAGGATGATGGAAGGGTGGTGTTGGGCTTTGTGACGTAGAGCTGGGTATTGCTCGCATGGCAGTGATAACAAATACCAAATTTTCTAAAAATGAGACCAAGTGGAAGAAGATAAATGATCAACAGCAGAGGACCAAGAACAGAACCCTGAGGTACACCTGAAATAACTGGAGAGGACTGAACAGGATTACAGAACATATAAAGAGAACAGTATTAACATTGTCAGTAAGCTTTGTAGCATCTTTTGAGTGAACTGGATGTAGTAAAATCTGACACCTTTTCGATGACTTTGTTTCCACCAAAACGAGTGACAAATTCAGCAGGTGATGCAACCGTGAAGTCCCGCTGGAGATCAATCCGCCTGCGCTCTCTGCCTTGTTTCACCAGGTGGAGCCCAGACATGCTTGGTCTGTTAAATAAATATACACAAAGAATCATACACGTTATTAGACCTCCAGTTTTGGAAACTAGACAAGATGTAAATTAGCTTGTTAAACTGCCAAATTGACCCCAGCGATGGTTTTAGCTGTAGTGGATGTTGGAAAAAAATGATTCACGTTTACAGCCCTGAAGATAAAAACACACGAATATCGCTTCACATTGATAAGAAACTCATTACTGCAGTAGCACAGGACTAAACTACTGAATCTCTTAAATATGTTTTTGTTGTTGGTGAGGGTTACAGAAATGAACAAAACTTCTATAAATAATACAAGTAAATGTCAAGCAAAACCTAAAAACTGGGACAAAAGCTATTCAAACTTCAACAAAACTGGTAAATATAAAAGAGAAACATGGTTTATTATTGTAAATGTTTGGAAAAAAGATACAGCAAATAGCTCACCTCCATAACATGTTCAGAAAAGCCGCTCAACAAGATTTGCAAAGTTTTATTTATCAAACAGCTGAAATCGGAGCTTAGGGGGAAATGGAGAGAATATGGAGGAACGTAGGGATCAGCTGGTGGGTGTGACGGAGCCTGAGCTAGTTTGTCTGGTTGGATTCTGTGGCCTGATACTGAATAGTTACATCACTGATGAAAGGTGAATGAGTTTCAAGAAAGTAATTTAGGCACGTTTTAGTTTTAGCTGTAAATGTCCTGATTTTAATCAGCCCTTGGGCACTCGCATCCAGTTTGTCTAGTTTCAGAACTACCCTCATGTATTGTTTCAGCTTAATTCCTCTTTTTATAGCCTGTTTGGACTAAAGGGGCAAATACTTGCAAATTTGAACAGTATTAAACAGTAAGATTATCTTTAAAATGTTTTAAATGTTAAACCTTACTTATTCAAAGTGAAATATAAGTCATCTGGTTTTACAGGAGAATTTTCTTGGAAAAACAAATGCAGACCATTTATGCAAAACTTCTGAGGAGAACTTCCATCTGCATATGTCACAAAACTTAAGAGAGTCTCATGATGCCCAGCGAAAAACTCGAGGCACTCCAAAAAAGGTCCAAGACTGAAAAGTGAACATTAAAAAAAAAAAATCCATCAGGGTTGAATGTAACTTCCAACGGTTGGATAAAAAGATTTCTGTGTGAGCATTTCACAGCTTTCCTAACCAAACCGACATTCTGAAGGGTTTTCCAGCTCTCCTGGACAACCGCACAGACTGAGTACACAGTGAAACCCTTCACTGATGCCCAGAAATAGCATTTTCACATGTACTTTTTAAAGTGGGAGCACATCTTGTGAAGGAAAAGTACATGCTCTAATTTGGATTCTAACCTTAGATTGTGTATAGGCCCATCGATATGATCAAAACCCATGTCGCTGGTGCTGTCAGAGCTACAAGAGGACGGTGACAGCGAGCGGATGTCCTTCTCCTCCGGCTGCGGGTCTGTTTTCCCTTGGATTTCATCCTCCGAGTTCTCCTCCGATATACACCCCACGAGGAAGTGAGACTGCAAGACTCCAGCAGCAGGTTTCTTCTGGGCAGCACTGTCCTGCTGTGCCATGGCTGGACGACACGAGCAGGCTGCAAACACTGACAAGAAACAGCAGCGGCGGCAGCAGTTATAAAACAGGACCAGAGTTCACTAATCAGATCACATATCTTTGTCTGGAATGAGATGCTGTTTGTCATATTGCAAAACTAGGTTGCATCAACTTTAGTTTTATTGATAATACAAGTGGCATTGCAAAACTTGGGTCCAAACCGAAGACTCCGACACATTCTGAGCTAGCTTGACATGCAGATCCATTTAAATATTTATCAAATTATTCTGACATTCTTTCACCAGTAATTGTCCATCTAGAAAGTTGGACTTGATTCATAATTGAGTCTAGAAATAACATTAACCTGTGAGAGGCATTTTAAAATTAACTTCAGTTAAGTAGTTTTCTTTCTGTTAATTTACAAATTTTAGCATGCTTATCTTGGTCATATTGAATTATTAGTTTTAATTAAAACAGAATGTAATTCATTCTATTTGTTATTTTACTCAGCCTTAAGTACTTTTGTATTTTAAGGGAAACTGTAATACATTTTTTTTCCCAACTTCCACTTAATTTTCTTTCTGGTCTCCTTTTCAGTGTTGTAAATTATTATTTCTTTACATTTTAGATTTCAAGGTTTTGTGATTAATATGGTTGATCTATTATGATATACCTCTTGTGTTTTCTAATAAACAAAATAGTGTTTCCAATGTTTTAAATCTTACCCCTATTTTAAATGGTCTTGTGTGTCTTTTTGTTTGCTTCTTTTGTTGCTTCTCTTATGGTTGACTTGAATCTGGTTTGTATCACTCTATTGCATGAAAGACTCTTTATAAATACAGTTTTATTTGATTTAAGTCAATGCAAGTAAATGGCAATTGTCCATAAAAGTATGCAACAATTTAATTAAAAGGGATAGTAGGTGATAGACTAATACTAGAATTAACTTTTACTGTAACTGCTAGTGAACACAACTGACCAAAAAAAAAAAAAATCTTCAAATAACATACATAGCTGCTGAAATTGTTCACCTGCCTGAGTGGAAAGCAAACCCTCTCAAGGCACACCTTATTATCTATCGATAACTGCTTGCAGGACCAGAAAAACAAGCTGAGTGCTGCCAAGCATCTCGCTAAAACATGACATAATGTTGATATGTAGCCTAACCGAATCCCCCAACGCAGAAATAATAATAATAATAATAATAATAATACTAATAACAATAAATTTTAGCTGACAGGCTGGTTTATTTTAAACGTTTTGCCGACTTGACGTTACCTGTCAAAGCAAGTAGGTTCACAACTACAGCAGCTAAAGCTGAGGCGAAGATGCTAGGCTAGCTTACCGGCTAATGTCATTAATAATGCTACAGTCTATGTATTCATTAGCGCCGTTTGAACTGGACACTAAATCGTTTACTGCACTGCAGCGCCGGTAAACTGTCCCCAAATGACAAAGCCGGTAAAACACATTTTGGTTAAACTATATGTAACTTACCGGTGGAGATAAACCGACACGAAATCCTGAAAAAAAGTTGACTCAGATAAATCAATGAATTAACAGTCTGTCGGTCATCTCTGGGTTCAGCAAAGATGAAATAAAGAGGGGAAGAAAAAAAAATCACATCGTGATGAGGTCACAGAGCTCCAGTAAACGCTGCAACGGCAGAGAGTGGGGTGATGTGATGATTCGTTAGCAGGTTACTCCGGGACGATGACCTACGACAGCAACTTCCGGTATAGAAATACACATAGACAAGCCTCTGGCTCAGGCTGTACCGGCTTGATCCAAAATAATAATTAAAATAGAATCATATCAAATGTAATATATTGTAACGTTAAATTTAGCTTTGAGGATTTTAATAAGATACAAATAAATCAAGTATTTTTAAAGGTTTACTGTGTGATTCAATGACAATTCCTCAGATGATCATTTGCATTACAAATAAATGTTTGTTTTTGTGTTTTTTATTTATATTTATTTATATTTCATCAGTTCCTTTTATGCGACACTTAGATTAATTAATTATTAAAGTGTTTTGTAAAAAGCTTGTTCTATCAAAAAAAGCACGACCTGCAATAAGCTTATTTAAGAAAGTTTTTATTCAGTTACTGTAATTATGTAACATCTGCTCATCTTGACTGCTTGTCAACAGTTGTTCCCTAAGCTTACAGACTAATGCACTACTTTTTATGACTTTTGTTGACTGACTTAATTTTATGATTAAAAAGAAAACCTTCATAAGTCTGCAGCATTTGTCTTGTGTAGTGCAAAATCCTTTGGGTTTTGCAAATAAGGGTTAAATGATTAAAAAAAAATGAGGTCAAATGAAAAATGTCTGTTTCACATATAAAGAAAATTGTTGTTGTTTTATAAATGTAGTTTTTTTTTTTCTCTCCACAAAAGTGTTTCATTTCAGAACAGACAGATGTTACGCTAACTGTGCCAAGTGTTTTGGAAAATAAGGCTTTGTTTTCTTAGGCCTTTAGCAAACAAATGTTATACAAAATCAGTGTTGGTACGTTGTAAAAATACGTTTGAGTTCAAGTTATTCATTTAGATAAAACTGAATTAGAGCTGAAATTTATCATATTGTTTCATAATTTAGCGTCCCCCCCCCCCCCACACCCAAACACACACACACACACACACACACTACTGTGCATGAATTTACAGTACAGTAAGGTACTGTACGTATATCCAAAGATTTCATTTTAAATTGTTGTACAGTACATGCCTATCTGTTGCATCTAGATCTAGGAAGGCTTCGTCTGAGGAGGACCAATCAAAACGCAGAGACAGTTTGTGGGTGGAGCCTAAATGGTGTCTTTAAAGCGTGCATGACAGGCGCACGTGTACGAAACACCCGCGCTTGTATTTATATGTTTGGGGCTTCTTTGGCCCTCCTTGCTGGACTGAAAGGAGTCCTTGTGTGTTAAACGCACACATTTGTTTGTATTTTACATTAAACTTTAATAACATTATTTAATTAGTTTTCTACAAGGATTTAAAAACTGTGAATGTGCAACTGAATAAATTCAGTTAAATTCAAATCAAACTTTATTTAGACAGATAAATCACATTAGAAGACTAATTTACAAGTGAGCTCTGAATAGACAGACAAAAAGTAATGAAACTGGGCACATAATAAATAAATACATAAATAAATGAAGGAAAAGCAAGCTTGATTGATAAGTGATTTTAATGCTGCAAATGGATTGTCAATAAGATTCTTGTATTGCTGATAAGTTTTTAACAATGTTTTGCTGATGTGCATCCAGATATTGTTCAAAATTTAAAAAAAAAAATGTCCAAGAATAAAGAAATGCAAAAAAAAAAAAAAAAAAAGAAGAAGTTAATTTAACTCGTCTAAAATTAAATTTTCATTACTGTCACTTTGTCATGTTGACTTATTTGAAGTCAGGCCTTGAACCTAATAATAGTATTTGTGACTCAGGTCTGGCCTTTAACTGAGGTTAGGTGTTTAACTTGTGCCACATTTTCAACATCACAGTTCTTTACCTCAGCTAACCCAAATGGCAGTGTAAGATAATATAGAGGGCAAATCAATACATACTATTCACTCTTTTGTGTTTGAAATGCATTACAATGTTTGAACAGCTGGGGGCTCATTCACTCACCTGGTCTGTACAGTGTGCACGTCACACCAGTCCTGACCCTATTTGGTGGTCCATGTTGATAACTATATTCAAAAATGTCATAAACACTTAGTGCAAAATGAATGTTGCCATGACGTCTTCACTGTATATGTCATTCAGTCGTAAGAAAGAAAGAAAGAAAGAAAGAAAGAAAGAAAGAAAGAAAGAAAGAAAGAAAGAAAGAAAGAAAAATTCACGAGGGGTTGTTTCTCTGAAGTAAACTTCCAATAAACAAAATCAATGCATGTCATTACAAATACTAACCACTAGATGGAGGCAGAGGCCTTCAGCGTAATCTCTTTCGAAATTTTGATTCCCCTTTCTCTGCGTGGCTTTTACGTAAATTTAAATATTTTTTGTTTAGACGTCACAAAATATTTTCACACATTTTTATTGTTTAATAATTTATACAAATCATCTATGGATAGTTTCTATCATCTGTTTTATAAAGCTCTTTTGTTTTATAAAGCTATTTTGTTTTATAAAGCTCTTTTTTGTTTTATAAAGCTCTCATTAAACAAACATGAAAATTCCTTCAGCATCTTTTTATGCACTTTGTTGCAGCTGTGGCTGTTTTGAAGGGCTTTATAAATAAATTATTATTATTATTATTATTATTATTATTATTATTATTATTATTATTATTATTAATACAAAATGTAACCAAAAAATGATAAAGCTATTTTTTAGTTGTTTTGACATTTTGTAAATATTCACCGATTTGTGCATTTCCTCTTTAATTGGCATATTTCTCCAAATGCTTTATCTCACTAAAAATGTAGAGATGAGTTATTTATGTTGCTACAGACAAGCCACATGTGTAGACACAGTTGTTTCAACAGTTTCAGAGAAAGTGTGGACAAACATTATTCTGAAGATTCCTTCAGTATCTAGAAAGTGTTATCCATGTTGGAGTTTGTAGTTTTATTAAATTATGAAACCTATTTTAAATCGCCTGTGATGCTTGACATAAGGAAGTTCTTTGTTTTGGCTTATTGTGGGTAAATTAAAGTACAATTCTGTACAAGTACAGAAGATATGTATGTGTTTTCACTTCTTTTATCGTGCAATATTTACTTTTAAAGAGAGAAAAGGCAGAGTGGGTAAAAACAAAAATCTGAATGTTATCAACAGAACTTTTTGATGCTGAAAATTTATTCCATCAGCACCATGTTGATTCTCTTCACCTCAGCTTCAGGAGAAATCTTTTCGGACACATCAGAATACTTTGCTGTTGCAGTCTTCTTCACATTTTAACCCAGTGAAGATTACAGAGTTAACAGGTCCAGAGTGAAAATCCAAACATCTCTCCTCCCTTTCACAAACTCCACCAAGGTAAAGCTGAGGCTAGTGATGTTCCTCTAAGGTTCTGGGTTATCCTTGGGCTCTCCTCCCACCGAGGCGTGCCTGGAAAACCAACAGTCAGGAGGCGCACTTTTCAGACAGCCCCAGATTAAGTTCAGCTGTTTGCTTCATTTTTTTTCTGTCTAAATCTTGTGAGCATATCAGAACAAAGACATACTTGTTAATTCAGGACTTCACTTTTTGCCTCATCTCTTTCTTCACCACAACAGACTGGTACAAGGTCCTAATCAGTGCACAAACTCTGCAGCTCGAGGCCAAGACTTGTTCCCGAACCGGTCTGTTTCAGGAGCTTCATTGCGTCGGAGTTAGAACTGACTTTGCTCTCAGTTGCAAACCAGTTCAAAGAGTTCTGGAGATCATGGCCTGAAGACAGCAACATCTGCAAGAAGGTTACGGTAAATGGACCCTGTGGTTTGTAAAGTATGCACCATACTTTCCATTAGATGTAAATGTTGTACCAGACCATTCAATTTAGCATAAAATGACCCAGAATATACATTTACACAGCATTTGCACCACAACATGAAATATACATAATATTTATATGAAATACATAATATTTACCCAGTTGTGTTCATTCACTTTATATTACTCAGAGTCTGCTGATGGGGGTTTCATGAACCTATTACTATTTAATCCAACCTGTGTCAGGATGTTAGGCAACAATGATTGTTTTACATGTTTGGAGACTTGATCATATACTTTGTAGTCAGAATGCTGCTGACTTCAGTTAGTGGGTTTGAAATCTGTTCTTTTAAGGGTATTTCTTCAAATTATGTATTACAAACCTTTGTTTTATACATTAATCAGCCTCGAAACTCACATGAATGAGCATCGATTGCCATTAGTTTGTTGAGCAGCACCTGCACAGGAATTGAATATAGTAGAGGCATATAAACACTCACCTGGATCAGAAAAATCAAAATGGATAAGATTAGGGATGTAAGGGCAGAGAAATGTGATGGGTGCTAAGGTTAACAGTGTTCTCAATACGTACTCACAAGATAAAGGCTAAATGAACAGATGAGCACCGTATTTCATAAGTAGCACAGATCAGTAATGTACTTATCAATGCAGACGAGGGCAAAGGATGGCAGGTGTGTGTTGTGCTGGAAAAACTAATCTAATCCACGGAGCTATAAAGTGCAGGGTTTATAGGCTCTGGAGGTTAGATGTTGATACCACGGGTCACCAGCCGAGGTCCTGTGGAGTTCATGCCCCCATGAGGCATTACACGCACACACACACACACAAATTGCTTTAAAAACCACGTTGCATTTTTCACTGTTTTGTCTATAGTTTGTCTTAGTTTATCCTCTTTACACAATCTGACTTGGGAATATTTATTTAGCCTAAAACATTGTAATTCATGACAGTTATGAGTAAATCATAATCTGACATGTTGACTTCATTATTCTCTATAATTAGCAAATGCATAATTTTAAGCATTTTTTAAATATAAATCTACCAGAATGTTATTCTGTTTGTCGACGCAGGCCGAGTGTCAACATGTTTTTATGTGTTAAAAGGATTCATGAATCAGATCCTGTTCTAAAGTGTGTTTAGTTTGGTCAAATCCTTTAAGTCACTTTATATCATTCTTCTTCAGACTGAAGAAGTCTTTCAGATGAAAGACGAAACATTTCTACATTTTTTTTGTTTTGTTTTGTTTTGTTTTTTGAATGTCCAGAGGACCAAACTTAACTTCTTTTTTTAGATTTTTCTGCCTGGATTATTGAACATTCATCAGTATATTTATATCATTATTAATTTATCTTGTTTTTGTGGCACATCTTTGGTTAGATCAGTGAGTTTGGCTAACTGTCCTGTTTTCTGTCTGTGGCACTTTGACAATCGAATGCATGCAGACAAAAAGAAGTTCTTGACCTAAATATTTTCATTCTGAATAATTTGTTTTTGACTGCAAACTGGAGTAGTTTTCATTCCTTCTATCTGAACACTGACGTGACTTTTTTTTTTTTTTTCAAATACCTTGTGTCATTTTGACTCTGAGTCTTTAGAATGCTTCTGAATAGTTTGCACATTCTAGAATCACAGTGCTTTAATTTATTTATGACATGAATGTTTGGATTGAAAGAAAAGAAGAAAACAAAATCATTTAAATCTGATTTTGTTGATTTTAATTATCTTGAATTTAAAGTTTGAATTTCCTTCAATATACAATATTAAACAGATAAACGTGTCATTTTCCAAAGAAAAAACAAACGTCAAGCTGATTCTATAAAGACATACTGACATGTAAAAAACAGATCCAGGTTTTCACATAGTATTTATTTTAAATGTTTGTTGTGTGCAGCTTCATAAACTTCCAGTTGTATTGCAGTTCATCAACAGAAACACTAGCCATGGGTGGAGCAGTCCTTTGCATGACGCCTCCTTCGTAGCCGTGACTGTCAGACACTAAACTAGAGCTTCTGGTTCCAGGTGTGGACAGTCCAAGCTGTGAACAGGACCTAATGGGCAGGCAGGCGGTTGCCAGGTTTTGGCGAGAGGTGAAAGACGAAGGGATCTGATATGGACTGAACCGCAACCACGGTTGAGAGTTGCTCTGATGATGGATTCTAGTGTGAGGTCGCAAGCTGGAGCAAGAAGGGAGCGCTGGAAAGATTTCACCTGGAGGTGCTGTGTAGTGGTATGGATAGGACACCATCCCTCCAAAAGGTGACAGAGAGACTCCCTGTTTGGAACAACAAAACAATGCATTATTATAGTTTCTAAACTCCATACATATTCTGTAATTGTTTTTTACTTCAAATTGGGGATGAATAGTCAGCATCATTTTGGAATTACAAGAGGTAAATTCATGAAATCACATTTCTGCCGTCTCAATCAACTCAAACTTTTCCTTGCAGTCATAACAAACTATATTATTTAGTTTGACGTGTTGCTTTTGCATGAGAATTGTTGTACATCGTCCCTATTGTCTAAGTTGAACCATGTCTGTGTTCCTACATGCGCACGAGGCTGTATCTTGATGTAGATCAGTTATGACTCAGTTCCTCTGGTCTAACTGTGGAAATACAGGTAACCATTCAAATGACTCTGCAACAATCAAGACAATGCACCAGACTTCAGGAAGTCCTTGTTGTTTATGTTAACATGGATATATTTCATTTAAGAAAAGAATAAGATAAGATAAAATTTTAATGATTACCACAATTGTGGCAGAAATTCTCCTTTGACACACTCTATATCAATTATACTGTACATTCACAAGAACCAACAATAAAATATACCATATATTTTGCCCTATAAATCGTGTTGTCATTTTTTTGTGCATAATTTGTATGCCCTGCCACTTATACGCCAAAGCAATGTATTTATGGATTTCGACCCATATTTATAAACCAATTTTTGGCTGAGATATGACCGTTTTCATTAATTCTGACTGAAAATATTGAACACTACCAATTTCAGCCACTAGATGGCACTTGAGCAGTATGGCATGCTGTTGTATCACCTAATAGGTAAACATGGCTATTAATGATATAATCGGCTTGCCATAGAGCCACCTTTGTTCTGCTCACTTTGAGCAACCATCAAATCAGCTTCATTTTGCTGCGCCGCCTCGACGAAATGCAGCTGATTTGACCATTAAAGTGCATTTATTAAGTAAAAGTTCAACTGAGACACACCTTTACTATAATGTTG
>JARVGS010000400.1:26635920-26646712 GCA_031762315.1 Hypsolebias antenori | reverse complement strand
CGATACCGATCCCGTTCTGATATCATCATCATCATTGATTTTATATGAGGCTGTAATAATCTCCTCTCAAGTACAATTTGTACACATATATGCATGCATGTCCAAAAAGGCAACTTGAGGTAAGTTTTATTAATGTTGGATAAAGTTAGAATTAAATCCAACTAACACAAAACATTTTTTTGTCTTCCTAGCTTTAAAGTGGATATTAAGGTGTTTGTGACTGTTGGTCTAAAGTTTTTTTTTTTTTTTTTAATAAGGGGCAGATAAAAGACTTTTTTCTTCTTTCTGATGGTTTTATTTTGTTTCTTTTAAATCAATAAATAAAAAAAAGGCTTTAAACATTTACTAAGTTCATGGCATAAACCAACACCGACATGTCCCTGTTTTTAGTATTTTGTATCACTTTATAATGTAGCTGCTTTTGTTTCTTTTTTCCTTTAGTATAATTTTCTTGTAATTTTCAATTCATATGCTTTTTTTATTATGATTGTCTACTGTTGTACTGATAAATATCTCCTGGAGGTTAAACTATATCTTGGCTGCAAGTATTCAATCAAGCTGTGAAATCCTTAGTTTTCTACAACTGATAGCTGTTGGTCATTAATTAAGATGAAGTTTAACAACTTCTCAGTAAACATTTGAGTTCAGTGGCTTCAGTGGTGTGTTCTTCTCGTTCAGTCAAAGCAGGCAGTCTGATTTCGGTCAGATGCGCTCAGCAGCTGGCTGCAAACTATGAAATGGATTTCCTGAATGTGAGACGGGTCTTATTACTCTGGGCTCATGAGACACGCCTACATTCAGGAAATCCATTCCATAGTTTGAAGCCCACATCCAGAGCAGCAGGGAATCACATGAGGAGAAGTGTCATTAGAAACAGACATGGGTCATGGATTGGAAATCTCTGCAGGTTGGATCGGAAAAATATGATATGTAAATTATGCTGGTACTGCTGTAGGAGTAAAGGCAGGAATACCTGTTACACCTTTCAATAATTATACAAGACTCGTTCGAGTTCCTGAATAATAATTATTGATTTATAGATGGGTTCCTTCTTTTTTGGATTAAAACACATTTCTTGTGTGATCTAAATGAGAATATATAGTGACATGAGACGTTAATTATATTTGACCCATCAAGAAATGCAGCCATTTATTTAACAGATCATCAAATTAACATAATAACATATACACAGTGATTGGCTGTGATTAATTTCTTATGGCATAAAACATTGGATATCTTAAGGAAGACAACAGATTAAGTCATGGATGGTGAATAACGTAACTGAACCCAGGTACGCTCTTGGTAAACATCGGCGACTCTTTACCTTTGGAAGACGTTAGGTCTAGACTCTAGTAAGAGTGTTGGCACCCCAACCTTTAGAAGTAAAAGGATCTTCGGTCCAGTTGACGTCCGAGCTGGTTTTGTGCGTGTTTATTCCTCACGCGACCCAGTGGTCCGCTTTGGTCGACAGAAGTAGCGGTCAGTTCCGGTTGATTTTCAAAATAAAATATTCCCCAGAAGGAATTTCATTAAAAAGGCTTGGAGCGTTTATGCTCGATTGAGTTTACAGCAGGCATGCTGTAACTCTGGCGGAAGACGAGGTCTTTAGCGTCTTGACCATCATCAACAGCCTAGAAGTTCTCACTTCGCTTCTATGACCGAAGTGACTGCTCAAAGAGACTCGAACTCCATGCAAGACTACAAGATCAAGGAACTGAAAACTTTTAAGGAAAGCTCGCTCCCTGATGCTTGGTGTTTCCTGATTGGTTCACCAACTAGGAAGTGGGAGGAGGTTATTGTGGTGTCAGAGGTTACTTTAAGTCAAAGGAATGAAGGTTGTTTTAGGAAGTTGTTTTGGAAAAGGGAAGAACAGAAGACAGACAGAAGATGCCAGTTTCTGATATAAACTGATTAACTGTCTCTAACACTTTAGACAACTACTGAAAGATCATTCTGACCTGTTCTTGGCCTTTGACAGAGTAAAACTTATCCATCACACACTCTGTAATTTAGAATCAAAAATTACTTTTGAGTTTAATATTCTAACTTTTGCATGATGAGGTTTAAAAATCACTAATACTGTTTTCACAGTTGATTTAAATGATTACTTCAACGTTAAAAAATGATATGAAAGAAAACACCATTCAAATAAGAAAAAGATACACAAACTAAATTGTTGTTTTTCCTTTTTTCTTTTGATTATCAAGATACTGAAAATAATAATGATAATAAAAAAAAATTGTTATTCTGATTATTTGACTTAGGACAAAATTGAAAGGTCTCTTGATGAGATAAATTGTGTCCTGGATTCAAATAATGGGATAACAGTTTATATCCTTTCTGAAGATCTTTCAGGGAGAAGATGGAGGTAGGAGGTATATCACTACATTCACAATTTTAGCACAATATATTGGAGTTAACATTTTTTGTCTGTTAGTAAAATACTTTATGAATCACCTAACAAAATGTACTGAACTTCTCAATCATTGCATGAACATCTGAATACTATCTAATGTATTGATTACCTTTTGGAGGCAACCCAAATCAGTATAATATAACTAACTGGCTTTAGCCCGTGCAACTATGACAAAATTTAAGTCATTTTAGTTTAAAACTTACAAAAAATGGTGCAAATATGTATCCAAAGGCAGCAGGTGTTATGCATTTTTTTAAGGAATACTACCGGTAGGTCTTTAAATTATTTAAACTGTTTAAGGTTAAAATTATTCATTAAGGGCAATTTTAAGTATTCTGCAGTTATCTGTCACATCTAGTGTACTGAACCTGGAAAAACAGTAAAGATTACATTAGTTCCAGATGTGTTCTGGTTGTGGTATGGGCCTATTCAGTTGGGCGTGGAAAGCAATATTCTTGGTCAACATTATGTTAACATTGTTATTGTCAACACATCAGAACTGGTGTCTAACCCAGAGCACTACTGCAAATTCTCAAAGCAATTTGGCAGTAGTGGTTTTGTGCTTACTTTTATTGCCAGTTCCACCTGACAGAAGGACAAATTTCCAAAAGTGAAACACTCAAAACTTGTCCAAACAAATCAAAACTATCTTCAAAAGCAAGAATAAATTGTAGTTTTAAATTTTCCTCTCTTTTCATAAATGGTCCATTTATAATGTGCAAATTACAGAAATAAGTACTTCACAGAACAATTCAGACCTCATCACTAGGCCAATCAGGTGCCATTGTTACATACACCCATACTACTGGTACATTTGGAAAATATCAGTTTAAAAAATACTGGAATTCTTGTATTAAAATGAATACATTAAAAACAATAATAAAAAAAAATCAACTTGCAATTTTCTAAATGATACAGTGGACAATATTTGCCTTTAACCTTGCATGGAGAGAAATAAATCAGTTGTAGGTGTCTGTCTAATTATTACTTTTTGAGAGTTTCATTGAAATCTGAGTGGTTTATGAGATATTCTAGATATTTTGCACATAGACAGACAGACATTTGATTTCAGCATTTAAGCAAAGATGTACAGAGGTGCTCTCACTGAAATATTACTGTTGGGAGACAAGTTGGTAAATAAATAAATAAATAAATGGAAATATGGCTAAATTCAGATAGATTTGAGTCTGGTTCAAGACGCCTACAACAACTAAGTGACCAATTCAAGAGAAAAGTTGTTGCACTTTTTTTATTTATTTTTTATTTTTTTATTTTTACCATGTTAAAAACTGAAAGTATCTGGACTGCACAGATGTGATATGAAAAAATAAATAAATAAATAAAAAACATTAATATCCTGATGTATGCTCAATAATCCAGGTTAAAACAAATCCAAAAATGTTTAGTCTGGTCCTGTGGACATTCAAAAAAACAAAACAAACAAAATAAAAATAAAACATGAATACCCTTTGCCAGCTACTGTCAGCCCAATGAGATATCCTCTTTTTCACTCAGAGCATGTATTGTGGATGATGCTCAGCTCCTAACACTATATTTTAGCTTAACATTTCTAATATTGACCAAGGTACGTATAGACATTTTGATGTTTTCTCAATTCAGTTGTTTGTAGTGGCCATCTTCAACTGGATTGATTTCAAAGGTTAATTTGTTGTAGATCTATATAGGTTTACTAAAATCCCATCTAAAAGTCCATGAGATATTATGGTAACCTACAAGCACACATAAATAAACATGGATGACCATACAATAGAGTATGATTCATGCAGTGGTAGAGAAATAAAGATGCATATCATCAGTTCAACTATCATCCATTTCACATGAATTTAGTTTATTGTTTTTATTGAGTACCATGCAAAAGTCAGCATACTGTTTTTCACATTTTAATAATAAGCTTCTGCACAGTACGACTATTGTTCTTAACTGTTTGTCTAATTGGAGGTTGTGATCTACATCCCATATTTTATAAGCTTCCGGATAACTTAGTAATTCCAGATATGTGAAAACACATAAAAATTCAGCACACTACAAACCTGTTTCACGGTGTGTAAGGTGTTATCAGTGTGGGTAAACACTTGCCTGTGTGGAATTTATTGGTTACAACAAGAATGTAGGAGCTCATCACTCTCTAGCACGGTGGTGATTATCTGCTTTACAAGGACACTGGCACATTTCACCAAGACCTGCTGCAAGCTGCGTTAGCTACCGTCTGCAGTACCATGAAAGAGCACTAAAGTGTTCTCACAGTAAAACAGACTGACGAGCATGGAAATAACAAAAAAAGTTGGAATGATAAATAAAATGTAACCCAGCCCTTTAAAATCTCAATGCATTTTTTTTATTTGAAAAGATCCACTAATACAGATTTGTTCTGTTTTAAATGCACAAGCTTAAGCCCCACCCCAAAAGTTAGTTCTACAGAAGCACCACCGCAGTACACTGCAACATTTTCTCTTCTGACAAGATTAACCTTACTACAGACTGTTTATATTTTCTATTCATTCAATGGAAATGTTCATGATTGTAGTCGTGGGAACATGAGCCAATCTCAGCAGTCATTGGACACAAGGTGTTAATATCCTGGACAGTAAGTAAGCCAGTTCAGTTGCAATGTGTAGTGTGTGTGAGTTGGTATGCGTTGTTTAATCCAGGGAGGAGTTTGAACGATGAATGGGATTTAAAACATGCAGCACAATGGATTTGTGTACCTGGATCTCATTAGGGTTGTTTGTTGTGTCTTCAGACTCAATTGGTACATTTTCTGTGTTTTTGTTTTTCTTGAGAAGAACCGACTGATTGACATCTCAGCAATGGATAAGAGATTAGAGGTGATTTGTGTGGTTGTAGAGTTTGTGTGTTTGAAAGTATTGAATCATATTTCTGCCTGTTTTAGAGAAGTTGTGGTGAAATTGGCTTTACATAACATAACTTATAAAAATACACACCCAGGAGAGGGCTGTTTGCTCATTTACTATCAACATAGCATCCAAAAAAGGTGTACTGGAATAAAAATGCACATACTTAGTAATTTATGGTACTTTTATATAAATAACATAATTTATAATTTTATTTGTATATAAATGAGGTATCAGTTGATGGACTTAATTGTGGCTACTTGTTATGACATGCAAAGCTAATTTGACAGCAAAGTTTAAACTTCACCTGCACACTGTCTTCTTTTCCAGGGTCTCGTCTTCGCCAAGAAGACACCCCTCCCCGCATTGTGGAGCACCCCTCGGACCTCATTGTGTCCAAAGGGGAGCCAGCCACTCTCAACTGTAAGGCAGAGGGCCGTCCAATCCCAACGGTGGAATGGTACAAAGATGGTGAGCGCGTTGAGACAGACAGAGACAACCCCCGCTCCCATCGGATGTTGCTACCCAGCGGCTCCCTCTTTTTCCTGCGTATCATCCACGGACGACGGAGCAAGCCGGATGATGGCAGCTATGTTTGTGTGGCTCGAAACTATCTGGGCCAGGCAATTAGTCACAATGCATCCCTGGAAGTAGCCAGTAAGTACTGCTTTGTGTGTTGTTGTGGATAAAAGTATAACAAAGTGTGTACAATGAGTAATGCACCAAACATACTAACAAAAATGTGAAGGTACAATCTACCTGCATGAGCACATGTTGCAAGAAACAGAACACAAGATGTGTGTAAGATGTAAACACTTATTTGTTGCCTTTGGATTACTTTATTATTCAGCTTTTTGACTGAAAAGTTGGTGGAATATCATTCTTAGATACACTGCAGATGTATGTCTGCTTCATTCCTGAGATTTAAATGAGTTGAGTGCATCTGAACTGAGAACAGTCCTGCTGAATCATAGCCTTGCAAAAGAGATGTTGCAAGCTGAATAGACTTTATCTAACACCAACATCACTTTGCATGTAGTATTACCATGTGTTTCTACAGAGGTCAGAGGAGAGGTAAAAAAAATTAAAAGGTCTGCATACACTACCAGTAGAAATGTGAACCACTGAGTGCAAGTTTTTCAAATTCAGAAACACTGAAATTAATCCAGATAATAACATGCATAAAGAAGGCACTGACTGAAGGAGGTGTCAGTGACAATGGTTAACAGCTCGAGCAATCCCTTAACAATCTGCATACCTCCTCATGATTTACTGCTGAACCGCTGCTTGGATTAGCTTGGTCAGCTTCCATTGCTCCACTTGGTCTCAGTCTCCTGGGCATGCATCAAGGTTTTAGAATAACAATACCCCTACAGTAAGAGTTTTACCTTTTGAATCATAATGAAGGAAATGATCAAACTGGATCAAAGCAATGCCAGATCAGCACTTCTACTTTAGAAGCTAAGACTCTGGCGGAAGAGTTTATTACTTGTAGTTCGTAAAATTTACAACCATGTTTTAAAGTCAGGAGGGGGGAATGTGGAAGACTTTTGGAACCTGCCTGAATGACTTATGTTTCCGTACTTCAGCCTTCAGAGTTCACACAGATTCATGGGTCACCCTGGGGCAAGTGGTAAACAATAAGGTATTTGGCAAAAGGAGGAGCAAAATGAGGACTTACCTCAGTTGTGGATAAATGTGTATAATTATGTTGTTTTGCATGGACATGACATCCATACATGTAGTATCATTAATCTAATGTCGAGCTACATCAGTGTTGGTTGTCACTCCAAAAATGTCTTCAGCACTCTGTGCAACCATGCTCCAATGATGGAGCAGACGCTTGGCTGGCACCACGGTTTCAGGATATCGCATTTTTGCACTATGACAGATCAGCCAAGCGACTACAGTGAATATAAAAATGTCTACACATGCCTCTATGACTGACAGGTTTCGATAACTCAACAAAGACACAATGAAAAAATCAAACATTCAAACATTTTCCCACCTTTTTTGCAACAAACTGTTTACTATGTACAAATCAGAAAAAAAAAAAATGCAGGGAAAATAAATATGCATACCATAATAAATAAATGGTGGTTGCACAAGTGTGCACACTCTAAATTAATAGTTTGTTAAAGCTTATTTTAGTTTAATTCTTAGTCATTATTCTTAGGAAGGAGTTATTTAGCAGAGCACACATTGACTTGGTTGTATTTGTGAAGTTTTTCTTGCAAAAAATCTGTCAGATTGTGAGGTTTACAGAAACAATGACATGGCATCATCTATCTCTTTTGACCCTAGAATCCAGAGAATGGAGCTGTTTTTACCAGGTTTATTTATTTATCTATTGCATCTGTCTCTGCTTGAATCTAAAGTCATTCTAAGAATTCCATATCTCTTCTGTTATGAACATTTTGTGGAAATTCTGTGTGGCATGGTAAGGTAGTGTAAGGATATATCAGGGATATTGCTCAAAATCTTGGGCCCAGTGAAATAAAGTAAAAATATAAATGTAATAAAATAAATAACTGGATCAGTATAGATGGAGCCTCTTTATCACAATGAAATGCTCAAAGTGGCTAAATGGTAGACTATTATATAAACTATTTAGATGCAACTGGCTTGTATTTGTTCACATTTGTTAAAACAGTAACTTCAGCTGTACTTATTGTTTAGCTTTAGTTGAACAAATTATACAAAGTACTGTACTATTTAAACTACAATTAAACTTTTTGTGAGAATAGATTATGCCAAACTGAAGCGTGGAATGCTATTTTAAACCTAAATGAATTATCGTGTCAATATTTTCTTTAATTCTTGCAGAACGTCGTAAGACAATTGCAAGCAAAATGATTTTCTACACTTACATTAATTTCAGTCATATATTCCGTGCATATTCAATTAAAATGCTATTTTGAATGGATATTGTAGTAAAATAGAACACATTAACTGATTTTACGGCACAGAGCAGAGTACACATATTTTTTAACACATTTTGAAGTGTTAATATCTGTTTCCAAAAATAAACATTGCCAGGTCACAATAAATTAATTTGATAGTTAGTCATGATTTTTCTTGTCACTTTAAATATGATGATCTCACTGTGCCAGAAAGAAGCCACACATCACTGACAACAATCCCTGAGAGGACTAAGGATTTGATCACTTTTAGACAGACACGTGGAAAATGCAACAAAAAGAAAGCCTTGAGTCAGTTCCACATTCATTTACTGACTGACATGATTTCTTTTTCTGCCGCTGCTACATTTTTTAACTGATGTAAGATGAGACGATGAAAAGTGAAGAGGTGGCTGCCAAAAGGAAAAAGCTGAGGAGACAGAGAGGAAGCGGTATCTGTCCGTCAGAGCGGTGAAGGAAAACAAGTTGGCAGAAAATTGAGGTGACGTAGAGTCAGAAACACATGTAGCACTTGCTGGTGCCTGAAGTGTGACCACGGGGTGGAAAGACTGCGCAAAACACACAACACCGTGCATGTCCACTCACACATATGTACGCACACACCTAGTCTTGGAGCCCTTTATAAAAGTGAAAGAGATAAAATGAGAAAACAGGAAAAAAGATATATAATTCAGTTCCTTTCCAATAAACGTCACAGAAGACACTCAGCATATTTTTCTGCCTGCAGGGACCCTGGAGGACCCTGGGAAATGAACACATGTCCTATTGACCTCAGCCACTTGATTCAATCATGGAGCGCTTTATTGAGGTGAAGGCAAAGTCACAGCCTGTGTACTCTAAAGGTTATTGGATAGTAGAACAGTTTTTAGGTTCAGTAAGAGAAAGGAGTAAATGTTACTCTTAAACTAATTGGACATTGCCATTTGCTAGAATACAGGGAGGCTCACGGTGGGCTGAAGGTTGTGCCACAACACGTCAGTGAGGAAGTAATGAGGCATGTGACACATAACCATATGGCCGTAGTGTTAATCACACAACTGAATAAAATGAGAAGAAGAAGTTGCCCCTGATTCTTCTGTTTGTAAAGTCTGTTCTTTTTTATTATATTTGGAATGTTATCTACCATATGAATCAGTAACAGTTAGAATTTAAAACTAAATAAGGCACTAATGAAGATAGTATTTAAAGCAAAATATAAATACAGTAAAATAAAAATAAAAATCTGAAAATATATTAGAACAATGTTCTAACCAACAGATTCAAGTCAACCGAGTCAATAAAACCAGGAAAAGCGTGTGTTTTTCATTCATTCAACCTTTATTTATGTTTTGAAAGAGGTCACTGACTCTTTTAACCTTAAAACAGTCATCTCTGTCCAAGGATCTCAGTCTATATGTAGGCTCATGTGCTGCTAAAGGATCAGATAAATATAAGGGTTAGAGGCCACGAGAAGCCTCAACATCAATAATAAAACTTTAAAACCAAATCTAAAACATACTGGAAGTAGGTGCAAGAACCACAGGCGGGATGATTTATTTTCTTGGTTTGTGTTGAAGTCTGCTCCAAGTTCTTGACGATCTGAAGACAGCTTATGTAAGTTTTGGTCAAAGTAAGGAAGCTGTTGCAATAGTCAAGGAATAGAGTAACAAATGTGTATACAGCAGTCCCTTGTTTATCACAGGGGGTATCCATACCCTGAAGTCCTGTGATACTTGAAAAACAACGAAGTAGGAATAGCAATACAGAGTTATTTGAGTTCTGTTGGAGAAAGATGGTGAACATTTTCAGTAATCACCAGCTGAGGGTAATAATTTGCTTTGGGAGTAGCTGAATCTAGTGGGTGGTGGCTGCTGTCAGAGGAGATGCTTGTAGTCTTTAGACAAGCATGGCAGCTAATTCTTTTAATCATGACCTTCATTACATGCCTGTGACAGAAAAGGAGAAAATCTTCAATGTGGAATGGGTTACTATATGATCAGCATTCACTGGTGTCGCTGTATGTAAAGCTACACATATAGCAGTTCTTTGATGATATGATCAAATGTGTTGCATAGTTTCTGGTCAGACTGAGCACGAGTCAGGCTTAGTTGTACTATAAGTGTAAGTTTTGGATACATTATTTGTGCCATTTTAGAGTAGAATAAAAAGGGTATATTTAATGAGAGTTCACCCTTTGGTTTTTAGATTTGCTGTTTAAGACTTTAAATTTTATATTTGGCTGTCTATCTTAATATATATTGAAAAAAAAAAAAAAAAAAACTGGAAGTGTTTAGATGCCAGAGTTAAAACTGAAAAATAATTTAAAATCTTTAGTATTTATAATATATCAGTAGTCCCTCATTTATTGCGGGAGATCGGTACCCTGAAGACCTGCGATAAGTAAAAAAACTGCGAAGTAGGAATAGTAGTACAAGTGGTACAAGTAGTAAGTAGTAGTTATATATACAGGTGGTCCTCGACTTACGAACGGGTTCCGGACCTAAGAACCGTTCGTAGGTCGATACCGCCGTAACTCGGAACGCCGGCCACATGGCGCCGTAAGTCCGGATTTTCGGCCGTAACTCGAAACCGAAAGCACATGG
>JARVGS010000400.1:26575613-26589512 GCA_031762315.1 Hypsolebias antenori | reverse complement strand
TTTATATATATATACTGTATATATAATTTAATCTATACTACACATGTCAAACTCAAGACCTAAAGGCCAAATTTGGCCCTTATCAACTTATCTGTCCCTCAATATACGTTTAACTGCAACATTGTTTCCTCATTTTGCTTAAAAACCGAGCAAGCTTTTTTTTTTGGTGCAGACTTGTGACAGTTTGTCCACTTTAAAGTTAAGAAACAGTTGTTTTAATTTTTCAGTAGTCTTTGATTCCGATGTGGAAAGAGCAAAAGAAAACCTCTAGTGACTTGAGTTTATGTATAGATTGAAACTTGCCCTTGGTTCGAACCAAGTTTTTAATTATGGCCCCTGTTTGTAACAGAGTTTGACACCTTTGATCCAGATCAGATGTCACTAATAGGTGGATCTCAATCTGGATCTGGACCAAAGTCTGCCAATTAGTGACCTCTGCTCTAGACCATAGTTGTTTATATCACAATAGGGTTGTCTGAAAGAAACTAATGTTGACCAGTGATGATGCAATACAGTTTTGTAATAAGTTATTTTCATTGTTCTAAAGACTACTACTCCCACTATGGAGCAGTTATGAGGAAGTGCATGTTTAGATTTGTAGTGTTGAAGAAACACTGGGATAGTACAAAAGTCAGATTGTGGTCAGTATGGCCTCATGACTTCTGTAAATTAGACTGTGTTGCAGCCTTTTTTGTGTTGACCAACGTCAGATGGCTAAATTATATCTTGAACCAGTTTGAAACCAAAAGTTAATCAATTGGAAATGTGCATCCGGTGATTACTTAATAAATGTTTTAATAAAATCAGTGCATTTGTTCCTGACTAAGAGACCAACTTGATTTTAACAGTTGATGACACTATAAATTAAGTTCTAAAGTGACTAATTACCACTCAGTGTGTCTTTTTGGGAAGTCACAATATTTTAGTTAAATGCACTATTGTCTGAGTTAGACATTTTTGCATTTGCCAAGGTTGCTTAGCTGTAACAGACATCTTGAATTAGATTACCTCAAGACGTTTATCACTTGTAGATGTACATCCAAAGGTTACTTTCATTAAAATACATCTTGAGATTTATGAAATATTTTGATGAAAATCACTTTCAGAAGCAAGCGATGATGCAAAACCTTGAAGAACATTCATATTACTCAGCACATTTTGTTCCATATGTTTGTACATGCCTTTACATTTCTGAAGAGTCCCTACAGAGCTAAAAAAATAAGAGCACCTACTCTAAAGCAAGGATCATTAAAAGACCCAATAAACATAGTTATGAAGATTGTGAACAGCCACAGTACTGCTGGTGCACAAAGAAAAAAAAAATACTTTAAATGGGAAAAGGACCAAAGTAGTTCCATCTGGTACAAAAGCATCTATTAAGTGGTGGGTATAGCTAACCAAAAAGTTAGCTTCGCTAATGCTAAACTGCTAAACAGATAAAAAAAAAAAATAGTGGAATCTAACCATAAAAAAAAAGCTAACCGCTAAGATGACTGCCACTCAGTCTGTGTCACGTCTTTGTCTCCTTCCTTTTGAAGATGCGTTGACCAATCATGTTTTGTCACATGTACATGTAGTAAGCCAATAGTGTACTTAACAGACTCATCGAGACACACCCACAACAGACAGGAACAATCTTGTAAATTTGGTTGGCGGACTAAGCCTACTTTAACGGAAGCTAATTCTGCTGTTTCTAAAGTTAGCTTAAACGCTCATTAGCTAAACAAAAAAATGTGTCCTGCCATTAGCTGTTAGCAGAACTGTGCCCACCGCTGATATTAAACCTAACATTTTAATTTGAAACTGGATCTTTCCTAAGCGGTTTGTTAAATGTTGACACAGACAGAGGTTCATCTACGGAGGTTAGGAGCCTTTTGTGCCTGAATGATTCATGGGTCACTGTTAAGCAGCCTAAAAAATGTAAAATGACCTTGTACATGACTTAAGCTATGTAAAAAGCATAATAAATTAAATTTTATAATTTAGAGAGCTAAGTATTAGTAACAGAACACAGTAGCTGTTTGTGACATATACTGTAAGTATTGTTTCAAACATTGCTCACTAAGCACATTTTTTTGTGATTTCCTCAAGGATAGTAGTTATCTCACAATAATAAAATATAGAAATATTAAAAAAATCATCTCATTCACCTTGTAAGTGCTGATCCTACAAGAAGCAGCAGCAGCTTCCCTGAACACATAAGACCTGTGTCATTATCATGTTTAATAATAGCTACAATGGACAAGGAAAAGTACAACTTCAGCATTTTATAAAACAATAAGATGAGAAACCCAATTGTGTTTGCTCTGCCTATTTAGTGAAATATTGTGTCACACAGAAAAGTAAAAGAGAATCTCACAGCTTTTACTTTTGCAGTGCTTACCTAGTCTGTCTCTTTGACTAGTTTTCTTTTGGTCTTTTTTTCAATACATGAAAAGGGAGACATTAAGGTAGAGACAGGCACGAGGCCACAGTGCATTTCAGTTGTGCGGTTTTTGCTGGTATTCTGCTGACATGGGATCCATTAGGAGGGGGAGGAAGAGGGCAAAGGAGTTTGGGGTTTGCAGATGGGGGTGGAAAATACAGAACAGTACTCATAGAGAAAAAGATACGTTCAGGCCTTAAAAAAAAAAAAGAAAGAAAGAAAGCTAGCCTTGGTGAAATACTTTACTGCAGGTTTGAAAGGGGAGAGAGTGGAGAGAAGACAGGGAGGCGCAAAGCCCTGAGAGATGGTGCATGGCTTGGAGGAAACAAAGGCGATGAGAGTAAGCAGGGATTGAAGTTGGAAGACAGGAAAACACGAGGGGTTCTGAAAAGTGATGAGGGCTGTACAGCAGAAGACTGAGATGAGAGGACCGCTGGTTGGGGGCTGATTCAGCTTTGCAGTGAAGCAGAATTAAACTTGCATGGTGGAAGGGTTTGAGCTTTTCAGTACCTTGTTACAGTAAACTGTCCATATTTTAGGTATTTTCTTGTGTCTAGAAAAAAAATGTGCAATGACACACTGCTGATGTAGCCAAGCAATTTGCCCCCATCTAGACAGACGAGTCAATGGCAAAGAGAACTGGAAGAAAAAAATGCATTAGTTTCTTCAGGGAATGCCTCAGTCTAATGATAAGCCAAGGCGTCTACGCACTCTGGGTAATTATTTTTGTGGCGCTCAAATGAAAATCTTCCTCCTTGTCATCACTGAAGACTTGCATGCCAACCGACAGGGGTGTCACAATCACACAGACTGGAAACACCTGGAGGCTAGAGCATCACACAACAGTCAGTCATATTTACATGGAATCAAACACTGACAGATGAGTGTTTACGGCTACGACTGCAGCTGCATTTATGATAGGAACTCAGAAAAATACAGGGAGAGAAGGGAGAGGGAGGATGAAAGTGGGGGCTGTATATTTTTATTTATTTATTTATTTATTTTGTTTTCCAAGCTGCTTCATGTAATTATAGATGCTTCTCAGAGACGCACTTCTCTCGCTTAACTGTGAACCTTACCACATGCAAATGTCCACTTCTCCCCCACCCCCAATTGCGCCTCTGACCAGAAATCATCAAACAGAATGAGTTATAAGAGACATGCTGTGCCAACAAGCATCCAATATATATGATCAGTTTTTCACCTTTCTTTTTTGCGTATCTGCTGATCCCCTCCCCCTCTACTGTGCATAGACCACAATCGCCAGTAAGACAAATTACTCATGCGCTGTGCTCTTTTAGCTGCGCTTTCGATACAGTAATCAGTTTAAAGACAAAAGACAGACTAAAAAAAAATGTGAAATTATTCATCAGGGTCGCTCAGTGGCAAAGCTGTAGGGATATGTGGGGGAGGGAACCGTCCAATAGAGATAATTAGGGAGAAGACCAACAAGCAGAAATAAAGAGTTAAGTACAGGCCAGCAAAAAAAATAAAAATAAATAAGGATAGAGTGCAGTTGGTGCACATTTCAAGGGGGGATTGTACCTACTTGTTGTATTTGGCAGCGATGAAGATGGTGTTTGGTTTGTTGTCCCAGCAACAGACAGATACACAAGAGAGGATGGAGGACAGGCAGCTGGAGCTGGTGACAAGTAAAGAGGAAGGAGGAGAACGAGCTCCAAGAGAGACGCATAACTCCAGGATAACTTTAGTTCAACTACTCATGGGGAGCCATATGGTGTGAGACTAATAAAAACGATGAGCCCCACTCTATCTTGTGACAAGTTTCTACTAAGAGACTGCCTGTTTCCTACCAATTAAGGGGGCTGGAAGCTGCTTCACCTCAATCCTCCAGGTCTCCACCCCCTCCTCCCTTGCACAATCTGTCTTTACTCTCTTCCCGCCTCTGCAGGCTTTACGATGTGTCATCTGCAATTTTGGCTATTTTATTTCACTGTAGGCACGTTCACTTTCTTTTTTCCTTTTTTTTTTTTTTTTGCTTATCTTACATTGTCATGTAATTAGACAAGCTGACTTACGCACTCATCTTTAATGTGTTTGTCTTGTGTTAATTACGTATCTCGTCTAAAAGCGTGCATTTAGTCAGCGGCTGTCTGCTGCGCTCGTCCCTGAGCTGCTGCGATGGCCTCCTTTCCCAAGAGGGTTCATTAAAGTTCCATCTTTCACCCCTCATTTGTTTCTTCTCCTATTCGCTTCCATACCGGTGCAGCTCGGTCCAAACTAAACAGGCCCGTTGCTTTTTTAAAATCACTGGTCTTTTGTCATTCCTTGACTTAGAGGAGTTAGAAGAGCTAAAAAAGTTCCTAAAGCTACTTCACAATGTGCATATTTTGACATTGTAGACTAATTAATCCCTTCCTGAAATAAGTTTTTTTTTACATATTCAAAACCCTTTAGAGACATAAAAAGTGATTTTAGAAACAATATTTGAGAAAGTAAATACAAGGTGCAAAATATAAAACCACTTTCAAATCCTCACTGATTCACTGACTATGATGGTTGTGTTGAACACCTTTTTTAATCCATGTTTAATAAGTATGTATGTATCTGAAATAATGCTTTAAAGAGCTACAAAGCCACCAATCATTACACCCTTTTTCATTTCACATCTCCTACTGAAATGCCTTCAAGTCCGGTGAATCTGCTATCTGCACCTGCACTGTCAGCATCTTTCCTCGTTACACAAAAGGTAATTTTCCTGGCTTGAACGAAGGCTTTGTTGTGTTTTGTATCACACAGTGAAATCTATATAAATCAGCATAATGTGCCTTTAAATACATGGCCATGGTCTAGGAAATCTGTGCGGAAATTGCCCGTGACTCTGTTGGTATCTATGTCTGATTTCCTTTTCTTCCATTCTATACTCAGAACATTACATATTTTTTGCCAAGAGACTTGTTCTCTCCTGGGCCCTGAGTTGTCTCTCAGATTGATGACAAGGGAAAGCCTCCGACACCTCAGGGTACATTAAGATGCAGAACATAACCGTGAGTATAAGTGTGTGCAGAGTGTGTGTTTTTGTTAGCTCATAACTCTGTATATTTTGGCGCCAGCTTCGCTTAAAGCAAACATGGACTGTTAGGCATTCTGATGCAGTGTTGCATTCACTGGAGCTCTTTGTTTCTTTGTGTCTGCATCTCCACTCCTATCCGTGCTTCTAAGAAATACATGTCTTTGTCTTGCTCGCGCTTCTCTTTGTTACAGTGTTGCCCTCCCCACAACCAACTTTTCGTCGTCTTTCTCATCCTCTCCTCTCTTTACTCGACCTAGGCGCATTCTTCGCTTGAAGCTCACCCCCCCCCTGGGTTTTTGCACGTTATTATTTCTCTGCCCACGTTTTCTTCTTCCACAAACAAAGGCCAGGTAGGAATTATGGAAGACACTCCGTCGTACAAAGCGTGGCTTGCTTAGTGCAAGATTTATGCTCTGCCTGCAGTGTGTAATTGCTGGTACCCTAAAGTTTACTCCTCTTTCCTTTTTGTGTACAGTTCATGAAAGGTGCTTATTTTAAACTCATTCTAGCCCAAGGAAAATTTCCAAACACCACACTGCCGAGGTCATTCTGCTCAAACAAAGGTTTCTCAGGGCCAGTGTTGGTGGAATACGTCTGTCTCAAGGTCTGCTTCCCAATTCCTCTGTTTTGTCAGACAAAAGCCTGCAAATTCTTTCTCGTAATCTCTTTCCTTCAGGGGGATTCATCAGCCCTATTAGTAGAAAAATCTACAAATGTGATGATTATCTTTTTTTTTGTCTGTGTGGAAAAATGATTAATTGACATCCACAAACGCATACGCATACCTCCCTTAACTAACCATATTTTATCTACTTGTTAATGTTTCCAATTACCCGTCCAAACGCTGCCAACATTTTTCAGCATGCTACGCTTATTGAAATGGTAATGCGCACATCTCAAAGTGAAAGTCTTTTCATTCAATGGCTTCGGAGTGAATTTATTCATGACGATTTACTCTTCTCATGCAGGATTACACTAATGAGAGGGTTAAAGGGCGGCATGTGTGTTTTTCTGCTTTCATGAGAGGGACTTCCCCCCACCCCCCCCGATATAATATGTGGTCCACGTTGCCTCCAGTTCTCCCCATTATTCAGAAGAAGAGGACTTGATTTGCTGTCCTTTCTCACCAGCTCCTGCATTCTGAAGAATTCAGCTGATGTAATTAAAAACTCTAAGATTTTTTTCCTGATTTAAATCACAAACTAGTCTATATTATTATTGTTCATGCGGCATACATTCTAGATGTAATTGCTACACAGCTGGAACAGCTATATAAGTAATAAAGCACTGCTTGTGTGCCGTGGGACCAGATTGAAGACAATCTTTTGGCAGAAGGTCAGGTCCCAATGGGGATGTGTTGTTAGTATAGATCTCACTATATAGGTCATAGTGCTGTGGCTTCAACACTGCAGTGTTTTTTGCTGCCTTTTCATCCTACTATACCATCATCACCCCTTCACACTTCTCCGTATAGCTCATTAGTGTAAACTCTTTTGACCTATTTTATTACTTAACAAAGCCTATAACCTATAATGTAATTAAAGACCAGTCAAAGGGATTGGCAATTATGGTGTTTAAAATTGTTTTTTTTTTCATGTATTATACTGCTCATATAGAGAACAGATATTGGATTGAGAAGGATTGATTGGATCCTTTGAAGAGAAATGTATGAAAAGGTTATTAACAATTATTATCTTGTTGCAGGTGCGTTAGACCAAGGGGAAAAAAAAAGGTAAAAAAATAAAAATAAAAAATAAATAATAATAATAATAATAAAATAAATGAAATTTTGAGAGAACAATGAGCTTGGTTGAGTGAGACCAAAAGTGAAATAAATGTCTGCCATCTTAAAACAACTCTGATCTCAAAACTGTTATAGGGTTTTCACGCAAATGCTACGTCATAAACCTTTACATGTTGATATGTTTTGCATTACACAATTCAGCAGAAATACCATTATATTCCTGTTAGGCATGTCTCAGGCTGCACTAGAAGTGCTAACAGCAGGTGAGTTATTGGTGTCTCACAAATTAGCTGATCAGTTTATCAGAATTGAAGGTTATTTATCCAAACTAAGGTTGTATCTGCAACAACTAAGATATTTATTGCTTGTAATCAATCCACAGAACCCCACTCAAATAATCTGAACAAGTGTATTAAATCTGAAAATGTTTCCAAAAGGTAGGCTACATTAACAATAAATAAATAAATAAATAAATAAATAAATAAATAACAAGAGGATAGAGCGCACACCACCCACACACCCTCTGTAATGAGATCCCATCATACAAGGTGTGATTTATCAATAACTTTTAGAAACACCCATTTGTTGTAAAAAAAAAAAAAAAAATAAATAAGAGGGCTATACAAAGCACAAAGGAATGCAACTTCATAGCATTTTGTGCGGTTTATGTCCTTAACATTTCCACAATTATTCTGTGCCCTGAGGAAGTGAACTCTTCTCTGAATGCATTTGCACTTATTAGATAGACCATGCTACCTTTTTCATTTGCTTGACTCCTTTTTTTTTATTTTGCTTAGTAAAAGCTTGAGTTAATTAAAAAAAGGTGAACCTGAGCTGAATGAATTTAAAAACATAACTAAAAATCATTCACTTGTTGAATAATTCAAATGACTGCATTTATATCTAATAAGTGCTTCAGGAAAAACAAACACAATACTATCAGACTAGATTTTTTATTTTCTTTAATTAAATTTTCTTTTCTCTTCAAAATAATCTCACATTTAACATTGGACAGTAACTATATTCCAATTTGATTTCCTCTGAAAATGCAGACAGTTTAGCCAGGAACCATTTTCTTTTTAAAGACAAACACAGTAAACAAATTGTAAGAATTACGTCACAGGGTACTTTTTTTTTTTCTCAGAAGATTTGACTGTCTTGATTACCAGTATGTTTGAATTTTATTTGGGGATTAGCATATTATTTGGTTTTCAGATCCAACCACAACATCATCTCATTCTGGTAATATTTACTGGAGGCTCTTTTCAATGTCCACATTGTTTTTGTCGATGGTCTGAGGTGTTTCCTAGCAACCAGTAGGATCTGTTATTTGATTAATAGCTATTCAATAAAGGGGTGGGAGTTGTTGATTTAATTGTGCTATTTAGGACAAAATGACTGCTTTGAATACTGAGGAACTTTGATTTGTTTCCTGCGCTAGAGTTCAAAAGAACAACCTTTGTGATGGAAATACTTCAATAAAAGTAATAGTGTGTCTAACCGGGGATGACAGTAAAATTAAAAAAGAAAAAGAAAAAAGAAATAGAGAAAGTGTACATGTGCAAAAGCGTATGCTTTTGGGTTAAATGCTTTTACAATTAAAAAACAAACAAACAAGAAGAGTAAAACACATTTTTTGTATTGATGGTTTCTTTACGCTGTAAATGAGCTGTTTAGCCTTTGTTTCACCAAGCCCCGTTTACCACTTCTTATTTCCCTGCTTTGCTTCCTGACCGTCTGCGTTTTTCTCTCCCAGCAATGCTTCCTCTTCTTTCATATGATAAGCAAAGAGAAGGGGATTAAAACGAAGGTTACACAATCCCTTTAGCTGGTTCATGTGTCCACCTCTCATGAGTGATGCGTTCTGCACGTACATCAACAGGATTAGGGTGTCCCAACTTCCAGGAACTGTTGAACCACTGCATCCTTTTGTACAATCATGCAAAAAAATAAATAAATAAATAAATAAAAAATCCTTTAAACCCTCCTGTCAGAATTCAGTTTATCTGCAATCCACATATCCTCTTTAAACTGACAGAGGCATTTTCAGTTTAACTTTTATAAAAGGGTAAACAAAAAAGAATGGTGGCATAATATGAAATCAAACAAAATGTACATCATTGATATTCAATTCAATTTGATTCAGTTCAGTTTATTTATATAGCACCAAGTCACAACAGAAATAATCTCAGGAAACAAAGCCAACCCTAACTATAGCATTTATTAAAAAGAAATGACTTGAGCCCAGTCTTAAAACTGGACAATGTATCCATCTCACACACAGAAGCTGGAAGTTGGTTCCACAAGAGAGGAGCCTGATAACTGAATGATCTGCCTCCCATTTCACTATTAGAATCTCTAGGAATCACAAGTAAACCATCACAGTGAAGGCAACTCGACAATAGTGTTTTTACCCTTTTCTGTGTTTGTACAGACAGCAAAATAGTGCATTAAACCATTTGACAGATTTGATCTAAATGCTCAAAATGTAATCATTGAAAGTACATCGACAAACATTCAGGTCAACCACATTCAAAGATGGCCACCACCAGAGATGTGATTTTAGCAAGCAAAACTGCTGAAACTCAGCCAGTTTTGTGAAATGACTGAAAAATGATTTGATAGTAGATGGAAATCCTTCACATCACTCAAGGATGTGCAGGTGAGTTTATCGAGTCCTACAAATATTTGGGTATCTTGGTCGATTCGCATCTCTCTTTAAAGCTTCACGTGGAAAACCTAGTAAGGAAAGTGAAAGTTAAATTGGCTTTCTTTTTCAGAAATTCATTAATTCAACCTTTATTTAAACATCAGTTTTTCATTTACCCTTTATTTATCCAGGTATCCTCATCGAGCCACAATAACTCATTTTCAAGAGAGACCTGTTTAGGGAGCAGATGGTGGGAGTTTAGGGCCTTGCTCAGGGGCCCAGAGTAGGGCAAATGAGGGTGGAGGCAGGTGTGGGTGTTTCACCTTTTTCCACCCACATTTGATATTGTCGGTACCAGGGCTTGAACCGACGATCTCCCGATCACAGGCCCACTGTCTCTAACCACTGCTCCACTGCGCCACCACTTCCCCATTTACAAGTGAGACCTGTTTGGACAGACAATAAAAAGTGATGGAAAAAAATGACATAGGGTTTGGAGACAAAAACAATTCCTAACACACTTTTTTAACCTCTGTTTGAAGGTCAACAGCATGATAATGAAACAAACAAAAAAAAAAATCTCACACACAATGAAAAATACAAAAAAATCTTACACACTAGCACATAATTTCACCGACATTACGCGTGCCGGGGTGGGAGGGTGGGAACGCAAGGGTGGTGAGCAGTCCAGAGACAACACAACACACAGAGGCACTGCAGAGTTCAGATAAAATCACTCACTTCAAATAGTTCCCCCTGGAGAGATCTGTGCACACTCGGGGGTGGGGGGTGGGGGGGGGGGGTGACCAGAGACGAATCCAGAGTCCTGTAATGATGACAGAATGTTTATTCAGCTGGGCTCCTCTGAAAAGTCCCTGGAAATTCTTCAGTAGGAAGGGAGGGAGGAGGTAGAGCATCATGCTTACAAAACCTCCAGGCGGATTGAGATAAGATGGCCTGTCAAGGCCATTCTAGAAGCTGGATTCAGATAAACACAATTGTTTTGAGACAGACAGAACTTTAATGACATCTACCTTGAGTCTGTGTCGGTCCTCGGTTCTGAAATGCCCAAATTAAATGACCATACCAATGGAACGTGCCTGAGAAAACAAATCCCTGAGATCTAATCTATTCAGCCAAAAGTTTGGGTTCTCGAGACATGAACCAAGCCATCAAATAAGGCAGGCAGCCTGACCAGATCCAGATTTGCTGCCGACAACTTCCTTGTCTGTTGATAGACCAGGAACCAACCAAATCCAAAAAGCAGGAATCAGTTATCATAAATCCAATTATAAATGCATCCTTAAAATCCACAGATCTTCATAGAAGTGTTATCAGTTGTGTTGAGGGACCAACTTACCAAATCCAAGTCCATAGTTATGCTTCGGAATATTTGTAGAAGAAAGGCTCTACACAGGCAGACAGAGCAAAAGCAAAGCGGAGAGGGAGAGGAGGAGACGTCCACTCTTGAGAAGAGCAAGTGTTGAATAGATCTTGTCCAACTCTGAATGCTAGGAAATACCTTGTAACTGCAACTTTCCTTCCCTCCATTGACTACCGTGACATTATTTACATGAACTCTCCTACAAGCACCCTGCAGATGTTGGACGCTGCCTCTCATGGTGCACTCAAATTCATAACTGGCTGTAACCATGGTACCCATCACTGCACCCTGTATTCACTGGTTAACTGGACATCATTAACTTTATGTAGACTCTCCCATTGGTACATTTTCATCTTTAAATCACTTCTTGATATTACATCACTTTCTTGCTCAATTTTCAATTCTTGATTTTAAATCATTTCTTGTCTGAGAGGCCCACCAGGTCCAGGTGGACCGATCGGCATCTGCAGCCAGTTTCTCCAACTCGTCTGTGGTACTGGCTGCTGTTGACTCTGCCTGCCCACAGTCATCAGCATATATAATAACTCTTAATGAAAGCAGAATGATGAGCTACAACATTTAATTTCCCTTTGGGATAAAGTATTTTGAATTTAACTGAATTGGTCTGTTGCCTTCATATATCTCCTCTGAGATGTAACTGCGTGAGTGCAGCTATACAGCGTGTGCTCTCAGGACATTATTACATGCAGTGTTCCCTCAGTGAGCACTGAACTAGACAAAAGGGCCTTATCCTACTCCACTCCTGTTTCCTGTAATAAAGATCTGAAGTTCTAGATATTGGCATCTCTAATTGGCTTTAGACATCTGTTAAGTTCATGACAAAAACCAATGCAGACATGTTCTTGTTTTAGTATTCTACATCGCTTTACAATCTAGCTGTTTTTGTTTAGATTTTTAATACCATTTTATTTCATTTGTTCTTCTCAGTTTGTATGCTTTCTTTTATGATTGTCTGTTGATTTTGTTGTCTACTGTTGTCAACACTCTTTGTTAAAATCAGGTCTCTCTTGTAAATGAGTCCCCGAGGCTCAATGGATTAACCTGTATAAATAAGTGTTGAAAGAATATATGATTACTGTATTGACCTTGAAATTGTGTACAAAATTTAACCAAAATGGCTACAACTTTATCATTTATTAGTTACTAACTTTAGCATGAAAAGTGACGGGTAAATTGCTTTCACTTAAGGATCGCTAACACTTTATTTGCTTAAAGCCATCGTGTCCAGCCTTCCTGACTAGAGTTTGTTTTGATTCTGGCTGGAAAGAAGTTAAAAGACCCAACAAATACTACAAATAAGAGCTTTATCCCAGTAAGTGAAACACTGTGTTGAGTTAATTGCCTCACCAAGCATAAGATAGATTTATGGCCCCACATGCAGAAAAGTCTGTTTGCCCTGGGACTTCTCTGAGTAATGATTTATTTGTGGAAAATGAAATTCAAATAGGGCAGCTCAGGGAGGACAGGCAAGGGATTTTTGTTTCCTTTAGTGCACTGTCTTTTGTATGCTGTGTGTGTATTTTATAAATCTCACGTGGCATGGTTATAAGACAGAGCTTATGCATGTGGTCTAATTTGTATATGCAGGAACTTCACTTTTTATTGGATTTGCTTGGTTGCAGCTCATATTTTGGTTGCTGGATTTGGTAGGTGGTTGGGGGTGGGTGGGTTGTGAAGAACCAGATAGCCCTCCTGGGTGAGAGATTTTATTTATGTCTGCGTCTTTCTTCTCTGTATCTGACCACCTATAATATATGAGCTGCACATATTGGTTTTTCCACGAAGCAGGGGTTTCTCCTGCAGCTTCTTGTGTCTGAACAACAGCTCTTTAGAAGCAAGAGAAGGAGGTGAAGAAGAAAGGTTGGGCAGATGGATGCAGAGAGTTTCGAGGTAGAGAAAGGTCAGTAGGAAGATTGTAAGAAAAGTCAAGGTTTTCACCTCTACTGGGATTGACAGATAGTGCCCTTTGATATTTTAGTCAATTAAAACAGCTTCTTATTGGAAAAGCAATAACTCCTCAGGACGATGAAATAGATGCCCTATTTTTAGTTTTCATTCCTGACTTATGAAATGATTTTTTAATGCATTGTGAGGCCAAGAAAAAAAAAAAAAAAAAAGAGCGGAGGCTCATGACACCTACTGCCAGGAGCAGCTGATAAATACAGCACTCTATATGAAGCTAATTTTTCACAATTTTAGCGCAAACTGTTCAGAAAATGTTCCCATTTCTTTCTGTTTAAATGTTTACGGGTCACACTTGTGTTTAAGTAACCAATGTAACCAATTTTATGTTTAGCTTTACAGTGTATTAATCAAAACTTAAATTCATTTGAAGTCAGTTTTATCTTCTGTACATATTTTTTAAATTATTTGCTAAATGAAAGTGAGTACATGATTTACAACATTCACATCAATATGAATAAAACAAAGAAGATGGTTGTGGACTTCAGGAGGAATAAACACACCTTGGCTAACCACTTTGGCTGTGGCTGCCTGCCTGGAAGGAGTCGACGAGGTACAGGACAGCCTCCAGAAACCATCTTGGCTCCAGCAAACTGGTTGGTCCACTTAAGGTGTTTACTGCTTGGTGGAGAAACAATTTGCTGGAACTCCTCTGACTGATGATCCCCTCCGGATGGAG
>JARVGS010000400.1:25842518-25854070 GCA_031762315.1 Hypsolebias antenori | reverse complement strand
GCAGCTGTGCAGCCTCCATGCCACACGTTGATGCTGGAGCACAGGATGCTCTCCACTGCACACCTGTAGAAGGAGGTAAGGACTGAGCTTCTCAGACCAGCTCGTCTCAGCCGCCTGAGGAAAAAGAGTCTCTGGTGACCTTTCTTGATCAGGCTGGTGGTGTTGTTGCTCCAGCTGAAGTTGTCATTCAGGCGCAAACCCAAGTACAGAAACCACTATGAAAACTTTAAGATTGGAGGAATCCACTTTGATCCTGGCATTACGTAGCTATTAGCTCATCATTCCATCAGAAATAAACTCAGTTTCTCCAAATGGAGGTCATTCATGGAGTTGTCTGCAGCAGGTAAGGTATTCACAAACTTTACACAGATCCCTTTAAAAGGTCCACATTATATTTCATAAATGCATTGTTTTGAAGCACTGTCGATTTACTAAAACATACTTGTTGCTGTTTCCACGATTGTTAATCAATATACCTGTAGTCAGAAAGGTAAAATAAAAACTAGAGAAACGTTCAAAGCTTGTGGCTTGAGGAGCACAGCCTGGCCAAGTGTGTATTTTGAAAGATTGTAATTCCTGCATCTGGCAGAGTGGTTCAGTTTGCAGAGCTGTCGCTGCTCGGTGAGAAGGTCGCCGGACCAAATCCTGGCTCAGAATCTTTCTAGGTAGTCTTCATGTCTTCTCTGTGCACCAGTGGTGATTTTAACCTCTTTTTGTGGGCGATCAAGCACCCCCAAATTTGAACTCAGCATCCTTGGAACCTTAAGAAATCATCATTAGGATTTTGTAGAAAACTCCATTCTCAAATCTCAGATTCATCAAAATATTGAATAAATTTGAAATAAATATGGAATAAATGATGAAACTCTTAAATAGACCAGTAAAATCTTTCTTTTTTTTGTTTTTTTGCACGAGTCAGATCCTCAACACCGCCTGTCAATCAATCCAGTATGCTTGTCAGCAACTGACCAATCAGCAACCTCAATTTGTCCCGAAGGTAAACGCCCCTTACCTGCAGGAGCTCCTCCCCCTTTTCCCTGGCAACATTGTCGGGTTTTGCATACACATTGCGGTCAGAGGGATTTTGAGAAAAGTCATTGTAAAAACAGTTAAACGTTTTCAGTAGAGATCGTGTAATTCAGACATCGTTAGCCTGAGTGTTCAGATGGTGGAATACAGTGTACTGTATTCAATTTACAAAACCTACTTTGTAAAAATGGATTATGGGAAAATGTAAAAAATGGATAAAGGCCAGTGGCCAACCTCATGAGCAGCTGACTACAACAGTGATAAACAGGAAGTACCACATGTTCATCTGTATGAAGGTAACTGCAGATAAATCCTCCATTTTCTGTCATATTTACATTGTATGCTTATGGTGCAGCAGTGGATGAGTGGTTAGAGCAGTCGTCTTCCAATGCAAGAGCTGTGGGTTCAATTCCACCAACAGTCACATGCTGAAGTGCCTCTGGGAAAGACACTGAATCCTCATTGCCTCCGATGTGTGTCCCATCAGTAGATGAATGTGATAAAGCTCTGATTATTCTTTGTATAGATCTAGTACAGTAGAGTGATGCATGAACGGGTAAATGAGGCACAGATTGTAGAGTAAAGAGCCTTGAGTGTCTTGAAAAGATAGAAAGACGCTATACTGTACAAGTTCAGTCCATTTATGGTTAAATTAAAGGTTAACGCTTAAAGCTAGTTGTGTTTTGTTTTATATGTAGATATATGTTGTAACTTCTGGTTGCATAAGTTTAGTCTTTGTTATGATCCTTTAAAAGTCCTATTTGTGACCGAGCTCCTCGTTTACTGCCAAGCCACCCTGAACACGTTCAATCTCATCTGATCTCAGAAGCTAAGCAGCGTCAGGCCTAGTTAGATCGAGCATGAACTTTGTTATTACTCGGATGGGAGACCGTCTGGGAACACCAGAAACTGAAAGCTTTTGCACTGCAGCAAACCACACCATGGGGTGCATTCTTCAAGCCAAGAGCCATTGTCAGTACTGGGGGCTAAGCACCCCAAAAGATCAGATCCTAGTATTGGCCCTGCTGTGCACACATGGGTTTCATCCCACAGACCAAAAACATGAATGTTAGGCAGACTGGTAACTCTGCAAGTGAGAGTGAATGGTTGTCTGTGGCCCCATGATGGGTCTGCAGCCTGTCCAAGGTGTACCCCGCCTCTCTCACGGTGACTGCTGAACACAGGCACCAGCAACTCAGAAAAGAAGAAGCTGGCAAACGTAATGATACATTGTATATTTGTAGTTGATCTTTAAAACGGTTTGAAGTTTCTGCTTTTGTGTGTCTTTCTATCATCAAAAACTGCTTCATGTCCACACGTTTGTTTTTATTTTACAAAATGGGGAAAAAAAGAACTTTTAATGTCACCAACATTCACACACTTCTCTGTGAAGTCTTGTCATCCAAACAAGAACAAACATTTTGGACAGTATTCCAGTGCTGCACCAGTAAATTTCCTAATTCTCTCTACAACCACAACAACCTGTCAACACGTGGAAAAGGTTTGATTCAGGTCATAATTGCATAACAGTACAAATCAAAATTTATGTGATACTTCATTAAATTCTGTTTGAATGCTATAAAAAGGTTTTTAAAATGTTGATATGCAGAGGAAGCTCTATAACCGACTAGAGATTTTGTGATTGAGGCTGCTGGTCAGACAAAATAAATGGTGTGAATCAATATTGACAGAACCACCCGCTTAGAATATTATCAACCATTAAATGCCCGTTATTACATATTATCATCCCCATTTGTAGCGGTCAGACTGCCCCTCCTGTACCTCCTATTAGGTTTAAAGGTACGCTGTTAGCTTTGGTAGCGATGATAATAGGCTCCACTTTTAGCTGTGTTAGCGCTCATAATAGTTTCACAACACGTGGTTAGGTTTAGAGTAAATGGTCTGGCATTAGGTTGAGGGTCCTGGTTAGGTTTAGGCACAAGGGTAAGGGGGTTAAGTTTAGGTTTGGTCCTCTGGGTCAGGTGTAAGGTTAGGTTTAGGAAAAGGGTTATATAAGCTGAAAAAAAAGACACTTCCTGGTTTACCCCGGTGAGACACTGCCTATTATCTGCGATAATAGCAATAATAACGTACCTTTAAACCTACTAGAAGGTAGAAGGAACAGTTTCACCGCTACATATGGGGATGACAACAACTAATAATGGCCATTTAATGAACTGATAACATCCGAAGCCGCTCTCTGTTTGTCCATCCATCTTGTGAGCTGGATAACGTGAAAAACAATGAGGTAGCAACTTCTATTTTAGTGTCTCACAGCACACAAGAAAGGTCACCATAAAAAAAAGTGTTATGTCAAAATACAACATGGCTGCCAACATACATTGTATGTATACATGTAACATTGTGAGCTGGAAAAGAATAATACACTAAGCAATTTGCTAGTTTTCATTTTTGGCACATGCCAAGGCCACCACTGGCCACCCCCTGGCCCTGCCCCTGCACCTGCTAGTGAATAAAATTACTCCCTCTGTTCACCAGGACATGTCACCCTGTTGTTGATATTTGTTGTTGGTCCAAACCTGCCTATATTTAGTTTGAAAAGTATCCCAGCAGATTAAATTATAACCATGAGGGCAGCTACAAAAAGTGGGTGCCAAAGTGGGTGCAATGTAGATGGAGGTGGGACACCAAATAATGTACAATGTACATTGTACACATTTGGACATCTTATTTCCAGATTTTCACCTTTACACACATACTTATGCTCATATATGTTAAAGCAATAACGAACACCCTAAATATATTAAACGTATTAAAAAGCTATATTGCACAATAACAAACCAGCAGAGATCTGCAACACAGTGCAAGCATTGCACTTAAAATGTTTTAAAAGGCCATGATTTTCAGAATAATGGACACTACTTATTGGTCCCGAACAGTCACATTTAAGTGAGTCTGGAGCTGACATATGTTCTACTTTACTGCACGTTTGATTCTCCAACAGCCATCAGCCAATGAAATGCTGGCTTCAGTTTATTCTAGGATGTTAGAAAGGTGGCTCATATTGATTTGTTTTGAATCTAGAAAGAACAGGAGGACCAGATCAGACAAGAGACTGTAGAGTCAGAGAAGGCGTCTACACTTGACAACGCCTCATGTTAATTTTATGCATTTCACAGATGAAAATTAGATGTTCCACTTGTGATTTCCACATTTTGTTCTGTGGGGAGTACACCTGTTTTGTTGACTTCAACAAACTCTTGAAATATTTTGTTGTAAATTTTGTCTGAGTATGACATACTTTTATGGTCTATCTGGTCCCTGTGTGGACAAAACAAAAGCTCAGACTTCAGTCAGAAGTCATGGTTCTCAACTGGAAAAATGTTCAATGTTCCCTCTGAGTTGGAAGTGAGTCTCAGCCTCAAGTGGAGGAGTTGACATAATTTGATGTTAAAGAGTAAGATATGGCTCAAAGAAACAGATTTGTTTGCAGTGATAAAGGTGAAGCCCTAGTTTTTGTTGGCCAAGAGGGAACTGAGCAGCTGAGCCAAACTCTTGATGTACTGGTTCATCTGCATTCAAACCCTCATCTGTGGTCATTAAATTTTTATCATGACTGAAAGAATGAGAACCATACAAGCAGCAGAAAAGTGTTTTCTTCATACAGTACAGTTACCTAACTCAGCTTAAGAGCTATGGTAAGAAGCTTGGTCATCCAGGAAAAGCTTAAAGTAGAGCCACTTCTGCTTTGAAGGGTCAGGAGAGGTGATAGGCTGAAGTCTTTGTTTACCTTTGTATGTACAGTTTTTGATTGTCTGTGATGGACTGGAGACCTGTCCTGGATGTCTCCCACCTCTCGCACAGTGATGGCTGGTTATGGTCACCAGCGACCCCTGCAAACCGAAAAGGAATAAATGGGTAAAGATGATGGATAAATGAATGATCTCTTCCTAGATTTTTATTTTAGAAAAACCCAGGCAGCTAAGCTAACCTAATACAGATGATTTAAGTTACATAATTTTATGCACTCCTATATTTGTTCCTATTTTTGGTATAAATATAAAATGATGCAAAAAAGATTTGATACAGTGAAGAAGTTAAAATTATGGGTTCAAATAAATGTTCTATTTGTTTACATTGCTGTTTAATATGTTCATTTTGTCAGTTACATAATTTAAACAAAATGTATGACCATTTCAATAGAAAAATAGTTTCTGAATCAAATTGTGACACCAAAAATCATAATAGAATCAACAGACACAGAGACTCACACCCCTAATGGTGAGTATAGTTCTGTAGAATTATGTGGTTTCTCAGAAGGTAAAGTTAGCTTACTTGTCTTATAGTTTTGGATGGAGAGAGAGAACCAAGGAATTCCAGGATGGCGGAGCAGACCAAGGTGGCCAGGTAAGTGATGTGGTGAGAGAAAGAGTGACAGAATGGATGGTGATATATTTGGTGGTACTTTTATTGTTGTTGTAGATTGTGCCAGAGGAAGAATCCAGGAGGAAACAAGGAGCTGAACAAGGGATAATCACAGGAAGACCCTGGGAACAAGGAATGGTGAATCAAGAGCTACAAGGATCACAAGGAAAACAGAGGATTGTTCAGTCTTGATTATTAAACAAGATCTCACTATGGCCAGACAAAGTACCAATGTGGGATAATGTTTCAGAAAGGTCTGGATGGTCCAGGCAGCCTTATATACTGAGGTTCATCATCAACAGAACTGGAAACAGCTGAAGAAGAATGGCTCTGCCTTGTCACTCAGGAGTTGTGAGAGGTATCAATCAATGGGAAAATAAAAATAAATAATCCATAAACAATGACAATCTGACACTGTGAGTTCTCAGTATAGATTACAACATGATCTAAGCATTATTAAAATCAAATAATGCATCACTTGTTAAATATTATCCGTCCTTAGGACGAAATATTCCATTGTCAATAAAAGTCGCAGCCTACAAAATGAAATCCAAACAAAAACGGACTTAATAATGCAAGCCATCAGTTCAATTTATGCACGTAAAACAAAACAGTAGGAGGCAGAAATGTTTGGACTGAAACAGTGTTTAAAGAAGCTCTTTCTTCTTTCCTTTCTTTGAACAATGTGATAATTGAGTCTAGTGTCAATTTGTTCCTATTTATTTTAAACTAGTGTACTTGTTTCAAATAAAACACTAGCAAAAGGGCTACGGTGTCTTTTATGAAAAACTTTGACCAGAATAGGAATTTGCTCTTTTTTTTAATTTAACAATGGAAATGAAATATAGAATTCAGCCATTGCATTATTTAGTCATTGTTTTTATTTTTATTTTTGTAAAGCTTTAGTAAAACTTTAAGACTTTGGATCTGTTTCACTGCCGCCACTCCAACAACTGCCATGCTAAATTTATTTTTGTGGCATATTCTCACTTTAATTAACTTTAAGGTTTTATTCCAGACCACCCACAAAAAATAAAATAAATAAATAAAATAAAACATACAGTTATGTCTTATTAAACAAAAACAATAAAAAAAAATAAATAAAACTATTAAATAACAGCCCCCAAACACGCACGCACGCACGCACGCACGCACGCATGCACGCACGCACACATTAAAGTTCTGCCCACACTTTAACAAATACTGTATTTGTAATATTTTCTCATATGTTTGCATTTCATTAATGCAAAGTGCTATTTTGATGATAAAATTGAGATTTTTTTTTTTTATGAGATTTTTAGTCAGAACAGGGTCATAATTTCATTATAATCCCATCTCTGAGTAGATCAAAAACCTCAGGACCAGTCTACATAAATATCTAACAAAGTGGTGTCATCAACATACAAGTTGATCAACTTTATCAGTGTCCCTTCAAACCTTCTATGAATTTGTTTTAGTGACCGTCAGCTGTTTTTCAGAACTTTGATGACCCATTTGAGCCTTACATGGACAAAATGGGTGTTTGAAGTTTCACCCCCTTTTTTTTTTTAAGAACTAATTTTAGGCTTTTGCACATGAAAATAAACAAAAACTTTCAAAGCGCAAGACAATGAATAATCGTCTCCCAAAATATTTAATACATAAAATTATTTAAACAGTTAATGTTTATGAGGCTCCTAATGTTCTGGATCTACAAGAATTTAAACAATATTTGTAATATTTCTCCAAAATATTCAGTTTGTTATAAAATGTGGGGGAAATTATGCCTTTTTTTTTTTTTTTTTTTTTTTTTGCTTTCTTTCTTAAATTCAGATTTTTTTTGCACTTGATTCCTTTCATCTAGACAATTCTGTCCCACCTAGGAAAATGTTTAAAAACTCCTATCTTAGACCATCACCCTAAAACCAATCGTCTTCATACAGACATGCAACTAGAAAGGTCTCTCATTTGCCCCTTCATCCTGGTCTGACCTGCCATTCTCATACACCGTGTGAATCTCACCTACCATACTCAACTTCTTGGAATCTTATTGTCCTCTCCAAGTGATTCTGTGCTCCTTCTCTTACTGGACCTCACATCTACCTTTGATACGATCAATCATGAGATCCTCATTGCGAGGTTGGAGCAGTGGGTGGGCATCACAAGGTCAGTCCTCAAATGGTTTAGATCCTACCTCACTGACAGGTCATGTTGTGTCTCCATCATAGTTCAGTCTCGGCAGCACTTAAATGGAGGGTACTGCAAGGGTCCATCCTCGGTCCCCTTTTATTTTCTTTATACCTGCTGCCACTAGGTGCTATTTTCAGGAAACATAACATACCTTTTCATTATTACGCTGACGACTGCTCAATCTACTTCCCCCTAAGACTTAATGATACTCGCTCTATTCAGCCATTACTGGATTGCCTGGCTGACATCAGAGATTGGATGGCTTTAAATTTATTGAGTTTCAACAAGAAGAAGTCTGAAGTTATGTTGTTCCCACCCAATGACACAATCACCAACCAATGAATCGACGATCCATTCTGTCACCGTTAGTCACTAAGAGTCACTAATCTAGGAGTGATACTTGACCCTTCTCTGAATCTCAACAATCATGTAAATATGATTGTTAAATCCTGCTTTTTCCAGGTGAGGCAGCTGTCTAAGCTGAAGCCCATATTGTCCAAAAAAAAACTAACAAAAAAAAAACAAAACAGAAAGAGTAATTCATGCATTCATAACATCCAGGCTCGACTATTGCAACTCGCTCCTTTTTGGTATCAGTAAGACCTCCATAGCTAGACTTCAACTGGTCCAGAATGTGGCAGCGTAATTTTTAACCAGCACAAGCAAAAGAGAGCACATTAGACCCGTATTGGCATCCCTGCACTGGCTACCGGTTCACCTTTGAATCCAATTCAAAATGCTCTTGTATGTCTATAAATCACCAAACAGCTCTACCCCTCCTATCTTACTGATCTGCTCCAGCCGTGTGTCCCACCATGTTCTCTCAGATCAGCTGACCAGTTGCTGCTCACAGTTCCGGGAACCCGTCTCAAGTGCAGAGGTGACAAGGCCTTATCTGTCACAGGCCCAAGACTGTGGAACGAGTTACCTCTGCTTGTCAGATACCCCCCCCCGCCCCCCCCACCCCACACACACACAGTTTTTAAATCTCACTTAAAACCACACTATTATTCCCTGGCTTTCGGCACTGTGTGATCTGTGCTGAGGCTGTATGCATCACACTGTGTTGGTCATATTGCTGTTGCTGTTGTTATCCACTATTGTTTTTGTTTCTACATTTGGTTTCCTGTTATGTAATCTGTTGCTGTGTGCTGTCTGTCTGTCCCTGTACAGAACTTTGGTGTGCACTGTCACAGTTTAAAGTGCTTTATAAATAAGGTGGTATGGTATGGTATGGTAAGCATGAACACCAACAATGTGAGTAAGCCTCCACTGCTAAAAAATGAGCTTCCAGAAGATCCTCGACCTTAAAGAAAACACCATCCACAGTCTGCTTCCAGATACTTACCAGTTTCCTGCCAAGTCAGCCCCTGTATATATTGTATTTAATACATTTTATTAATAACATTTGAAGTTACGCAAAAGAAAGTTTAATTCTTATTTCTTCCTTGTGGACTTTGAGATAGCTGTAATTAACTTGCTCAAATAATCTCAGCAGTTTAAGATTTGATCACACCCTCGTTGCTCAAGCTGCCCTGATTGGATAATTTTTAAAATGGACACACCCCCTTTTAGAATGAGTTAAGCTGACAATCAGAGGAGGAGTCGCAACCTGTCTTGTGTTGGTGTTGTGTGTGTTTGGAGAGGAGAGAGAAGGTCGACACATGTAAGAACTCAGAAAAACCCTTGGAGCCATGCAGCCCAAGACGTTGTCTTCACCTTGAGAGGACATCCACTCCCAGGACAGCCTAAAACCCACTGGCTACACGTCCTGCTCTGCATCTCCTATGGTAACTGAGGAAGACCCAAGGATCTCTGGTAGGAGATAAAATTTCCTTCCACCCACCAAGACCACCTCAAAGTGCCAGCTTAGTTTATACTTTATTTTTGGTCCACGAGTCTCATAAGTTTCCCTTCTTTTTTTTGTTGTTGTCTAACTTTATATAAATATTTATTCTCAAAATTCAAAATAATATATTTTTTTCCTCCCTTCAATATTACCAGTCTTCTTTTCATATGATATTGCTGTTTTAAATATACCCATCTGCAAAATAAAGTTACGTGAATGTTGGCTAACATCAACCAGTGTTTGTGTTTTAATATAAAAAAAGATATTACAGCACAAAAATAGCCTGTATACTTTGGTTATTCTTTTGAGACTCAATTTTTAATCAAAAATTTCAATTCCCTAAAAAAGGGTGGTGCCCCATAATTCTAATAAAATAATGAATCATAACTAATGACCCTATCCGCTACAGATATATATTTTATTGACAAGTTATTGATAACTCATGTCCCGTATGTGAAATGAATGACAATAATGAACCTTGAACCTTGAATTTCTTCAGTCTCTTGAGTCTTCCTGGGTTTCAATCACACTGAGAAATCAAACAACACAGTTGTGTCACGGTCAAATGTTAAAATCACTCACTGCAACAATCATTTGGCTGCCCCCTAAGACGCTAAGTTCTGACTGAGTATTTTGTGTTACAAAAAAATCTCCTGGAATTTCAGGATTTTCAGGATTTACTCAAGGAAAAAAAAAATCTGAGGAATCTGTTTTCATGAAATATTGGGAACCCTGTGTTCATGTTGGGTCCGTTTCCTTTCTCTCATCAGTCTGCCATTGTTGAGCTTCCTGTCATGTCCGGTCCTCCTTGTGCCTCGAGATTTTCTTCTCTGTGTCTCCGCAATCAGTTTTGCAAAATTGTTGCTGCCATGAGAGCTGTTCTGTTTTCTTAAAATAGCTTAAATAACTTGAGCTCCTCATGACATTCTGCATTCCTGGGTTTTAACATCCAAAACTGTGACAATTTGACTAAATTCTTAACCAACCTGATCTTTAGATTTTACATACTGTAATGTTGAATAAATTATTTTACTACTTTTATCTTTCACATTTTTTTTTATTTATTTGTGTCATTTTATCAATGATATTTGATAACAATTGATTTGGTGGCACATTTTTAAATTTGCTTTATCATCAAACCGGTTAGTTATTTTCTTGTCTTACTACTATGACTCAATTTGTTTAGGTTTACATGTATTTATACAAAGCAAGTCACCAATTGAATTACCTTAGAATGTTTTACAAAAAAAATACAAATTAAACTTAAATCCATTTTTTTAGCAATTTATTGAAAATTGCAAAGAGTTTTTGATTAAAGGAAACCAGTAGATTGAATCAAATACTGTATTCAATTTGCAATTTCTTGCATTTTGAATTTGATTCAATCCCCTTTCATGAGGCAACAGTTTTAAACCCGTAGAGACCTCCAGCCAAACCACTATCAGGTTGGGCGGCCATCTGCCTCAACCAAACCTCATGGTTTGAGAGGATGGGTAAAAGCTGCAGTCGAACTCAGAAGTCCCAGGCCCACGAGACAAATCTATGGGCAAGAAAAACACAAAGAAAAGTTGAAATATGCAAACAAATAGTTTTAACATAGTCAACATTTTCCTGTAGTTCTTCTGACTAACCTGAGAAACAGATGACTGCAGTTGTTCCAGATGAGGACGTTGCCCTGGGATTGTTTTTAAGATGTTTATTCAGCTGTCTGAAAACCATAAAGACAAATACAAATGTCACTGATGATTGGAGTGATGCATAATAATTTTTCTTCAGGGTGGCATGCTGTTTTGTGATCTCTTTAATGAAAAATCTGTAAAAATTATAAGAATTGGAATTTCTTAGAAATAAGAATCCCTGAACCAGAAATTATTGAGATACAATTGGATTTCACAAAGTATAACGAATCATGAATCATTAAAGTAAATTAATATAAAGTGATCATTACAGTAGTTCCCATCCCTGGGCCTTGAGGAACACCAGCATGCATGTTTTAGTTGTTTCCCTGCTCCAACACACCTGATTCAGTGATTCCTTGTGTTCTGCAGAAGCCTGTAAATCACCCATTTATTAAAAGCAGGTGTGTCGGAGCAGAGAAACAACTAAAACATGCAGGATG
>JARVGS010000400.1:25794178-25805302 GCA_031762315.1 Hypsolebias antenori | reverse complement strand
TTAATGTTTTAACAACTGTTTTATTTTTTATGTGTTTAAATGTTCTTGATTTTATGTGTACAGCACTTTGTTGCAGCTGTGGTTGTTTTAAAGGGCTTATTATTATTATCATGAATATAGATCATTAATGTTTACAATGTGAATCTGCATTGCAAAAACACTGCAGTTTACAAACAAGATTGAACATTAAAAAGTAACTGTAGATATTTTTTATTACAGTTATTCCACTGAGACACATCTTGCTTAACACTTTGATTTGATATGCAGACAGTTGGTCGCTCCAGCTCATCAATAAAACATCTAGAGAGCAGAAATAAAAAAATAATAATCATATTCAAAATTTTCCACTGCTCTTTGACCCATCTACACTACAACTACTTGTTTAATCATATAGTAACAGATGATTGGTGTTTTGACTTAAAAACAGTTAATTGTTAGAAGACAATATGATTTACATGTTACAAATATATTATAATATAACATATTGCTAAAGTTGAAAAAAGCATAAATTCATGGTATACATTTTAATTAATGTGATCACATGAAACATGATTAAAAAAAAGCAATAGTTTAAGAATATATTTCAGTCGTCCTTCCATCTTCTACCTCATATCCATAATCGGGTCATCAACGTAACGAGTCCAGACAGAAAACCAGTCATCTCTCTCCACCAGTGACACTTTCCAGCTCATTCTGGGGGACCCTGAGGTGTTCCCAGGCCAGAGAAGATCATCCCTCCAGCAACTTCTGGGTCCTCCCCACAGATATATTACCATCCTATAATTTGTAACTAAACTGTTATGTTTTTGAGACACATATTTGTCATTTTGACATGTTTTCATAGGAGGCAGTGTTTTATTCTGTTGTATTATCACAGCAGAGCTCTTTGCTCTTGGACTGCAGCCGTACTTTAGGCTCCACATAAGAAAGATGGAAGGTTTACCCAGCAGCTATCAGAAAAACTGAAGGATCGGAAGAGGCACACTCCTGGTGCTTTTCTTAACACTAGGTTAAACTTGTCTGATTTTTATTTTTGATAAAGCTTTAAAGCACTTACATCATTTACTAGTGATTGTGAGGTAAGGCCCATAGTGCATTGAGCACCTCTAACTGTGATATATATGTGTAGCATTAACAACTAGCCCTGCCTCTGGCACATGACTGGATGTATCCACCCATAGCCCTGCAACCTTGAACAGGAAAGAAGTAAAGAAAATGGATGGATGGATGGATGATCAAATAGCTTTTCTTTCCTTCTTCATGGTTTTTCCTTTTCTCTCCCGGCAGGTATCTGTGTCCTTAATCTGTCCGATGGGGAGTTAGTGGCCCAACCAACAACAAACAAGCTGCTCTGCTCCATGATTGTTTGATCTGTCTGTCTCTCTTTCCCTCGATGCTTCCTTCCATCTTTTTACCCCGAAATGATTCAAGAAATTTTTGAGAGGATCAAACATAGCCGTCTTCCCTGAATGTTGTTACGATGGGGGTTACTTTTAGCTGAAAGGGATTTTCCCTCCCTTTACCAAGTGCTTGCACAAATGTAAATATTAGCTTTTATTTCATGTAATGACTCCTAAAATGTTTTTCTTGTAAATTATGTAAAATAAAAATTGAAATGAATTTTCAGTATACAGTTTGTTAAGATTTCGTTGTGTCGTGTACCATGACTGCCTACCTTTGTGTGTTTGGTAGATCCAGAGAAGGTTTGTGACGTTGTCCACTGAGGCATTCTGAGGGAGTGCTGAGGGTACACAGTCACTATTAAGAGCTATCTGGTCCCCGTATAACCAGTGAAACCTGTGTCTGCATCCTTCACACAAAGCTGAGCTTGTTCCCAGTGCTGGTTAGATGCCACCAGAGCCCCGGCCAAGACGATGTTTTCCTCCTGCTTTATGAACTGAAAGACTCTCATCGCTGTTATTTCCATGCCATGCAGTTACTGCATTTCTAATGTTGCCCAGAAATGTTCTATAAGAAACTAATCATTAAAATTATTCAAATCATTAAACGATCAACTTTTGAAGCCAACCTCAGAGAATTAAGCAGACACATAAAGGGCAACAACTTTTACAGAGGGCGAGCTTCAATTTAATGAGGTAGTAGCTGACAGTTACCGTTAACTCATCTCCCAAGCACTTACCTTTTAGGTATGCACTAGGTGTTACTAGTACTACAGGTCTCCCTCTGTCTCCAGACGATTTTCCCTCATCGTGGTCTTCGACTAGCAGTAGCACAATTTCCACCAGCACCCTGTCAACAGCACCGGTGGCGGTTGTTGTTAACCCAGGCCTTGACCGATCCAGTATGATGTCACTTTGATGAACTCGCATTATAGTTTTGGGAAAAGTGTTTTACATTGGATGCCCTTCCTGACACAGCCCTCACCATTTACCCAGGCTTAGTACCGGGCCACACCCAGCTTGGGACCGGCACAAGAGATACACTGGCTCATGCTCCCTGGTGGCTGTTTTCACCCGCTTTGAACGTTATCAACCATTAAATAGCCGTTATTACTTATCATCCCCATAAGTAGCGGTCAGACTGTCCCACTTGTGCCTCCTACTATGTTTAAAGGTATGTTGTTAGCATTAGTACAGATGATAAGAGGCTCAGTTTTTAGCTACGTCTTTAGGTTTACAGGAAAGGGTCTGGCGTCAGGTTTAGGGTCTTGGTTAGGTTACGCACAAGGGTAAGGGGGTTAAGTTTAGGGTTGGTCCTCTGGGTCAGGTGTCACGTTACGTTTAGTAAAAGGGTTATATAAGCTGAAAAAATAAATAAATAAAAAAACACTTCCTGGTTTACTCCGGTGACACACTGCCTATCATCAGCGATGATAACGCTAATGACGTGCCTTTACACCTGCTAAGAGGTAGGTGGGGCAGTTTCACCGCTACATTTGGGGATGATAACTAATAACGGCCATTTAATGGACTGATAACATCCGAAGCCACTCCTGTTTTTTGTTTTTATTTTTTCTAAACCAACAAAATTCTTCCAAAAACACCAACACCTTATTATTAAGTATTAATAATATCTAAATGAATTATTAAAATACAAACACATTTTTATTTTAGCTTTACTAAAATTCATTCCAAAATGATTAAAGCTATTTATAATTACCAGTTTATCCCAGTTATTAATTATTTCAGTACACGATCAACGTTCGATGGCAACAGATCCAGACAGAATGAGGTAAATACAATGAAATATGTTAAAACCGCTTTAGTTGTTTGGGTGCAAAATCATTCGGCCTGTCATTTTTTTGCTCACAAAATCCAAACCAAAACAATGATCCTAAATCTGACCTAGTAAGTATTAAGTATGTGAATGTATACACATGAGAAATGTTCACTCAAGAAACATGCTTGACGTGTTTGTACCTGTGAAAATGTGATTTTCACATGTGAAATTTGTAATTTTTCTGTGAGTTAAAATGTACTATATTAAAGCGAACTGGGGTGAATCAAGACAAGCTTGCAGTTTTCTTATAAATCTGAAGTCAACATGAGATTACACGATGTTGACTCCAAGTTATCAGACAGAGGAAAAGACAGCCAGGGGTGCATGAAGGTAAGTGCTTTATTTACAGGTGGTGATGTTCAGGGAGTGAAGGGAAAACAGACATGGTGGGTATTTGTGGTTCTTCAGGTTGGAATGAATAGTGTATTTTGTGTGTGGTTGATCTTCTTCTCACTGTGTTTGTCATGTAGAAGGAGCCGGAGAGGAGGGAGAGACAAGGTTTCCTCAGGAGGTGAGATGAGCCAGAGGAGGTGAGTATTGTTGGAGAGGAGCAGGTTGTTGTTTGGAGGCTGCTCATTCAAGTTGATGTGTGGATGGTTGAAGGGACGAGATGATGACAAGGCAAAGTCACAAGGAACGACTGGAAGACTTGGAGGAGCAGGACTTGGAAGTTGCTGGAGAAGATGATCACAGGTTAGTAAAACTGTTTGTCACATATGTGTGAAACTCAGGGCCCGGGGAGCCAAATGCAGCCCTCCTTAACATCTTATCTGGCCCCCAAGATGTTATTTTAAATGTAAAATACTTCTATTACTTTATTTTTTCAGTAATCTTTGATTATGATGTCAAAAATGCAACAGAAACTGTCAAACGAGACCAATCAGACTTTTGTTGAGGAACCTGAAACCAAGAAAAGATGTTTAGTATCGAACTTGAGTTGATGTAGATTCTGAAACCAGCTCTTAGTTTGAAAAAAGTTTTAATTTTGGCCCCCTTTTGTAAGTGAGCTTGACACCCCTGTTTTAAGACATGTGTCAAACTCAAGGCCCGGAGGCCAAATGTGGCCCTCCTTAACATCTTATCTGGTCTCCAAGATGATATGCAAAACGTAAAACACTTCTATCGCTTGAATTCTTTTCAGTATTCTTTGATTATGATGTCAAAAATGCAACAAAGAACATCAAATGAGACCAATCAAACTATTGTTGAGGAACCTGTGACCAAGTAAAGATGTTGGGTACCTGATGTGAGTTAATGCAGTTTGTGAAATTGGCCCATATTTTGAAAACGGTTTTAATTTTGGCCCCCTTTTGTAAGTGAGTTTGACACCCCTGAAGAACAACCGGATGTTCATTATTTGCCATAAGGTATCATAATGTCATAATGTTGTAAAAAATATAATAATGTCCCAGCATTAGAAGAATGTATGGCAGGAGCTTACATACTCAGCAGAGTCTTACAGATCAGGTGCAGGTGTGGTGGCTGATTAGGATGAGTGGCAGCTGTGGAGAGAGTGAGTGTGGCTGGAAACCTATAGGAAAACCCACAGAAACATCTTGGTACATGCAGTTTTGTGGTTTATAGGTGACCAAATAGCATCATCATTACTGTCATTATCCGCAAGAAAACATTTTTACTGAGGCCATCTTGACTAAATAAAGTTAAGCAAAATGAGCTACAAGAAATTAGCTCTACTGCACCTGGTGTACCAACAATCAGAGAAGTGCAGTCACACGTTGTTCTCACGTGTTGAACTTTCTGGCATCATGTCCATCAAGTTTCATGAAATTACGTTAGGCGTAGATTAACTCTATAGTCCTATTGAAAATGCTGCACAATAAAGTGCATGAGAAAGAACAGATTCACACAACAATAAAATGACACTACATCATTGACTTGCATGTATAAAACAATCTGATTGTTATTAAAATAAGATCTGTCAGTGTCCATGCAATGGAACATCTTGACACTGACTCCATAAAAGTTTCAGTAAAATTCAGATAAAAAGATTTTTTTTTTTTTTGCACCACAGCTTTTTCTCTGAAGGGATTAACAAAAACAGAGTTTCATTGTGCTAAAAATACATTAATAAACACAACAAACTCTGTGCATGAAGTAATATTCTAATGGGTTTTTTAATTTTTATTTTACTGACTGGTAAATTACTTTTCCTTGCTTTTGTAAATGGAAATTTCTATTTAAAGACGGGTTCTCTAAAGTGAACCAAACACCCCATTTTTTTTTTCAGATAATGTTCTTTTAATTGAACTCGTTTGAGCAATTTAAACCAACACTGTCTTTGGGACAAATGCACAAATTGATGTTTTGCACATCGTAATAACCAGACTGTATAAATACAAACTGTGGGTAATGAATCGCACATTTGTTTAGTTTTATGCATAACATTCTGTCCACACGCTTCATGTCTGTTATTACAGACAAAAAAAATAGTTATGGTTATTATGTTGTTATAGGAAAAAAGATTGAATTTTGATCAAATTGACTGCAGATTACAGGAAAATGTGCCGTCTGCTGCTTTATAAGGAGGTGAAATTCCATTCAAAGCGTCTACATTTTCAACACGTTACACACCATTTATGCTATGGATAAACGGGATTAAAATTGCATTAGCATTAAAAACTGGAGTAAAAGATGGCTGCCATATTATAATCCTGCAGTTTTTAAGGCTAAAGTGTAGTCAAAGACAAAGGGATTGATAGTCTACTTTTGTCCTTGAGTGAGAGAAAGGGATTGAGTTTATATGACAGAGAGAGAGAGTAGGATGGAGCGGGGGACACAGAGATAATCTCTTTTGTAGTTTTTTTATCTGTAAATGTGGTGCTTTTGTCCCCTTATCCCAGCTACTTAGTTTCTGCCCTGCGTAAGTGATGCCATGCACTTATAGGCTGTAAAAAAGCAGGTCAATATGACCATAGCGAGAGATGGAATAAAACCAGCATGTGCATCACATGGTTAGCCTTGGGATTATTCCTCACAAAATGTCTTAATTCCTCTGTTCGCTAATGATCCAGGGAAAATGCCCTCTAATCCCCATTCCATTAATTAAAAAGAGCATGAGCCCACGGAAAAACCTCACCATCTGCTGCTGTTTCATTTCTGCAGACAGAATGTGTTTTCAGTTTTTAACTAGGAGGAGAGAAACGAGAAAAAAATAAGTCCTTTCTTTCTGTTTTCTTTTTTTGGGTGGAGGAAATGGGTGAAGCACATTCTGAGGTGAATGGTAAACAGCTGTAACTCCTCTGTGTCAGTGTCAGAGCGTTGATACGTGGAGATCTGTGAGTTGGAGCAGATTTTTGGAGTCAGCTTTGCAAGTTGCTGAAGATGTTGCAACTCTGTAAATTGTCCCCCAGGTGGAAACTTCAGAGATGTTTGATGATAATTCTCTGGTTATTTAAAATTTTAGGAGGAATCATGTTTTTCTGCAAAAAAAAAAAAATATACATAAATGTTTCATTTTCTGGCATTTTTTTTTTTTTAATGAATGGTGAACTGTTTAGCCATGTTTATCACCTGCTGTTCAAACATGTGTGTCTGTTTGTCAGCAAAATATCTCATGAACCACTGTACAGACTTTAATTAAACTTCTGGAAGGTAATCACTGGAAGCACATGAAGAACTGTTAACTAGCTGGAGTCAATATGGCCACCACAGCCACCTAAATGCCTATAAATCAAGCATCTTTACAGATACTCAGCTGAAATTCGGCGCGGTAGTGGCCGAAGGTCATCGTCAACAAATACTTTGAGCTCTAAATAATTTTACAAACTCTTTGGTTAAAACGTTTCCATTAATTATTGAAGTCCACTTTGTTTGTTAGCATCACGGTCTACAACACTAATTTTATGGAAACTTCTAGAAAATAATTGTCTACAAATGATAAGCTTTAGGAGTTTCCTCAATTCAAGATGGCCACCACTCCCAACTGACATTTGATAACAAAATGCTATAAGTGGTGGTAGTAGCTGTCACCCTATACATTGCACTATTTATTTATTTATTGCTGAAAGCTAGGCAGAAACTGTAAGAGTCTACCTGGTTTGTCTGTTAGCATAATATCTCATGAAGTTGTGTAAGGATTTTAATAACTTTTGGGAAATGTTCCTTGCATGTGCTTCTACAGCTGAATAAATTTTGAAGTCACTCCGACTTGATTTGTCCAATGCAGCTTATCGATTTAGTCTAACACATAAATGGCTATATCTCACTCATCTAGACAGACATCAGGCTAAAAATTAATTTGCTAAATACATACGCGAAGCACTTTTAGTGAACGTGAATAACGTTATTTTCCAGGGCTGACCAAAACAAGTACAAGTCATTTATTAACATCAAATCATTGAGTTTGAAGCAGCGGTGGGTGATTCCTTCAAAGGAAGCTAGACCTTTAATCTGAGTCAGATTCGTAAATCGGGTGTAAATATGCAGCTCAATAGAATGAATATATCATAGTTCAGTGTGTGTTTCATCATAAATCCACATTAAATTTTCATTTCTCTCTTTTTTTCTCTTTGATCAGTTCAAGTATTTTATTTTATTTATTTATTTATTTATTTATTTATTTATTTATTTATTTATTTATTTATTTATTTATTTTGCTGTTTCCTCTGTGGCGTGATTCACTATTTATTTTCACACACATCTGCCCAGAGTTTAGTTGTATTCATGTAAAAGTGCTGGTTTGATTTACGGATCGATTCTTTTTTGTTTTTCCTGCAGAGCTGAAACGTTTCATTTCTCTGAGGTTTCATCGGTTTATGTTCAATATTAGCTGAAACTGTCTCAGTAATTAAGTGTGGATGACCTATCTCTCTGTGTGCACGTGTGCGTGTGTGTGTGTGGGGGGGGTCGGGGGGGTGGGCGTGTTCAAAGCTCTATTTCACCGGGGCTGGTAGTCAGGACAGATTATCAGAGCTGCTGTTGGACCAGTGGGGCCAATGATCACAAACACGCGTGCATGCTGCCAGGACACGCACGCATCTAAGCGACAGGCTCGCTCACACCTCCTCTCTGTTTGCTGCCAGACGCGCAGGGGGCAGCTCCAGACACTCGGATGGGAAGTTTCTCTGTGTACTTTTTCACTCGTTTCTCCTTCTTCGAGCTACGGATGGACACGGCGAGGAGAAGTGCGCGCGGGACATGGCTCCAGCTCGCGCTCTTCGCCTGCTTCTTGGATGCAGTCTGCGGACAGATCCGCTACTCCATCCCAGAGGAGCTGGAGCACGGCGCCTTCGTTGGCAACATCGCAGAGGACCTGGGCTTGGATTTGGATAAACTCTTGGTGCGCAGGTTCCGGATCGTTTCTGGCTCCAAGAAGCAGCACGTGGAGGTCAATTTGGAAAATGGGGTTCTGTTTGTGAATGAAAGGATCGACCGGGAAGAACTGTGCGAGCAGAGTTCCTCCTGCTCCTTCCACCTGCAGGTGGTGATAGAAAACCCTCTGGAGTTGTACAGGGTGGAGGTTGAGATCCTGGACGTGAATGACAACTCCCCCAGCTTCCCATGGACCGAGTTCAATCTGGACATCTCGGAATCCGCCGCGCCAGGATCCCGTTTCCCCCTGGAGAGTGCACAGGACCTGGACGTGGGCTCCAACTCGCTGCGCACTTATTTGCTCAGCGTGAACGAGCACTTCCACCTGGACATACAGACGCGCAGCGACGGCAGCAAGTTCGCAGAGCTGGTGCTGCAGACCCCGCTGGACAGGGAGCAGCAGAGCGCGCACCAGATGGTCCTGACCGCGGTGGACGGGGGCACGCCGGAGAGGTCCGGCACAGCGCAGATCGATATCACGGTACTGGACGCAAACGACAACGCACCGGTTTTCGACCAGTCCTTCTACAGGGTGCGCCTAGAGGAGAATGCGCCCAAAGGCACCGTGGTGATCCGACTCAACGCGTCCGACTTGGACGAGGGTCCCAACGCGGACATCACTTACTCATTCAGCGGCCACGCACCCCTCAAAGTGCGCCAGCTCTTCAGCGTGGACTCGCACACTGGGGAAATCAAAGTGAAAGGTATGATTGATTATGAGAAAGCCAGGATGCATGAGATTTACGTCCAGGCCAAAGATAAAGGTCCGTCCGCTGTAGCGGTGCACTGCAAAGTCCTGGTCAACGTCCTGGACAAGAACGACAACCTCCCGGAGGTGATCCTCACATCTGTGTCCACACCTGTGCAGGAGGATGTCCCGCCGGGGACTGTCATAGCCGTGATCAGCGTTATGGACAGAGACTCTGGGGAGAATGGGAATGTGGACTGCGAGATCCCCCATCACGTCCCGTTCCAGCTCCACTCCTCCTTCAAGAACTACTACACCTTGGTGACCTCCGATTACCTGGACAGGGAGGCGGTGGCTGAGTACAACATCTCCCTGACCGCCAGAGACATGGGCTCCCCGCCCCTGTTCACCAGGAGGACGGTCCTGGTCCAGGTGTCTGACGTGAATGACAACGTGCCACACTTCAAGCAGCCTTCCTACTCCGTGTATCTGACTGAGAACAACGCGCCCGGAGCCTCCATCTGCTCCGTGAGCGCGCTGGATCCTGACTCGGGTCAGAACTCTTACTTGTCCTACTCCATCCTGGAGGGAGACATACAGGGAATGCCCGTGTCCACACACGTGTCCATCAACTCAGACAACGGCAACATTTACGCGCTGCGGTCCTTCGATCACGAGCAGCTGAAAAACTTCCAGGTGATAGTCCAGGCCCAGGACGCGGGATTCCCGCCACTGAGGAGTAACGTTTCGGTCAGCATCTTTATTCTGGACCAGAACGACAACCCGCCTGTGATCGTGTCCCCTGTTGCGCACAACGGATCTGCGCCCTGTGCGGCTGTGCCCAGATCAGCTGACGCAGGTTTCCTGGTCACGAAAGTCAACGCAGCAGACGCGGACACGGGTCAGAACTCGCGCCTGTTCTATCAGCTGCTCCAAGCCACAGACCCGAGTCTGTTCAGCATCGCGCTGTACACGGGGGAGGTGAGGACACTGCGTCACATTGAGGACAAGGAGCCCACCAGGCACCGGCTGGTCATTCTGGTGAAGGACAATGGTCAGCCGCCCCTGTCGGCCACGGCTTCCATCATCCTGTCAGTAGTTGACAGCCTGCCAGAGTCGCAGCCAGATTTGGATGACCTCCACAGCCCCCACCACAGCTCCAACTTCACTCTGTACTTAATCGTGGCTCTGGGCGCCGTTTCCTTCACGGTCCTGCTGGCCATCATCGTCCTGGTGGCAGTGAGGGCACTGAAGGGCAGAGCGTCCGGCAAAACGTCCAGCTTCCCCTCCTCTGGCTGCTGGTGCTGCTGCTCTCCAGCAGAACTCTCCTCCACCACGACAGAGGTGTTCAAAAAGTCCAACCTGAACGTGCGCATGTCCGCAGGCGCACCGGGCTGCATGGAGGCGCACACCAACAGCGGCTACTGCTACAAGATGTGTCTGACGCCGGAGTCCTCAAAGAGCGACTTCATGTTCCTGAAGCCGTGCAGTCCCGTGCTGTCGGTCCAACAGAACAACGCCAAGAGCACAGGTTATCTGACCTGGAGCGCGCGGGACCGTAACGAGCTGTCCACCAACACGGCGGCCACACCAAGCCAGGTACTAAGATGGAAAATGAGGACTTATTTTTTTATTTTTTTATTTAATCAAAGTTTAATTTAGGAATTTGGTTTGAGGTAAGACTTAAGAAGCAACTCAAACATGTTTTCTCTAATCCTGTTGCCATCCAGCCTAAAAGATGGTAAACTGGTTTTACGCAAAGATAATCCACATTTTTACCTCAGATAGCACAATGGATGGATGGATGGATGGATGGATGGATGGATGGATGGATGGATGGATGGATGGATGGATGGATGGATGGA
>JARVGS010000400.1:25584726-25598206 GCA_031762315.1 Hypsolebias antenori | reverse complement strand
AAAACATGGGGAAAAATCCATAAATAAGTCGCACCGCTGTATAAGTCGCAGGACATGAAAATTAGTAAAAAAAAAAACAAAAAAAAAACTGCGACTTATACACCGGAAAATACGGTATATCAAGAGCACGTCTCTGTTCATTTTGAATCCATGCATCAATTTTCTGCAGATTATCTGTAGTCGGGTCGCCGAGGCAACAGGGAAACCCAGACATCCCACTTCTTAGACACTCTTCAGCTCCTCATTGGAGATCCATAAATGTTCAAAGGACCAGAGAGGTGACAGAGACCTCCCCAATGAGTTCTGGGTCTGCCCTGTAGTCAACTCCCGGCATCCCACTCAGATGTGTGAACCACCTCAGCCGGCTCGTTTCGACGAGGAGCAGCTGCGTCTCTACTCTGAGCTCTCCGGATGACTGAGCTCCTCAGCTCATCTTCATCAGGATCCACCCCTCCAACCACAGGTGACGGTTCAAACCAGAAGCTCCTTTTCTACCCTGATAGACCAAAGCAGTGCCCTCATTACTGGAGACAAGACTCCAGTCACGTCCATTCATCTCTCGCTCCATCCTAAACTCCCAGATACGTGACATCCTCCATGTGGTGGACGGGCGTAGTTCTGGATCACGTTGGTGTCGGTAATGATTTGAAGCTCACCTGGGGAAGTCTACATTTTTGCTTTGCGCTTTAGACTTTAAACTTTGACCTTTGATCTCTGCTGGAACCTACATCTGTTCTGTCTGCTGCTCTGGGACGTACTGTTGTATGATTCGCGGATGTTTTTGCCTTGGAATACGAAGAACTCGACGCCAATAAAGGAATCGTCACTGCAGCTTGGGTTCACGTCTTGAACAGCGGGCGCGTCAACAATCGTTTCCTCTATTCAGATGCTCGGCAACTCCGTTTGTTTAGCAGTCGCCAACACTCCACCTGAGACAGAGGTTCACCTCTGACCAGATTTTTGTTGGCGTCTTTGTGCCGTTACTGTTAGCGTCATGGCCGTGGTGTTTAATCAGAAAGCTCCTCAGTGGCATTGGAGGAGTCCCAAGATGTTGAAGAAGGCTCTGGGTGTTGTGGAGCTGTCATGGTTGAGGTGTCTCTTTGGTGTTGCATGGAGGACCAGGACAACACCTGTCTTCATTGCCTTCTTTCAGCTTTTCCTTCTTCAGGGGTCGCCACAGCGAGTCATCCTCCTCCATCTCACTCCGTCCTCACTCCACCTCCATGTCTTCTCTAACTGCATCCATACATCTCCTCTTTGTCTTTTTCCTGGCAGCTGCATTTCTACCAATATACCCACTGACCCTCCTCTGGACATGTCCAAACCATCTCAGTCTGGCCTCTTTAACTTTATCTCCCAGTTGTTCAACCTGTGCTGTACCTCTGATGATCTCATTCCCGATATTATCCATCCTTGTTACTCCTAAGGAGAACCTCAACATCTTCATTTCTGCCACTTCCAGTTATTTCTCCTGCCTTTTTGCCAATTCCACTGTCTCCAGACCAAGCAACGTGGTCCTAATGTGTAAAACGTTGAGCGGAGAATATGTTTAAACTGTTGAGGGATCATGATACTCACTCACCCTGAAAACGTTGACTCCAGGATGTTAGACGGAGTTCTGACCAATCATCGAGCTTCAGCTCCAGGAGGAGCAGTGTGGCTTTAATTTATAATATATTATAAAAGTCATACAATAGACAACATTTCTGCAATTATTGTCCAAAATGTCCACATTTGTTTTGTTGTATCAAAATATATAGCAGCTCTATTCAACTGTATGGTTTAGGAAGCCACAGTTACAGTTTAAAATGTATTTCTACTTCAGATTAACTCATTGGTGGGTCTGGTCTGAGTTCACTGTGAGCCAGACGTGGCCCCTGAACCACCACTTTAATAGCCCAGTAATACTATTTTGTAGCCGGCATTAAAAAAATACATGATGAAGAAAAGGTTGCCGTGTGCAGAAAGTTGGCATTTTAAGTGAAAATATGATAAAGCGCTCGATTTATCTGCAATGTGGTGCCGTTTTTAAATAAATTGGGATTAAATAAAGTTCTAGTTTACAAAACTTAACTGGAAAAATTAGTATTTTGTCATAATTACATTTTGCCGCTGACGTAAAAGAACAAGGCGTAAGTGATGTTTCACCTCAGTAACAACAAAATAGTTCACAGTTCTATTTAATTTATTAATATTTATTTAATAGTAACAAATCTGATGAATAGAAGACTAGAGAAAGTGCACGTGGACGTGGATCTCCATTAAGGCAAACTAAATTCACAGATATTAAACATTTGATTCGTTGAGAGTTAAAGCTGCAGTCGGTGAGCGGTTTGAGCTGACGAGGCTGACGGGCGCCGCGAGCAGACAGCTTAAAAATCATCGTGATGATGAAACGCGACGACGAGCTGAGCTCGGCTGAAACTCCACACAGCCTCAGGCGGGAATCAGGTTCACAACTGGGTCAAGATCAAATGACTCAGACGTGTTTTTTTAAATAAAGAACTGGTATTCTTTAAAGAAATGCATATAGCCCGCCACCTTTCATGCCAGATTAAAAAATTTAAAAATCCTGATAAGAGGTGGAGCTGTCACCATTTAAGTCTCGGAGGACAACTCTCAGCTACTACCACACCAAATTAGCTCAATATCTGTCAAACTGGCTGAGTTGTAGCCATTTTTATGTTTGTTAAGGCCGCTTAGCTGTGACGGCCATCTTGAACAGAGCTGTTTCCAACAGTTAATCAGCTCTAGCTTTATACCCAATGATTACGTTTTGGAAATTTCATTACAATTCATCCAGCGTTTCATGAGATATTTTGCTAACAGACACAACTGACTCCAATATGTTGGGAATAGTGTTGGGAACCCCCGTCATCGACTACCACAATAAATTTCAGCGCAAAAATATGTAAAACTGACCGAGCTGTAGCCATATCTGTGCTCGGCTGTGGCAGCCATCTTGGAAGGTGCTGCCTACAAAATTTAATCACGCTTAATTTAAATCTGTCCAGTAGTGCTTCACGAGATATTCTGCTAACACTGCGCAAAAACAGTCACGCACGCAGAAAACACGTCACCTTTTTTGCCTTCTGCGACGGGTGATAATAAAATGAAATGAACCGCCTTTAAACACGTCAACTTTAATTTACAGCCACTGTAGTGGAGTATTTCTACTTTTTGCAAAGCGAGCTAAACTTTTTCAAGCTTCTTTGTTGCCGTGGGAACAGAAGACTCATGACGATGAGGCCTCTGTCCCGAGGCAAGAAGTCTAAGCTCAGGAAGACGAAACTCTCACACAAAGAAACTGAAAAGACCCATAGAAAAGTGAAAAGTGACGTGATGTTCTGGCTTTATTCTGGTTCTGGTTGTGCGTCTGTCCACGATACATGAACACACACACTGTCCTCTTAAGAGCAAACAGAAAAACACACATTACACTGCAGCGGAGGACAGAGGAGTTGTTCAGAGACGATGCAGCACAGAAAGCTTCTTTGTTTCAAGCTCTTTGTGTGTCATTTTCTTTCAGCTTCGTTTAAGATCTGACTCGTATCGGGATGTTCTCCACCCCCACATGCCTCTCTAGGCCGCCCCAGGACTGCACGACGCGAGCAGCAACTTAGACAAGAAATCAGATGTTTAACAAAACAATTCATGACTTAAGCGGTAATTAAGAAGAATAAAAGGACCCCGTGAGATCCTCACTGGGGTCACGAAACTGTGCCGAAGCCCAAATTACAGCTTAGCCCTGCTTCCAGCTTTGTTTGCAACAACATCCAATTAAAACACAATTACTGCGAAAACGCTGCGTTCAGAGCCGAAAACAAGAGAAGCCTCTCCTGCAGAGGAGACCGTCAGGTTTGGACGCTTCCGTTTCAGGAGACAAAACATGCAAAGACCAATAAAAACTTGTTCACAATTAAGAACATTCTGGTTGAAGACTCCAACTTTTCTGATGCAAATGGAATGGGAATGATACAAAAATGAAGCCTTTAAAAGGTCAGAAAAAAGACCATTGTAAAGGCTAAATGTTGCAGAGTGAATAAATCCTAAAGCTTTATTGTCTTCATTCATCACTACCCTTTCTTTGATCAAATATGTGCTCATAACAGAATACTCTTTGACTAACATTCGTGCCGTACTGTTTCCAGTCAAGTCAAGTGAAATTTTTTATTAAGCACATTTAAAACAGCAGCTGTTACCAAAGTGCTTAACAATAAGCTCAAGGCAGTAATTAAAGAAAAACAATAATCTGTTTATTAAACTTAAAGTCAAAGTCTAACATCATCTCGAGGTTTGTAACGGACTGCTTAAGATACGGCTCAAGGGAGTCCAGGTTAACAGGAAGAGAGACAGCAGTGGAGCTAGGGCTAATGACTTCAGTCTTCTGATCATTAAAGCTTAAAAAATTTGAGGCTGTCCATGCCTTGATGTTTTCAAGATATTTTAATAGAAAGCAAACTGTGCATGAACTATTTGGTTTTAAGGGCAGATAAATCTGACAATCATCAGCATAGCAATGAAACAAAAGACCATGTTTCCTCAGGATAGACCCCAAGGGGAGCAGAAACAATGAAAACAGAAGGGGTCCAAGACTGGAGCCTTGTGGGACCCCGCAGGAAAGAGGCACTGAGTAGGAAGTAGTGACAGAGATAGGCACTCAGGTAAAACCACTTTATTGTAATTGAGTCCAACAGCTCTGGTTTTGCCTTTTTTTGTTTTAAGCGAGGTTCTGGGGAAACGTTATAAGCAATCAATATCATATCTGTTTTACATAACTTCATTTGGTGCGAGATGAATTCTGCCCAAATTTATGAGCAAAACGTTGGTTTGAGTGTCTTCAGTCCTTAAAGTTTTCTAGCTGTTTGCGTAGTTCATGGTTACTTCTTTAAACCTTTACATCTCTGTCAGTTTCACACTACACAGATTTTCCTGAATAAATATTATAACAGGCCCCCAGTCTGCACCTTGAGTGCTACAGCTAGTTGCTGCTGCAACTAACTGCTCTTGCAAACTACCATGGATCTTTCCAGATTCGAGTTAAGATGGCAACAGTCCACTTCAAAGCTCTTAGCTTGTCAGCTCAGTCAACATAAACTCTTTTTTTTTTCCAATTTGAGGCCATTTAAAGAGTTATTTACAGCAGGTAAGATACTGTTTGTTTAAAACTTTCCTCAGAACCCCACTTAAAAAGATGTGAAGTATAGCTTTAAGAGCAGCAGCTGAGTTGGCATGACTTTTTCTTCGCAGGGTCCATACATGAAGGAGATGAAATAGCAGAAATCAACGGGAAAAGTGTGTCGAATCATTCTGTTGATCAGCTCCAAAAGATTCTGGTAAGTTAACATTTTGAAGGAAAAAAAAAAAAAACTTTTAATTCTGTTTCACGTCACTCAAATGATTTTCTGTCATCATCAGAGGGAAACTACTGGAGTCGTCACGATGAAGATTGTCCCCAAGATGCAGAATCGCTCTCGAGTCTGCGAGGTAAAGTTTGTGTTCTCTAAAGTTTGTTTCCTTTAGCTGCTTCTAACCTGATTTTGTTACAATCCAGAGATGAGTTTGACGCTTTCTTCTTCTGTGACTCACTTGTTTGACATGATTCTGTTCAGGTGAATCTCAGTGACCAACACAGGTGATTATGAAACTAGTCTAAAATGAACATAGACATAGCAGAGCATGAAACACTCACTGTGTGTGTGTGTTTCATGCTGCCATCTACTGGCCGCAGCGTTTTTCTGGAGCAGCCATTTCTGTGCCAGCAAAATGGCTGCTCGTCCCTGAAAATATCAGGATAAAACAGCTGATCATACAGTGTCCAGTTAATTTATCATGAGCTAATTAAAAGAGCTGAAGGCGTTTTTATTCCCTGGACTTTAAACTGTGTCTGCAGCGGCCAGTGACGGTGAATAAATCACAGCTTGTAGTGCATTAGGACTGAATTTAGGCTTATTAGGAAACACTTTGCAGACTTTAACGCTCGGAGAACATCCGGTTGGTGACCCCGCTCGCTCCGTAGTGCATCAGTTTTACTCACAGAGTCATTGCTGTGGTCTTTACTCCTGGAGCGTTATGAGGGAAACCACGGCTGTTCTTCACTCCTACTAACAACCTCATTTACAAATATGTCAGGACACTTTTAACGTCATTTATTTTAACCTTACATGTAACAGAATATAGTTAAAATGTTAACTTTTTTTATTTCTTCCTTTTATAATCTGTACACTTCAAAAAAAAGTTGGATAAGAAAAGTCAGTATTTGTGTAATGATTGTGTTATTGTTCTTTTAAACGTTTAAGTTCTTTTTTTTTTCCAGGAGAATGTCTTTGAGATTTAAAAAAAAAAAACTCAGTTAAAACCCAAACATGAGCAGCAATGCTAGTTAGCGTTGAAATTAAAAACAAAACATAAATTAATTTCCTATTAAATAGGGTGTATCTGTACACTACCAAAAAAAAAAAACCTGACTGTACGAGATAAAAAAATAAAATAAAAAATACTTCCGTGTGTGAAACTCTGTTGAATAGAAGCAGCTCCTTCCATTGTGTAGACTGACTCATCAGAGCAGCAAAGACAAAAGTTCTGGGAGTGAAGTGAATAAGATAAGTCTAATGATTATCACAAAAACTGGAAGCGAGATTGTGATGTTTAGTTTCGCCAGAACACAATAAAACGTTCCAAGAATCCAGACACGTATTTGTGTGCAAGAGACTTGGAGCTCAGGTGAGGGAGCAGTTTGTCACTGCAGCTGGAAAAATGTTCAAGTTCAAGAGTCTTTATTATCCCTGAGGGGCAGTTTGTTTCACAGTCAGTAGCACACAAAACAAACGTGCTAGACATTGAGACATTAAAATAACAATACATGAAATCATCACTGTTTGTTGAGAAGCCTGATCTCTACAGGGGTGAATGAGTTTTTCAGCTTGTTCGTCCTACATGTGGGCAGCAGATACCTGCGTCCAGATGGAAGCAACCTGAACTCACCATGGAGTGGATGATCAGGATCTGCCAGAATTAGCTTGACCTTGTTCACTGACCTCACCTTGTGTAGGTCATGAGGTTCTGTAGAGCTATGCCAGCTGTTCTGCTGCACATCCTGACAGTCCACGAGAGTTTGTTCCTGTTACGCTAACAATCCAAACCAACAGATGAAGGTCAAAGTTAAAAGAGACTCAATAAAATATGAATAAAACATTCTTATAAAAGTTGAATCAACATTAAAACCACAGAGCTTCTGCTAAAAATACATTCTCTGATGGGCCTTCTTACATGTGTTCACATGGGGGTCAAAAAGTCAGTTTGTCATCAAGAACAGTGCAGATATTTATATTGATGCACCACCTGAACAGCCTCACTGTTAATGACCACAGGAGTGACAAATGAAGAATCAATTCCCATCTTCTTTGTCTTAGAAACATGTAACTTTAAAAAGCAGGGCTTACATCTTTCAGTGAATGAACTTTTTCTAGAAAAAGTCCTTAAAATATAGCAAAAACCACGGGTACACACAGAAACTGAACGTAGCTTTGTATTCATGATGAAAGCAAAGCAAGTTTTTACTTTTTTTTTTTGGTTTGTTTTTTTGAACCCGTCCAGAGGACATGACCTTTTTTTTTTTCTACATGGATTATTGAGCATGCATCAGGAGAAAGCGAGCTTTATTCTAACATTTGTTATGAGGCCATGCACGGCAGGGGTCTGCAACCTTTATGATCAAAAAGGCTATTATTAGGCCTTCATTCACTAAATGAAATGTGTCCAGAGTTGCAACAACCTGCTACAATTGTGGTTGTCAAGTGGTGGCCCATGGGCCACTTTAGGCTTGTTGGAGGAAAATTTTGTGGCTAGAAGGGGTGACATTACAAAGCTAAAAATATGTAATGATTTTTAACATTTTATATTTTTACAATTTAAGACAAATGAAAATAGATTCTTGTAAAGAGGGGGAAAATAGTAAAAAAAAAAAAAAAAAACCCTACATATAAACTATGCAGGCCTCTGTGATTTGTTTTAATTGTGGAAAAAAATTAAGTATAGAAATAAAGCAAAAAGTTAGTGAGTAGTCCTTCACTTTTTGGCAGTTTGACTTTCAGACACTCTTTCATTGTTTTTCAAAGTAAAACTGAACATGACACAAATGGCTGATTGATGGATGAGCTGCACGAGCAGCATGGTTTTTTTTTTTTTAATTTAATTTAAATTATTTATGATTTAGCATCTGCTGCGCCTGTCTGCAGCCCACAGGGAGAAACTCCCTCCTGCAGCTAAGTGGGCGTGGCCAAGAGCACAGGCATGTGGCAGAGAGCAGCCTGAGGATCCCATTCCTTGCACTGAGCTACTCCTGAACCAGTCGGTGTTGGAAGCGTTACCTGTGCTGAGCAAAGAAATGACTGGACTGTTGCTCTAAAGATCCAAAGCCCTCTTTTCAAATGAAAGAACATTTTGTGCAGGTCATTTAAAAATCTAGGTTCCAAAGTCTGGACTTTGATTAGTCATGATTCAAGCTGCTTGAGGTGCAGTATGAAGTTTTCACAGTGATTGTTAGGAGATACATGCCATCGTCACCTGCAGCTGTTAGTCTGCTTGAATTTATCCTCAGGACAGCCATCTACCTGAATACTTTAGAGCACATCATGATGCCCTTTGTCAGCAAGCTTGGATATATTCTCCAGCAAGGTTTAGCCCCTCCCCACAGCCAAAATTACCTGTTTTAATGACCATCATACCACTGACCCGGAAATTTGAGAGTTCCTGGGGTTTTGTCAAGACGAATGTGTCCAACACCAGAGCCAATAATTCAGACAAGCCAAGAGGTCACTATCAAAGAATCGAGGACTTTCAGAACATCACCATATTAATGCAGGAATGTATACAAATGAAGCTCTGGCCAAGTACTGGCTGCATACAATGCACAGTACTGTACATCGTTTACATTCAAGTAGGCCAACATCTTTATTGGTGCTACTTAAATACTAAAATAAATTTAGTTGAACTGAATTTTGGAAATTTTCTTGTCAGTTACCAGAAATAAATGTGTGTGGTGTTTAAACTAAGTTTCACACTACACACTTTGTAAAGTAGTAATGAAAAATAGATTTGCATGTCAAAACATTTTAAATGAAAATTTAGATAGTTTAAATGTTAAAAATGGCACAGTATTGTGACACATTTCTGTTAAAAATTCTTAAGCAGATTTTTTTACTAGCAATTAATTGGTGCTTTCAAATAAATCCAGCAAAAGTCAGGTTTTCAAATTTTATTTACATCACAATAAAAAATAAAATAAAATGCAAGCCTAGGCCAAGCCCATTCACACAAACAATAGTCTTTAGAGACTGGCAAAAAAAAAAAAAACTCTTTTTCGACTCAGCAAGAACATTGGCAATCTGTTACAGGTGTGCATTTTGCTTGAATCTAAAGTATCAAAAACTGGAACGGTACTGATTGATTTCCATGATTCAAGAAACAAATAGTCAGAAAACTTCATTTTCTGGCCATGAATAACTAATGTACTGTACCATGTGGCATGTCAGGAGCAACTACACAACGCTGTACAAAAAAATTATTAGATTTGCTATATTTAACTTAGTGCTTTACAGTTGTCAATGTGCTTAGTAGTGGATTGTATGCATAAAGCACAGACAACTCCAAACATGGCTGGATGAGTAAGCTCTGGAGTAAACAGCCTGTATTTAAAAACTTGAACGTTTAGATTTTACAAAAACATCGTAGGAGTGTTTTATGGAAACTAAAATGCACTATATACACGCACACTTTAAAAGATGATATTTGTGCATACATCAATATTTCTGGGTTTAACTAGTGAGGTTACCACAACGTTCCTTCAAACGACCTCTGATTTTTGTCCTGTTCAAACAAATTCTTTGGCGCTGCTTGGGGGTCTGTTTGAGATGGGATACTTTGGTGCAGGTTTGCTTTTCGGACAGGATGCCGACAGCATAGCACCTCCCACCAAGTCCAGGAATGCTCCGGCCCAGGCAATGAATACAGCAGCACCAAACTCATATCTTCAGAAAGGGAAGGAAAAAAAAAAAGTTGAAGTACTTTGACAAGCAGTTGTATTTTACAGAGAGACAGATTAGAAGATTGCATGTACAAGTTACATCTACAGTTTGTCTCTGCACATTCTCGGGAACTCACCTTGTATTGACGGGTGTGAAGGGATCGTAGAAGGCCCTGATGATGTCATTAGCATACCAAGAGCAGGCGATAACGGCACACAAAGCTGCAGAGCAAATTACAAACCAGAGTCAGTTCCCTCCGCTTGTACAGACACTGCACTGCTTTTGTAAAAACATTTCCTATCAGACATTCAAAGGCTACTTACCTCCAATAAGAATGATGATACCACCAGTCAAGGCGATGCGGGCCTTGCGTGCTTTATCATCTCCTCCACAGTTTGTGCATTTCATTCCCATGGTGGCTACACCCATACCAGCCACAGAAGCGATGATGCTCACAATCATGAGGGCACGCGTTGCCTGTAGGGCACCTAGTGAATGGGACAAGACTTAGTTAATGTTTCCATTATAATTACAGTCAATTACTGTAGCAAACAACAACAAAAAGGGGTGGCAAGAAGCAATTTTCTCTTAGTAACAGAACAAAATGTTTTAAACACAGATGTTGGATGTTTAGAAGCCATAACCGAAAACTCCAGAACATTTGGTTCAAGCAGAGCAGGAGCTCTTGCCGCCATAAACGAGCGGCGCACCACAAACTGGTTCCAAGCGGAAGAAACGTTGGCGGGGGAGGGCGCGCGCAGGTGTCTGAAAACAGGTCTGACCAGGTTTCGTTAGGGAGGCACTCCCAGTCCGCCTCTACACAATTTGTCATTTTTGATTCAAACCAAACCAAAAGTGTTACAGCAAAATATACAGAGTCCAGCTGCCAAACAGTTTGGGTAAAAATTCTGTGCAACGTGTAGTAGTAGGTTCTGAGCATCTGCTACAATAAGAGTTTACTATACTGTATTCACAACCAGGAACATGCAAATTTCACCTGCCACTCACAACGTACAGTTTATGGAAACCAGAGTCGTTGACGGTGGAAACTTTCCCGTCCCAACTTCCTTTATCAGCCAAGCTTCATTATCCAAAACATGAAGCTAAAGAGAAGCTTGAATTAAACCAAGGTATTATGAGATTACTACATCATACCCCAATTTTGAGTTTCTACATTTATCTGTTTTGCTACTTTGACATATTTAACTTGTTAAAAAAAAAAATCTGTATTTCTCTTAAGATTGTCTATTGTTGATTGTCCAAGGAAAATCTGTTGCTGTTGTCATCATTCTTAGTTTGTAGACAGATCTCTCTTGTAAATGAGTCCTCAAGGCTCAATGGGATTAACCTGCCTAAATAAAGGATGAATGAATGTTCTAGATCAACATTTAAACCTGTTAATGGCATCGAGATCAATCTTTAGTGGGGCTCGAGTTCTGCACCTGTTGACTGTTAATGCTTGACTCATCCAGGTGTTTAACCTTTAACTACACCTGGCCTGTAGAGAGAAAATGGAGACTTCCACACATGGAGGAAGCTGCTCAAGATGACAGCTGAAAGGGGTAAATAGTTGCCAAGGACACTCAATCCTGCATTTATCGAAAACTGCAGAGCATCCAGAACATTTTAGGACACGCATTCCTGCCTTTATTAAATAAAAAATGCCAAGAATTCAGAACATTTTATCTTTTTTTAAGAATGGTTCCACCATTTTGTCCCTCAGAAAGTGACCTATTGAAATTCAGTGGGTGGAAACCTGTTTGTCCAGACTGACAACATGGTTGATACAATAAAAAATAAAAATGGCGGAAAAGGAGAAGAAGAAAAAAAAAAATTTCAGATTTAACAGGTGCACGTGACTGTTACATGATGTACTTTACCCGCACTTAAAAATACTAACAAATTTATAAAGCAGCTATCATTTAATTAAAAAAATAAAAAAGTCATTTACAGGACTTTTGAGGGTCAAGACAAATTGTCCCACAATAATCATTAATGTCAATTAACCCCACGTGCGTTTTTTCCCCACTCACTGTTGAGCTGCAGGATGGAGTCGTACACCTTGCACTGGATCTGCCCCGTGCTCTGGAACGCGCACGACATCCACAGTCCCTCATACATGGACACCGCCGTGATAATGTTGGACCCCACGAAGGCAGACATCTTCCACTGGGGCAAAATGGTCCCGACTATCAGTCCAATTACACCCAGAAGGGCCAGCGCGAACCCCAATATCTGAAGACCTGAGTTGGCCATTTTGGTTTCTCTTCTCCTTCGAGTAAAAAATAAAAAACGACGTCCACCTGCTGCGAGTCTCCTTCTGCTTAAAACTCCAACTTTGTTCCGCTGTGGTAAAAAAAAAAGGTCCTTGATAAGATTTAGGAGCGCAGTATATTTCCTTCTAAAGGTAAAACTACTAAAAAACGGTGAATATGAGGCTAAAAAGTCCCTCGATGCAGTCCTCACACACCTGTTACCCTGCCGCACCTTAACTACGGGAGGGGAGCGCGGGAGCGAGCTTTTTTAGGTGGTTTCTGTGAGCTGCAGGTGGGCGGGGACGCGCACGCAGTTTCGTCTCATCAACGTAAGCACGAACACCTGGAGTTTCGTGACGTAAGCACTTCCTGAAACAGACCTGAGCGGCAAAACAGAAACTTTGACCAGTACAAATTCATCCTGGTTTATATTCATTTATATTTAATTAGTTATCAGATTTGATAAACAGTAGCTGCTCTTCAGTTTATGTATCAGTGAGGCAGAAAGTTTCCTGTTGCTTCATAATTAACTACATAGATTTTAACAATTTGCATTATTTTCTGTGGGAAATAAATGGGACAAAATGTCCCACTGTGCCTCTGGTTTTAGTTTTCTGTGTTTGGTCCAGTCAGTCGATCTGCTCCTGACTGGTACATTTGTCTCACAAATTATTTTTTTAGCTGAAAATCTCCACAGCTTGACACAGCAGGTCTAATGTTCCATGGTAATCTTGCATTTGATAACATAGCATGAGATCAGAGATGATAGCAGGTGCATCAATGAGCTGTTGAACTGGACTCCTTCCTGTCCTAAAAAGAGCCTGCTGGAGCTGCCTGTGGTTCTGCTGGCAGGATGACATAACCTAGATTTATTGGTGTTATGCTCTATAATAATCTGCAAGTAATAAAGAAATGAGAGTGGACCAGATACACACAAAAGTAAAGTAGGCTACCTTTAAAATTGGTTAAACAGCAAAAAATCTTAAAAGGCACAACAAATATGTAAATAATTAACTTAAAATGCTTATTGAGGTATGATTCGTACCGTACATGATGTTTCTTTCTTTTTTTTTTTTTCTTCTTATGGAACGCCTGGCAGAATGGAAATAATACACTCCTTACTACAACTTTAAGATTTATTATATGTGTGTGTGTGTATGTAATATACATACATACATACGTACATACATATATATACTG
>JARVGS010000400.1:25558532-25570071 GCA_031762315.1 Hypsolebias antenori | reverse complement strand
CGACACTCACACACACACACACACACACACACACACACACACACACACACACACACACAAAAAAAAGAACAAGTCTTCCAGAATATCTGATTTAAAGAACTTTTTTCCAATTCTCCATTTGACCCTTTGCTTTAAATATCTTGATTCGGCCCTTTGGAATAAAATGTTGCCCACCCCTCGTTGAAGTTGTTGAAAAGTCAGGAAAGTAACAGACAAAATACTGACTTGTTTTTTTCTTATTAACACCTTAGTTTTGTATGTAACATAGTAGAAAAACACTTTGACAACAGGAAAAAGGAGAAAAAGCATATGATATATACAATTTTTCTATCAGGCATCTTGAATTGAAGTAATCTGCTGTAGTGCTACTTTTACAGATTTTCATTAAAACTCAATTTTTTTTAACTAGACAAACACAAACTATCTTGCCGCTGTGTCTCCTGCAGCAGCCCATAATAAACGCTCCTCAGACCATGGCCTGAAAACACCTTCGGTCCATCCAGACGGTGTTCACACCTGTTTCTAATGCCGTCTAATTTAGATTCAATCACAGCAACAGGCCTAAACAGGTTCTATCGCGCCCGACCTTTGCTGACAGACAAGCTTTCTTCAATAAATTAATTGGTTTATAATTCATGATCAGCCTGCAGATGCATGCCCACACAGCTAGCATGCTGATGGGTAAAATTGATCCACTGTATCTCACTTTATCTGAGAGATTATGTTCTACGTTTCATCAATGATACTCGCCTACTCTCCCACTGCCCTGACTTCAGAAACCTCAATGAAATGTTTTCATTCATTCAACCTTTATTTAGGCAGGTTAATCTCATTGAGCCTCGAGGACTCATTTACAAGAGAGACCTGGCTACAAACTAAGGATGTATGTCCAAATGTAGCGCCCGTGTTGAATTTCTATCAAAATGGTTCATTGCTGGAGATCACGACGACCGCAGCCTTGTTTGGATGCAGGACTTATCTGAATAAAATAAACACAGCACAGAAACTTTCCTGACCTAGTTCAAAATTTGAGCACATCTAGAGCCAGTACCTGTCCAACTCCTGCTGCTCCGCTCCGTAAACACACAGCCGGCTGCTCCGATGCAAACTGAGCCGACAAAAAAGCCAAAACAGACGCATCAGATCTTCTCTGGACCCAATGACCTTTGAGCTGGCACGCTCTCATCCCTCAGCTGCTTCGGTGTGCTCTGCACCCACAAACACACAAATACTCAGCTGAAAGCCTTACCGAGGCCACACGAGTTCGAAAACGTCCTCGAAGCTTGAAAGCGCTTGACACCTTTCCAACTCCGAGCTCATCTGGAACCTGTTTGCTCCAGGCCAAGGTCAGGGCTGCGGTGGTCAAACTCACGATCCTCACTCTGCTGCTTCTCCCAGCAGTCGTTTCAAGCACGATGGTTCTCAGACTTTGTCTTTTTGCTCCCTGCGCTTAGCTTTCTTTATATTCTCTCTGCTATCTTCATTTGTCAGGCTCTCTCTGTTGCACAGGCTGGAATGTCACAGTGTTGGCTACAAAGGACTTAATTTACTTAGTGGACTGATGTGCCCTTCTCTTGTTCCACAAAGATGAAGAACGCAGGGCTGAGAAAGGAGACAAGAAAAGGGTCGATGTATTGTGTGGCTTACGAAGTCAGCGTGCTGACCGTACACAGCTCATCTGCAGAAAGCTGAAGTTTAAACTGGATATGAAGTTCATAATTCCAAGCGTTAATATCTGGATTATGCATCTAAATTTATTCAGATGTAAGTCATCGTTGTGCCAGCAACAATAAAAAAATTCCATATTTAGCTTTTCCATCTTTCATAATGTGAATGTTTATGAAGCATTCACACTTCTGTGATCCATCGGTGAGACTCTTGTCCTGCAGTTTTCAAGCTATTTCAGCAAATCATACATCAAAACGTTCAGCTCTTTCAGAAGAAGCTATAACTTTTGGTACTGGTGCAACTTTAGCTTTTTGAGACGTTTAGCCTTTTCTGCCATTTTGTTTCTCATAGAAAATGAAATGAGCTTATTTTACATCCTTCAAATCTTTAGATCTGTTTACAAACTTTTACTGCTCCTTTCACATTTTGTTCTGGTTCAGCTTCTATCAGCTTCCTTGTACAAATTTAAACATTTTTCAGCTAAATTCAGCTAATTTCAGCTGTTCTTTCAGCTGTTTTGTGCTCCTTTCAGATTATTTTTGTTAACTACAACATTTTATGCTTCTTCTAACATCTTACTGCTAATTTCAGCTTGTTATGCTCCTTTCAGCTTATTTCTACCAATTTCAGCATTTTCAACTAAATCTACATTTTTGGCACTCACTTCAACTTTTTGTCAGCTAATTTAGCAAAATTATGCTCTCTCCACTCCCTACTTTTAATTTAAGCTTCTTTTTTTTTAACTACTGTTTTTTTTTTGTGTGTGCAAATTTCTGCATTTTTTTTTTTCCGAATAATTTCCACTTTTTTGTGCTCAATTTTGCTTCTTTCTGCCTAATTGGGCACAATTATGCATTTGCCGCTTTATTTTGGTAGTTTAAGCTTCTTCCTGCCTTTTCAGCTACTTTGGAGCTGTTTTTTTAGCTCAAATTTCAGCCTTTTTAGCAAATTCACTAATTTTTGTGCTAATTTCTGCTTGTTTACTAATTCAGCAAACATGTTCTTTCTGCTTTCTTCTGCTAACTTTGGCTTGTTCTTCCATTTCAGCTACTTTTGAGCTGTTTTATTTGTTGTTGTTCTAATTTCAGCCTTTTTAGCTAATGTACTATTTTTTGTGCTAATTTCTGCTTATTTACTAATTCAGCAAACATGTACTTTCTGCTTTCTTATGCTAACTTTGGCTTGCTCTTCCATTTCAGCTACATTTCCACATGTTTTAGCTCAGTGCATCTGTTTTTCAGCAAGTTCTTGAGCAATAAACATTCATACTGCATTTTCGCAGGAAATGCAGTTTCTCCAGTTTCTCCAGTTGTCGTTGTTTTCAAGCTGACATGATGTCCTGTAACTTTATACAGTTGTTTTTGAATTCGTTGTCTCTGCAGGCGATTTTAGGAGTGAATTTGTAACGTGAGCAACTTCACTCCACTTGTTTATCTGCAAGGTTATCAGAGATAGTTGTGTATACACACACACACACCAGCCTTCAGTTTAACAATGGTACTCACAGCAAACCAAGTTTAATCTAGAACTTTTTGTTCCTGAAATAAATGCATCTTTTGTGGTTTCAGTGATGTGGACAGCTTGTAATTTTTTTTACGTTTCAGGCAAAATTTCAAGTCAAGCAATAAACATTATTGTCAATACAAACACAAAAGCCTGCTGGCCAATCCCCCCCCCCCACCACCACCACCACCACCACACACACAAACTCCACTGTTTTGTTTCCATAACGGTCATCTCCACAACAACTTTCCTTTATCAGAGGGGTTTTTCCATCCATAACTGGACAAACAAGACTTCCATTGTTGACAGCAGTTACACACACACTCACACAACTTTTGCATCTAAAACATCCTTTCGATGACTAGAACTGCCACTTGGTTACAATGCAGCCATTTGTAATATGGTCTGTGTGTAGTCATGCCCTTTAATAGAAAAAAAGCCAAAAGAAGAAAATCCTCTCTTTTCTTATTTTCCATTGGGTTAATTGTTTATTTCTTTATTTCTGTCTTCTTGGTTCTACACCCGTCGTCTCTCTTTAACGCTTGTTTAAACACACTTTGCCACCCATATTAGGAGTGCTCAGAAGGAATTCTAATTACATCCTAAAGCTGTGTTGCTGGATAAAATCCCAGCTTGAATTGTGTGGAATTCCTTCACGTTTGCCTTTAACACAGAAGAACAATTCAGCATTTAGCCGGAGTCAAAGACTTACAAAGGATCGTTGAAGAGGAGGCCGTTAAAAACGAGAAGGGAGGAGGAGAAGGATCAGAACAGATAGGAACTCTTATCCAATGAACCCATTCAGAGCAAAGGATTAAAAAGAATCTACAAACCAAACATTTTATTACTTAGGATTTGAGGATATTCTGAAAAACTTGAGTAAAATTGTGTCTGAAAAGGAAAACATCACTTCGATATTTTAAATTTGTATCAAAAAGAAAACATTTGAAAAAGTAAATACAATACTGTATTTGGCTTTTGGAGATAGCGCTTGGCTTAGCATTAGCGCTTACATTAAACACGGATGTGTGAATGGGTTTTGGAGACAGTTGTAACATATAATTTAATAATTAATAATCCATACATTATCAATGAGTCATCCTAGAGTTGTAGATTTATCAAGGCATGGAAAAATCTTCAGTACATATAAATCTGTTCTTGGCTTTGTGATGGTTTTCAAACAGCTGCAGTCCAATGTTTACACAGCTTGCTCTTTTAATTAATGATACGACAGTTGGCCTTTTGTGTGACAGACGACTTATTAGTTTAATGCCACACTCTTGTCATTTTTTATGTAGTATATGATGATGCAATATCAAGGTTCTTTATTGTCATTCGCATCACATGTGGTACATCAGGTGGAACGAAACTGTGTGCACTGGGTCCCAGTTACATCCAACAATAGCAAAAATATAAAAAGAAACAGTATACTGTACACATATAATTCATTCAACCTTTATTTAGGCAGGTTAATCCCATTGAGCCTCGAGGACTCATTTACAAGAGAGACCTGGCTACAAACTAAGGATGATGACAACAATGGACAACAGCGACAATAGACAATCATAAAAGAGGCATACAGATTTTTTTCAGCAAGTTAAAAATAAGATGGCCCCTAAAAAAGTAGTGAAAACAGCTAGAATATAAGGCGAATGTGGAAAACTAAAAGCAGGAACATGTCTGCATTGGTTCTTGCCAAGAGTCCAACAGATTCTTAAAGCCATATAGAGAGGTCAAGGTTGAGAGCGTCAGATCTTTTTGTAAGATATTCCAAGAAACAGAAGCGGAGTAGGAGAAGGCCCTTTGGCCTAATTCAGTCCTCACTGAGGGAACACTGCAGATAATGATGTCCTGAGAGTGCACGCTGTAGCTGCACTCACGCATAGTCAGAGTCAGAAAGTCAGAGAGTCTTTATTGTCATTTGCACCACATGTGGTACATGTGATGAAACGGAATTATGTACACAGGATCCCAGTTACATCCAACAATAAAATGCAAAAGAAAAACATTACTAAGATCTAAGATGTGAACTAAGAAAACACCAACTAAAAATACACTAAGCACTAACATCATAGAATAACATTACTTCGACCAGCAGCACGAGCATGAGTCTGTATGAGCATAGACATGTAGGATGAGAAGTATCTCTGCATGATTAATAGTAATAATAATAGTAGTAGTAATAATAATGTAATATAATATGTTGTATTAAACAACAGTCTGGTCCTCTGGACGTTCAAAAAACAAATCTAAACTTGTTGGACCAAGCTGGACTGGCAGAAACAGGCAGCAGCTGTGGAAAAGTTGCTGTTTTATGGACGGCGGTTTTACGACGTAAACACAATGATGAATACAGAGGATGGACGAGGAAAACTACTTCACCAGCATCCCAGTAGGAAATGAACTCTTTTTTTCCCTTCATTATGGCACCCAAATGTATGTGATTTTTGACAATTATGTAGGGTACTGTGTTAGGATAGGCTAAGTACTTGGTAATACAGCACTGTACATTTATATGGTGCAGTATGTACGTATATTCCGACTTACGTCATATTCCGTTTATGCCGCCGCCGTGAGAACGGATCTACGTCGTAACCCTAGGACTACCTGTATATCAATGATGTATTGTATGTCAGTGATGCATGTCAGTGATGTATGTCAGTGATGTATATCAATGATGTATATCAGTGATGCATGTCAGTGATGTCTGTCAGTGATGTATGTCAGTGATGTATATCAATTATGTATATCAATCAGTCAATCAATCAATCAATCAATCAATCAATCAATCAATCAAGCAATCAATCAATTCATGATTAATGATGTACATCAATGATGTATGTCAATAATCTATATCAATGATGTATGTCAGTGATGTATGTCAGTGATGTACTGTATGTCAAGTGCTACTTCTTAAAAGTTTTGTAAAAACATATGTCCCGTTGTTCAGGAGTTATTTTGCTAAAAGTCAGATGGAGTGGACTCCAATAGTAAAACACTTTTTTTTTAAAAGGTCATGCACAGTTAGTTCTTGAAATATAAGTTAAGAGTGAGTTTCAACACTATTATGCCAAATTTTAGCTTAATGTCTGTCACACTCACTGGATTGTGGAAAAATAACAAAATTTACATAATCAACTGCACAGATAATTTTTTTTTATTTTTTTTTTTAGTTATGTGATTTACATTCAACCCAAATTCCTTCAAAATCTTATTCTTTAATCAGGACTAATTAAAAAGCTATGGTATGTGACTGTGCTCCTTTTTGTGTGCCTCAAGTCAAAAATAAACATGAACAACAGCAGATGAGAAAAGGTAATGTCAAGATCATGCTGAGAATCCCTGAGACGAGAAGAACCTTTTTATGATGCGGAGTATTGTCTCGACCCAGCCTGCACACGCTCACCTCCTCCTTTTTCATCCCCTGTGTCTGATTAAATATATCTTGTTCTATGCCACCATACACTGAAGGCACCCTCATACACCCAAACAGACAGTGGAGGGCTAATAATACACTTTGACAGAGCAGAGTTCCCTCAATCTAACTAACATCCTCTCCTAATTAAAGCATAATGATCAGGAATGAAAGTTATGGCCGTAAGTAATGCTTATATCTTGTTTATTCCATCTAGCAGCACACAATTCAAGCTAATTCCCTGGAAAATGTAGCTCTACTGTATGTCTGGAATTCAAACCATGTTTCGGGACTGTGACGTGCAGTTATTTGTAGTCCCCCTGTGTAGACAGCAGGGGTCACAGGACTTCAGTGTCTATTGACTGTCCCACCAGCCTTCTTGAGTAATCTGTGAGTTCTACAGTGAAGTCGTCTGTGCTGCAGTAATACGGCCACAATCCTATTGCAATATAACTGCAGCGACTTCCTCGCATGGCATCGCAAAGCTGATTCGCATCTCATCTCTGTTAGGCAGACACATGGGCACAATCTGTGGTGCGCAGGGAGGGGAGGGAGCCACCAGATGGGCATGTTGTTGATGATGTTGTTGCTGAGTGGGATGTAGATGCACAATGACACGCCATGTTACATAAGTCAGAGGGACAGAGATGTGCCTATTAAGAGGAGTTTACAGACTATGAGACTGGGAGTTAATACCGTCTGTCAGGACACTTGTATACTCTGTCCCCGGTGCTCTATAATACAAATTATGCTCTCTTGACAGGAGCAGAGTGGATGATGATGTGCAGTGACTTATTACTCCGTGAGGCTGAGTGATATCTGAAATGTTCCTATCAATAATTCCTGTTCAGAAATGACTGTTCGAAACATTCCTCCACTTTCTGTTTTCCAGGATATATGTAGTTAACAGTGGGATTTTTTTTTGTACCATTAGCTGTTACATTATCTCTGCAAATTGCAAGCACTTCTTTCCAATATTTCCCTTAGCAGCTTGTATGAAGAGCTGTAGTTCAAGAAACATCATGAATTTATCAGAAAGAATGGATTTTATCCCTCCTAAGTTATCCTAATTGACTGCCCTGCATAATGTCTTTCTTTATCCTGACAGATCTGCCCCGTGTCTCTTTAGTCTTGTCCAGGCCAATTATTGTCTCTGCTACTTTGTCTAATGTCAACGTTCTCTCCTATCCTGTGATAAAAGTGATGCTTCTCTCCAGCAGCAGGTGATGTCATGCATGTTAATGTACAGGCGTCCCTTGCTATATCGTAGCTTCACTGTGTCGCATGGTTTTAAAGCCCAGTTTTTATACTGAACTAATATAAAATAGCACATTATTTATACAAAGTAGTTATGACATATTTGACTGCATTATATAACACAGTCAGAACTAATCTCTCCAACCTGAGGTCATTTATAGAGCTATCTACTTACCATAATGGCCACTGCCATATACATGCAAACCTTGTGAGCTGGATAACTTGAAAAACAAGCAATGGGCTGACTTCCTTTTGATGTGTGGCTGCATCTAGATGTAAGAAAAGTTCAGATAGAAAATGGGGTTGCCATGTCAAAATCCAAGAAGGCCACCATCATATGTATGTGTGTAAACTGACTACCCCTGTCATTTGAAAAAAAGTATGTTTTCTAATTTTTATATTGCTTAAAAGTATAGTTTCCTCATATGACTGGGATAGTGGGAGGGGTGGTGGAAGATTAATCTATGAAGGCCAAAGCCACCTTTGCCCCACCCAATGGTTCTGCCATTGCATCTGGTGGTAGATAAACTTACTCTCTTTACTCGTCAGGATCTGACACGCTGCATCACAGACAAGAAAAGGAAACCTACCTCTCTTCTTACACACAGTACAACTCTACTTGAATATCTTGCACTGAAAAAAACCCATTAAGGTTTACCTGCATTCCTTGTTCAATTCCAGTCCAGAAACACTCATCTTGAAAACTACAAACATTCACTGTTCAAATCTTTCAGCAGTGGGGGGACATTACCACACCACTTGTTTATTTTTATTTTCTACTTTTCTTGCAAGTAACTTGGTTTTCTATGCACCCAGTTCTTTCCATGTACCTTTCAAACATTTTATAATTTATCATACTTGTGTACCTTGGTGTGTTTAATCTTATGTCTCCCTATATTTTACAAATGTAAGTTAATTTGCTTATGCCCCTACATAGTACTTTTTTACCCCAAGTATTTGAATTGTATCCCCTGCACTGTGTTAAGGTTTAAACTTGATTTGTGCTTTTCTAAATTTTGCTTACATTTGTCCAGTCTTCTGTAAGATGCATCAGCTTTCCACTGATATTGACGTGTCAGTGCAAGTCACCTTTATTCACCTTGTAACCAAAACAACTCGAACTCTTGACTGTCAACAGCCACCCTAGTCTTTATCAACTCAACACCTTTTATTTTCTCTCACATACATGTTAACTATATCGGTGAAAAATTGAAAGGAAGAAACAGTTTTATAACAGAGATGCCCACAGACTAAAATTTGTACCTGAAACAAGGCTACTATTGATTTCCTTTGCTTGAGAGTGAGCCTGTTTCAACAAAATGACCACTGCGGGTAAGATGCATTAAAACATTTCCCTCCAATTATTTATCAGAAAACAACTTAAGAAGCAGGAAGGAACTGCTAGTAAAAAATGCTCCTCTGAAGGCTCATTTAAAGCTCATTTATCATTAAAAAAAACAACTACCAAGCTCTAGATGTTTTAGAATTGTGCCGATCGGGGTGGCTGCATATTGGAGTAGCTCTGTTCTGTTCATTCGGAGTTATTTCTTTTGAAAACTTTAATTCCTCTTTTTTTCTGGATATAAATTGCTTTTTTCGGATGATTACTTCCTCTGGTATCGGATGCTGTGCAACTGGAAGGATTTTTACTGAAACCTTTTCACTTTTGGGTCTTTGTTATGATGCGTAACCATGGCAACAATATTTTTTTAAGCAACCAGGAGCAGCCGATTGACATCTTAAAAGCTCAAATACCTCAACTACAGCCCCAAATCACAGATGAGTTGAAAAGGAGGCGCCGTGGATGAATTCCCGTCAACCTGGCGGCGGTGCTCGAGTACCTGACCGCCGAGATCATGGAGCTGGTGGGAAACCCGGCTTGTGACAATGGAAGGACTGGGATCATCCCCTGGCTCCTTCAGCTGTCTGTCCGTTGCAACAAGGAGCTCGGCAGACTGTTGGGAGGAGTGTCTATCGGTCATGGAGGAATCCTGCCTGGCACTGGGGCAATCCTGCTGCCCAGGAGGAACTAGAGGCCCGCCGGATATTACAGCAAGCTGGATCCGGGTGGACTGATCGGTATCTGTGGCCAGATTCTTCGAATTTGCTGCAGGAGATCCTTCTTGCCCATAGCTATCAACATCTATAACAACTCTTGAATGAAACCAAATTGACAACACTTAATTTTCCTTTTGGAATAATAAAACAGTTTTGAATTGAACTGAATCACATGGTGCATTAAATTCAAGACGATGAATAATTATTAAATTACAAAAAGATACACAAAACTCTGCTATGCCACCGGAACTCCTTCACGTCTCTTGCACCACAGACGATATTCTGTCTCTATTAAATCAAATAAGTAATTATATAAAATAAAACAGCAAGTTTGTTGTACAGATTTTTAACACAGGGTGCTGTAACTGCGCGTGTGTATTTGTGTGAAGAAATTCTCTGAAAGAGGTCAGTGTAGGTTGCAGTAAAGCTGGTTCAGAGGAAATCCCTGCTTTTTTGGGTCATAAAAATTAAGATTGAGCGAGTAAAATGATAGGAGAGGGTGCAGCCACACTACAAGTGTCTGAGGGCATCTGAGGCCCCCACTTGCTTTTGAGTGTAATATTTACTGTCATCAAAAAGCCCACCTGTCTCTGAGTACAAATTGATGAGAAATGTAACTCTGGTGCAGAGCAAATGAATTGTCCTTAAAGGGGAAATGACCAAATTTGCTGAAAAGAAATAGTCATATTTTAAAATTAAACTGTTGCTTTCCAAAGTGCACAGTTTAATTTCAATGCAATTATCTTGAGAAAAAAGGAACAGAAAACAAAGTTTGTAGCATATAATGCTAACATTTTCTTTATAGTTAAACGCTTAGTTATTTAAAGTAGATTTCTGTTCAAAGTACTGATGAATACTCTGACGCAAAAAATTGTAGCTTCATATAAATTCTGAGAATAACGTTGATCCGCTTAATGCTTCTTCATGAAACGTTATAAATACTTTTTAAACCTACTTTTTTTACTTTTATATCATGACAAGTAATTTGCCTATAATTTTAAGTACTGATTGAACTGCTGAACAATTTGTATCTACAGCTAATATAGCACATTTTGACAGCAGTCATTGAAAAGTCTGGCCTATGCTGCTTACAGCACAGTCTCTCACTGAGCTGCAACCTTTGGTGAACAGCATTCATAGGGAAGCCTCCAAGATGTCACAATGTTTGTAGGGATTTATAGTCTTATTTTTTTATTTTTATTTTGAGTATGTTAAAAAAAAATTGTGCACCAATTCTTTTCATAAAATAATCACAACGGTTTTGCAGGTACCTTGAACCCTTCTCAGTTTTGTTTCTGCACATGCACAGGTGCTTTCCTTATAAAATGATGCATCTGAGGCGTCAGCTCTGAATGACCACTCAAAGGCCTATGAAAAATTAATTCTTATAAAATATGTCATTGGCCAAGCTTGATACAAACTGGACTGAAGTGGGTGGGGCAGAGTTGGGCAACAAGCGGTTTTGCAAGTTGCACGTACAAAACTAGGTTGTGATTTTCAAAATACAGGTAGTCCTCAACTTACGAACGGGTTCCGTACCTACAAACCGTTCTTAACTCGGATTTGATGTAAGTCGAAACTCATTATACTGCGCCGCAAACCCGTTCGTAAGTCCGGATTTTTGCCGTAAGTCGAGGA
>JARVGS010000400.1:25375869-25387770 GCA_031762315.1 Hypsolebias antenori | reverse complement strand
AACAGGTCTCTCTTGAAAATGAGTTCTCGTGGCTCAATGAGACTACCTGGATAAATAAAGGTTAAATGAAAAAAAAAGTTTTTTCAAGGACAGGTCAAAAATTGTTCCCACAGCAGACAAATGTGACCCAGAGACTTTTCATGACAGTCTCAACGTGACAAGTTGGATTATTTTCAACTCCAACCCAGGTCTTTTTCATTCGTGGTGCTGAATTGGATCCATATTGTTCTAACTGACCACAGTCTGAACGGTCACATCCCATGTGAGGTGGGGATAAGCAGATTGATCCATGTATCAATAATTATGATACCAACCTCATTTGTTTTGTCTTGGAACCCCTCATATTCTCAGCTGCAGAACAGAAGTCCAGATGTTTTGTCTTGGTTCTTTTTTTGTCCTGGATGACAGCATTTCAATTCAGTTCCAATTCAAAATTTACTTTATTAATCCCAAAGCGAAACTAAATGTTGTTGCAACTCATTAACCTCATCTCATTAAGATGTTAATGTATAGATGGTGATGGTTGTAGACAAGAAAGATCTCTTCTAAAGGTTCATCCTACAGCAGAGCTGAAGAAAATACTTTAGTCACATCAACATAAGATGCTAATGTGATGGGATCGATGCTGGAGTTTGTTTCTACCTTCCAGAAATAACAACGCTGCACCAGAGGAGCCGTCGAGAGGCAAGATTTAATGCAATGTAAACACTGGACCAAACAAGCATTTAATCGGTTCTGATTGCACAACAGCTTCAGAATCACACATGCTAACATGCATAGCATCCATATGTACTTCTTTAAAGACAGCATGCTGCGTGTGATGTCACTTTTTCTGCACCTAAGAACTGTACACGGTTCACACTGGAGTCTGATGGAGGTCACATTTTGGCAGCACGATGGTGCAGTGGTTAGCACTGTTGGGTCACAGCAAGAAGGTCCTGGGTTCGATCCCCGGTTGGACCTGGGGTCTTTCTGTGTGGAGTTTGCATGGTCTTCTCATGCTTGCGTGGGTTTTCTCCAGGTGTTCCGGTTTCCTCCCACAGACCAAAAACATACATGTTAGTCTGCCTTCAGGTCCAGGAGGAGGCCTCCCTTGCAAAAGAGATCTGTGATCTCAATGGGATTTGCCTGGTTAAATAAAGGTTAATACATTTTAACGATGATGTGAACAACCAAACAAAAAATCAGAACTGAGGATTAAGAGCTGCAGTGTGAACATGGCCTTAGTTACTGTGACAGGTGAGAGAATGGCCTGCACACATCTATCTATCCATCCATCCATTATTTTTACCCACTTCATTCTTTTGGGTCATGGGTGTCACTGGTGTCCACATCCAGCCATCACTGTATGAAAACCCATGCATGCACGGAGAGAACATGCGAACTCCACCCAGAAAGGCCTGGATTCGATCCGGCGACCTTCTCGCTGAGAGGCGGCAGCTCTACCAACAGAGCCACCATGCCACAGCCAATCATATTTTAAATTGACATTCTTTGGAGGAATTCATGTCCCCCACCAACTTGAACACCAGCATTTCAAACAAAGATACTGGCGCGCTCACTCTGACCTCAGATAATGTGTTGGGGATGACTCTCAGCTACTGCCACAACAAAGTTTAGCCCAATATGTTTAACAATGACAGAGCTAAAGTCATTTTTGTGTTTGGTAAGGAAGAATAACAGCGGCAGCCATCTTAAATCAGGCGGACTTGTGACGTTAATCAGTTTAATGTTTGAGTTTTATTAAAAGCTGCTGATTCATGAGAAATAACTAATACAGGCAGTAACATGATCACCCGCCTTGTGTAGCAGAAAACAATAGTAATTCACTCAGCAGATGTGTTCGATGAGACTTTTGCCTCTGTACAATCTCTATTTCATTTTAAATTTCATACATAGCTGATGCTTGTTTTCACTATTTATTTGATACTATTCCATCTCTGAGCTCGTTTTTGATTTTTTTTGCTCTCAGCATCAATAAAATCTCACCAAGTTGTTTTTCTGTCAGATGTTCTACTCAATCTTATTCATAAAACCCTTTCAATAAAATAAAACACTATAAAGCTGATTTACTAAAGTCAATAAAGTTCTGAGATAAATTTGACCATATTAAAAAAAAAAAGTTGATTACATACTGTTCAGATAAATCAAGGTTAGTGCTTCTGAGAGATAAATATTTTCTGTTTGACAGCGGCTCATAAAATCCCAGTTAGCCAGCGTGGAACTGGTTTGGAAACGAGTGGAGTGGGAACGTGAAGGCAAAAACTTTAAACGCAATAAGAAAATAATAAAAATGTGTGTTCATTTTAAACGTAGACCAGCACATGAGTGGTAAAGGTGCTGGTTTTATATTTTGGTGGATATGACATGTTTGATCATGGAGTAAAGGCAAATATGCACCACTCACATCTGTGTCTGATATTTTCTTTTATTTGATTGTTTTACAAAATAAACTGCAGAAATAAAAGTAATGGCAATCAAAATATTTGACATCTCTAATGAGCAGAAACTGTTATGAATGAGCTTAAAGGACTAAAATCAGTAAGACTAGCTTTAAATTCAGCAGAAATGTTTCTCGACTGTTGTTATTGTCTCCCATCAAGGAGCAAAACGGGAAAACAGGAAATGCCCTCCATCCGTTTGTCCGTCTGTGTGTTTGTGCATGTTGTGAACATGATGACTTGACGAATAAATACGATACAGATTCCCAGTTTGGTGTGTTGCTTCGTTCAGGCGAAAGACTGGTTAGAAATTGGGTTGCCACGTCAAAATCCAAGATGGCTGCCACCATAAAAGTATAAATATGTTATCCTTGTGAGCTCGATAACTTGAAAAATAAGCAATGTACCAACATCAATGTCTTTGTGTTGCCTCATCTAGTCAATAAAAAAGTTTATTTTCAATAAATGAGTTGCTAGGTCAAAATCCAAGATGACAGCCGTCATATATGAACATTGGTAAAACTTGTGCGTTGAATAATTTAAAAAAATGAGCAACGTGCTGCTTCCATTTTGGTTTGTGGCTGCATCTAAGCATTTAAATGTCCCTATCAAAATTTTAGTTGCTTATTCAAAATCCAAGATGGCCACTACTGTTAACTGGCCACTACTTGAGGAAACAATACTTTTTATCTTGCTTAAAATTATAGTGTCCTTTTTGGCAGATGAAGAATAATCCATGGTAAAGTTGTATCTGGGCCTAAAATATCTGAGCTGGCCCGGCCGGGCCTGAACCCGTATAATTTTTTCCAAGACTGACCTGAAGCCAACGAATTACCTGTGATTACAGGTCCAAACCTGAAAAATGTATTTATTTATTTATTATTTATTAAGCTTTAACTGCTTTTGTAAGCAAATCATTTTGACTTGATTTAAAAACGTATTTAGTAGAAAGGAAGATGATGCCAGCAAAAGCCCGACACCAACCCGGCCCACCCATCCAGCACATTATTTTGGCCCGGCCCAAATTTCGGGTTGGGTTGGGTTGGGTCGGGTCGGGTCGGGCGCGGGCCCTGGGTTTGAAATGACAGCTCTAATCCATGGTGGTCAAGGGCACCATTGGCCACCCCCTAGTGGATCTACCATACTTTCCATCATACACATCACAGTCTCATCAGTCCAAATATGTCTCATAAAATGGGGGGGGGGGGGGGGGAATCATAAATAAGTCGTTTCGCCATACAAGTCGCATTTCTTATGCATCACCGCTGATGCGTCGCATTTGTTGCGCATCACCGCTGCTGGTGTTGTGCCAAAAATTGATTGGTTGCCAAATGGCAGCCATTGGAGCGTGCACGGGAGGACTTTAACAAGACCTTAACAAGATGAACACTTTAAAACAATTGTTTGTTTGCTTGACGTTATAGCAAAGGTGTGTCTTTGTGGAACCTTTCCTTGATAAATGTACTTTTATGGTCAAATCAGCTGCATTTCGCCTGGGTGTCACAGCGAAATGCAGCTGATTTGACATTTGTTCCAGGAGTTCTGGAGCGAGACACATACATTAGGTGCTTCTGTGTATAAATTGCAGGACTTGCAAATTTATACAAAAAGGTGTGATTTTTACGAAAAATATGGTACATGGTCTCAAAAATCTTTTGGAATCCATTTTAACTCATTAAACTCCAGTTATTTTTGAAAAATATATCACCAAGCTCAAAATGTGCTTTAACAGTCTGTTAGCAAAATATCTAGTGAACCAGTCATTGGTACAAAGCAAGAATTGTTTCAAGAATCCCCTACAGCTAAAGGGTTTTAGCATAGAGAAAAATGGCTAAAACCTTTAGCCACTTTGTCATTTATTCAGCTTTTGAGCTAAAATGTATTATGGTAGTAGCTGAGGGTTACTATGGAGTGCTGTTTGTAAGGTTACACAGTCAAAAATGAACAGCAATATTTTGGTTTATTTAGCCTTTCATAAGAAAAAAGTTTGTTTTTTTCAGTCATATTTCACCATGTTATTCATTCATCCATTCATAAATGCCATAGTTCCAAACTAAATATTTAATTTACAAGTAAAATATTTAGTTTACAAGTCAAATAATTAACTTGCAAGTTAAATATTTAGGGCCGAGTCAAATATTTAGTTAGAAAGTTAATTTTGGAAATTAAATGTTTAGCTTGTAAAATAAATATTTAGGTCCGTGCTATTAGCAAATTAAATAATTAGATTAAGAATTAAATGCTTAGCTTAAATATCATATGTTTAGTTTGGAAATTAAATATTTAGTTTGGACAAAAAATATTTAGTTTTGAAAATAAATATTTAGCTTGGAAATTAAATATTTAATTTACACCTTAATATTTAGTTTACTAACTAAATATTTAACTTGCAAGTTAAGTATTTTGTTTGTAAACTAAATATTTAGCTTGTAAATTGAATGTTTAGTTTGGAACTATGAAAGCTATAAATGTATGCATAACATGGTGAAAATATGACTTTGAAAAAAAAAAACATTTTTTTCATATGAAAGCCTAAATAAAACAAAATATTGCTGTTAATTTTTTTGACTGTGTAACTTTACAAACATCACCCCATAGATATCTGCATCACATAGTTCTATAAATAACAGAATGTATCAAACTTATTTTTAAACCTTTGGCATTACTTTTATTTTTGAAATGTCTTTAATGGTGACGTTTTTACATTCTTTGACATGAATAGTTAAAATAACACAGACTTAAACAGAGCAACATAATTACTTAATCCCACACTGTACACAGTTTTTTTAAATAATAATTAATAAGTATTGAAGAAAATTTGCTCACATCGTTATTGTATTAGCAAATGGACGTTGATGCGAGCCTTCTGCTCAGTTGGCTTGTCTGGCATTTCACTTCGCTGTCTTCCTACTTTGGCTTTATTGAAATGAAGTGAGAGGGATTTGCTTGTCAGTATAATGCAGTTATCACAGACTGTAATGAATCAGTCAGACAAAAATGCTCATAACACACCCACATCCAGAACATGAGACACGCATTGACAGCGTGTTGCCCGGGACTCCTCCGGTATGGAGCTCTTTGGGAAATGTTACAGCAAAGTGGGCGGTTGTCGGATGAAACATCACAGCTTCGCTCACAAACTGGAGGAAAGTAGACACACACTGTGTTGTCTCGTTCTGTTCTTTGTTAAAGAGACTCATTTTGCATCCACTGTGCATCAGTGGTTTTATGGCTCGGTCGCACTCAGTTATGTGGTGTTTTGTTTTAAAATTAGCTTAAAGCACGAGGCCAGGCAGCCGTCAGTCTGCTCCCTAAATTTGTGCACGTCACCCACAGACACCTCTAAACACTCTAACAGGGCTAACATTTCCCCTAGCTCACTGCTAATTGGTTTGTCGCCAGGCTGCGCACTATATGGCGTGTCATCGTGACGCATTCTTCGCCGTATAATTACCAAAAAAATGCTAAGACAAGGGGTGGTTTTTAAAGCACCGGCCCTCCGGAAGCACCGAAGTTTACCCACGACCATTTGTTTTTAAAAGGTTTTCTGCCAAGATATCTTTATCTTGTTTTAGCGTTGGTGTGGAGTGGGTCCAGATAAAGGTGTTCCCATGCTATCCACGGGCATTAAATGGAAAAGAAAAAAAAAAAAAAAAAGAAGCAGCATTTACCAACAGCAGCGTATTGATTTACTGGTGCAACAGTGACAAACAGTGTTTTGTCTTCACATTTCCCGGCTGCTACTGGTGCCTGCAGCTTTATGATCCCTGCTGCTGCTTTTATAACTTCCACTGATGCTTCATTAAGACCCCCCTTAATTAACCTCAACTTGATCACCGGTGGACTTTTTTTTTTTTTTTCCACAGTCTTCACTTGTGTTTTTATGTAGCGGGATAGTGCAGTGGAGAAAAAACTAATGAGATTTAATTTGTTTTGACCTCAGATTTAAATTGATCTTACCCTGTGCTGTATAATTAGAGCCGGTCCAGACAGATGTTATTCCCTTTGGAGTGTGACGTGCAGAGTTATTAATTGCATTTGCAGCACTTAAAAAAAAGGCATTTCCTTGTGGATGTGTTTAGTTATTTGGATGCTGAGTGATGACCATGAAACCAGTACCCCATGATATCTGACTGTGCTGCTCTTAGAAACTAAATAGCTTGTGGGAATTTTTAAAAAAGGCAAAAAGTCTCAATGTGTCAGTGCTTTTCAGCTGCAAGAAACCATTTTGGAGCCAAAAATATTCCTCAGATTATCAGTATTTGAATGTTGCTTTATTCTTCCTGCATGAAAACATTAAAGACAGGGATTCACATGAGCGACACACTGAGAGGTGTTTGTGTGACTTGACCTTAAAGGGATAGTTCAAATCTGTAGAGGTGGGATTCTGTGGAAAGGTTATGAACAAATAATATCTTACCTGTCATAGATAGCTTTTTAAACAACCTCAATTAGGAGAAATGGAGTTTAATTCTGCTCATACTGACAAGCTAATGGCTAGTCTGAGTAAGGCCAAGAACAAAGTGAATGATTTCTATAACACAAAAACTCTAATTCAAAACTTTATTGTGGTTTTTGCGAACCGTGTTATTTAAAGTTACATGGCTATCATTTTGTGAACTACACTGTTAACTGTGCATATTTGCAAGCACAAATAAGAGCACCAGCAGCTACCTGCAGCCTTTATGGTGGGCTCCTTTAGCAGAATGTTTCTGACAGAATAGATGGAAAATGGACACAAAGTAAAGATTTTAAAAAAAAGTTTTTGCATGAATGAACATGAAATTTTAAAGTTTTCAGTTGGTATAGAGCAGCTGCATTCCACTTTGGCACTGTTAGGTTATTAGTCCTGTCAGAATATATGTATTTTTCACCAAACTGAAATTGTTCAAAAAAGTAATCTGAAACAGGTAAGATATTTACAAATGAAAACCTCTCTGCTGAACTTCACATAGAAAGAGCTGCCATGTTTCTTTAAGTAGTTCATCAATGCATAAGTAATCAGTACGATCTTCTTAGTGCTCTGTTCATTTATTACCTCATTAGTAGTAATGGACCCTGGAACATAAAGGAAATTATACAGTAACTTTTAAAAAACACTTTAGTTTATGAGAGGTCATGAAGATCATTTCAAAATGATCCCATGGGAAGCGATAAATCAACCTGCTTCAAATACCAAAGACACCCGGCTCTAAATATACCTGAGCAATACATCAGTTTTAATGTCTACATGCTGACGAGCAGGCCACTATAGGTGGATATCTTTTAGCTGTTTTTAAATGACATGCACATGAAGTACTTTTTGATAGCCATAGCATCGTAGCGTGTATCTTGATTTGTGTTATTTTACTTTTTCTTGTCTCATTTTTTGTGCCCCAAAGTACAAAAGATCAGCAAGCACTTCCCTACTGTTAAAATGCTAAGGATTGATGTCATCACAATGAAAAAAAATAATCATTACCAAACCTTTTCAAATGAGTTTGACATTTACTGATGTTATTTTACTGAGCAGCTTCAGATCCTGTGAACTAAAATTACACGTTGACTGAGCAGAATTGTTTTAATTTGACTTAGCATGAGTCTTCAAGCAGATGAATCACCAAGTGACAAGAACTGGCTCACACCAGCCCTGTTGCCTCAGCACCGGCACGATGCATCATATATTTGTTACAGTTTACAACGGAGACGGACCAAGTGAATTATCGTGCTGCGTCTCCTCATCCTCTAAATGCAGAGGCACCGAGGCAGATTCTGGACCCCCTCGGTGTTTAGAGTGTAAAGCAGGGGCGGTTCTAGAATCTGCCCTGTAGGGGTGCTTAGCCCCCAGTGTTGATAACGGCTCTTGGTTTGAAGAACGTGGTGGTCATTGGTGAAGCATTTGTAAAGTGTGTGGGGGTGGGGGACTCATTGGTGGGGGGTCTGGGGTCCTCCCCCAGAAAATTTGTAAAGAAGTAGATGTAATTTCCTGCATCTTGGTGTATTTTAACGGGGTTTTAAACATCTACATTTACCTACATAAATAAACACTTGATTCAATAACATATTGGAGAGCATGGTGCAACAATGAAGTAGCGCTAAGCTAGCAACATACAATACAGATGTGGTAGCTAAGATGCTGCAGATGCAGCACTCTGCTTTACATTACACAACCTAATAAGCACTTTGTACAAAATCAGTTTAGTGTTAACTGATCATAAAAAAGACTAAACTTGTGCAACCAGAATTTGCAACATATTTCTACATTTAAAACACACAAAACAAAACACAACTAACTTTAAGCATTAACCTTTAATTTTACAATTAAAGATACAATGTAATTATGACAGAAAATGGAGGATTTACTTGCAGTTGCCGTCATACAGATGAACATGTGGCACTTCCTGTTTATCACTGTTGTATTCAGCTGATCATGAGGTCGGCCGCAGGGCTTTATCATCTTTTACATTTTTTTCCAGACTCAGTTTATATTTTGGAAATTAAATAAACTGCATTCCACTGTCTAAATGTTTGGGATAGCATGTCTGACTTACATGTTCTCCACTGACAATACTGAACCATTTCTTCGGATGATTTGTCACAAATCCCTCTGACCACAATGCGTCCACAATACAACACCCTGACAATGTTGTTGGAGGAAACGTGAGTGGAGCTCTTGCAGGCAAGGGGCGTTCACTTCAGGACAAATTGAGATTGCTGATTGGTCAGTTGCTGACAAGCCTGCTGAACTGATTGACAGGCGTTGTCGAGGATCTGACTGGTGCAAAAAAAACGATAGATTTTACTGGCCCATTAAAGACTGTCAATTTTTTCCGTCTTTATTCCAAATGTATTAAATATTCTGGTGAATCTAACGTTTGAGAACTGAATTTCCTTACAAAATCCTAATGATGGTTTCTTTATTTTTAAGGGGTGCTGAGTTCAAATTTAGGGATGCTTGAGCAACCCAAAAGAGGCTAAAATTACCAATGGTGTTAAGTAACTAAAATCATGGTGCTCCATCTGCAAACACAGCAAACAAGGCTAATCAGATTTTACTTCATCAACAAAACATTTTATCTTTCCTGTTGCATCCAAATCAGTATCAGGCATCATTAAAGCTTAAAACTATCTTCTTTATTCAAATCTAATTATCATCCCTTTCCTGGCTGAAACAGAGCATTTCCTCCTAAAAGAGGAAAACGTCTACAGCTGGTTTCGAGCGTTCCAGCTCTGCAGCGCAATAAAGTGAGTCTGCCCATAAAATTTTAAGAGTTCTATTTTTGTGTTTTACCAATCAAATGCAGGGAACTGAAATTTATTATTCTTTTTTGCACACAAGACATAAAAATAAATTCCTTTCTTATTAAGAAGCGTCAATTTGAAGAGCACATTTTGCTTTCAAGGTCAAATCCAGATTTATTTATAAAGCTGGGGGATTTGTTAGTCCAAGAAGGAATAAAACTTGACTATATAGACTGGCGGTCTTCAATTTAAACTCAGAAAGATCCACCTAAAGAATTTCCAATGTTTAAAATGCAAATAAATTCTCTTTTCTTCACTCACCGTTTTTTTTTTTTTTTTTTTTTTTTTTTTTTTTTCAGTCTTTTACTTCTATTTTGTTTCTGTCTGCAAAGGAAGAGTAACAGAGAGGGAAACTAATAGCATGCCGCACAAAGAAATCACTGTAAATACTAGAAATCAGCGCCACCAAACAGAAGTTACTGTAAATGTACTTTGTACTATAAACAAAATATACCGAAATTTAACACTCTGGGTCCAGATAAGGTTTATTTGGGGTTCTGACTTAGAACAAGGTCTGCCATTAGGAATCTCCTGATACAGAGTTGGTTAAGCTCTCTCTCCTTCAGGCTGTAGGTCATGCTCTTTTCGGAGCGGGGTCAGCCACAGGGATTCGTCTCCATTTTGCTCTGTTTCATGTATGATCTGTTGTGAGATGGGGTGTCTTCATATCCCACTGGATCATATTCATCCACTGCCATCCCCTCCTTTGCTGACTGAAAACTTTGGCGTTTAATAACCTTTTTACCTTGTCATCTTCCATTCGCTGCACATGCCCATACCATCTCATTCTTAATTCCTGTTTCTTATCCATGGTGCATGCTATGCCAAGCGTTTTTCTGATATTGTCATTTCGCCAACTATCCTCGAGGGATATTCCAAAGACTGGGCACACCATTATCTGGTGCACTTTTCCTTTAATATGAATCTGCATCCTTTCTCGTTAGGTCTCGTTAGCTTTCGAGCAGACCATGGTCTCTGTTTTTGCTGCGTTTATTTTCAGAACTTTACTCTCAAGTGCCTGCTGCCACTGTCTGAAATTATCTTGGAGATTAACTTCAGAATCTCCAGCCACAAGTAGGTCATCTAACAACGTATCCCATGGCACGTCTCTCCAAATAAGCTCAGTAATAGAGATGGAGCCGATCCGATACCAGCACAATTTACGTATTGGATTTTTCCGATCCAAACTGCCAATATTTGCGATCCACATGCATGTCTGTGTCTGATGAAACTTCTCCACACGTTGGCTTCAAACTATGGAATGGATTTCCTGAACGGGGGCATGTCTCATGAACCCTGAGTAATAAGACCCGACTCACACTCAGGAAATCCATTGCACAGTTTGCAGACAGCTACAACGTGCAGTAGCGCTGTGGCTAACAGCTAGCAAACTTTTCATCGTAACATGTCCGCTGTGTGGATGTATTTTACACTAAACAGCAACATACAATGTCTGCAGAGCCATAGCACCACGTTAAACTGTGGTAAAGTTAGTTTTACGTTGGACATTCGCGCTCCGGGGCTTCAGCGGGACGCTACTCACTGAACCAAAACACAGGCATCCTGACCCTGGCCAGCCCTGTCCAGTCTGCCCATCTCAGAGGAGGGGCAGGCAGAGAGCGGCTGACCAAAATCAGACTGCCTGCTTAGGATTGAACAAGAAAAACACACCGTTGAAGCCAAGGAGCTTGAATGGGCACCGAGAATTTGCTAAACTTAATCATAATACTTGCAGCCAAGATATAGTTTATCCTCCAGGAGACATCAGTACAACAGTAGATAATCATTAAAAAGCATATTAAAAATTACTAGAAAATTATATTTAAAAAAAAAAACCACAATGAAACAAACAGTTACATTATAAAGCGATGTAAAATACTAAACAGGAACATGTTCGTGTTGCTTTTGTAATGGACCGGTTTTAGGACCAGAAACATCATCAGAACTCAGGAGTAGTTTAAAGGTTTTATTTTTGTAACCACTTCTGGTGGAGGCTTGGGTCCAGATGGTGGTCCAATCTATCAACAGGAGAGACAGGTTAGTGACTGCACGTGAAGCTTGAAAAGCACTGGTTAAATTAAAACAGTCAAACCTTCTCAATTGGTGTCAGGGCAGGAAGAGGGGCTGTGGACTGGGTGAAGTCACTCATGCAGAGAAATCTGCAGCAGGAACGCAGGAT
>JARVGS010000400.1:25263421-25276934 GCA_031762315.1 Hypsolebias antenori | reverse complement strand
AAGAGCTGCTATTTTTACAGGCTGCACCGCCTTAGAGCACAGAGAGCACAAACAAACACAGCAACTTCCCCCACGTCGCTATGAATGAGCTCCTGCAGCGGCACGTTGTTGTTTACCACAATAAAATGGACGCCAGAGAGCGGGAGCAGTCCACAGGGTCTTAAAGGGAAAGGTATTAACACCACACACAAAAGAAACGGTGCTGTGTAACTCGAAAAAATGCTGTTCAAAGTCAATGGAGGTGTGTCGTAACCACGAAACGTCGTAACCCGAGACCGTCGTAACCCGAGGACTACCTGTATAGACCTATATCTAACCTAACTTTCATCTAAAAAAAATCTAGAGAAAATAGTTGCTGGTCAGTTGCATGATCATCTGCAAGGAAATAATCTGTTTGAAGAGTTTCAGTCAGTGTTTAGAGCTCACTACCACATTGAAACTGCACTGGCGAAACGTGCATTGCTGAAACAAGAAGATGAGAAATCATTGCAGCAACCTGTATCTAAAATGAAAATTAATCCCTGTCTTTTTTGTTGTTCACTTTTAAGGCTCTGGCTAAAGGTGGCGTAACCTATCGAGAGGAGCCATGGCATAAGGAGTGTTTTGTGTGCACCAGCTGCAAGACACAGCTGGCGGGTCAACACTTCACCTCCAGGGATGACAGCCCTTATTGCCTGAAGTGCTTTGGCAACTTGTACGCCAAGAAGTGTGAGGCCTGCAGCAAACCAATCACAGGCAAGTTCACATTGCTCCGTTAAATCAGATGAAGTGGGCTGCTACAATAAAAATGTGACTAGTGCTCTAAACAAGATGAGCTCAAAGATTAGCTTGAAGATTTCAGTTATTTCACATGAACCAAACCTTAAAACTGACAATTTTCTGCAATAATAAAAACCCAGCAGACACTCTGTGACCTGCGACCATTAAACATTCACACTGCGATATCAGTTTGTTAAAAGCAGCAACTGACAGGTTCAGATTGTTATCACAAGGGTCTGATAGCATTCTCCGAAAGGAATTCTGCAGAGATTAACTTTTTTGTTTACACTTCACGTTTTTCTGCGCTCGGTTCTGTCATCCGTCGTGTGTTATTTCAACAGATTACAACAGAAAAAGCTGTGCATATTAAAAAAAAAAAAAAAAAAGAAATCTGTGTGCTTATTTTATGGTGCACAACCTCTGACATAGATGAACTGCTTGAAATACTTTATTTCCACACACCAGGGCTAAATGTTGAGCTAATGTTGAACTTTTTTGGATGGGACATTTAATGGCCATCTCTGTTTATTTGAGCTCGAGCAAACAGACAAAGAGCTCTTCAGAAAATGTGTAGCTGATGAGAAAAGCGAGCTTTTGTCTTCTCCTGCTTGAGGAGACGTCCTGGTGAAAATATCCAGAAACCCAGTAGTCTGTAAGGCTTCCTCCAGCCTTGGTGAGAGCCTTATAAAGTCTGGCTGTACACAACTTTCGGGGCTGATTTTGAACACTGTGATGTGTTTTCTCCTAATTATTACTATTTTCATTTTTAACCCAAACATAATTAAGCATTTTATCTTCTAAACTAAACCATGTGGCTTTTAAGCATGTCAAAACACTCTCCTCCTCCCAAAAAGCAAGCATTTTAGTTGCTGATTATTAATATTCATTGTAAAACTAAAAGAGAATGACGACTTGTTACTTCAGTTGAATGTCTTTTTATGGTTGTTCGGAAAGACATTTGCTCACAGTTCCTAAAGGGTAACAAGTCCCAGCCAAGATATTGTTTGTCTTAATTTGATTATTGCATCATTTTAATTTTGTTATAGCAGACTAGCAGAACAGCTACCATACGTACAATTAAGTTATTAAAAGTAATATAGTGCGCTTGGCACCTCAGTAGCTCTGCTTTGCAGTACATTGTTTATCTTCAAGTTGCTTTTTAACTAAAAAATAAGCTGATAGTAAAGGTTTTAATACAGCTCGGGGAGCGTTGTGTCGTTTATGTCGTGTTGAGAGCATAGGATGTACCGTGGCTTCAACAGTTGGTGATGAAAATGGAAAAACTATGATCATTCACAGTCCAGGGACTCCCAACCCTGGTCCTTGAGGAACACCATCCTGCATATTTTAGTTGTTTCTCAGCTCAAACACATGTGATTTTAACAAATGGGTTATTTTCAGGCTTCTGCAGAACATGAGGAAATAATTAAATCGTTGAATCAGGTGTGTTGGAACAGGGAAACAACTAAAACATGCAGAGTGGTGTTCCTCAAGGTCCAGAGTTGGGAACCCCTGGTTCACATCAATAAATTTGGACCACCACTGTCCGTTCTTGACCATTTCTTTTAAAATTTCTTGCGTCGCTCAGCTGTATTAGCTTTTAGCTTGGTGCACTCAGCTGAGTGAATAATTTTCATTATAAAATGTATAGTATCTAATGTACCGGTAGCTCTTTCTTCATGACAATGGCTAGTGTTTCAAATGTTGCAAGAAGCTGCTGGACTGCTCTCATTTTGTCCTGATGCATGCTCAGTAATCCAGGTAGATACAAAAATCTAACAAGGTGGAATCAAGTCTCCTGGACGGGTTCTTCTTCATTGCAATGTTTTGTCTTTTTTCCAGAAGAATTCTTCGGTCTTGACTGAAGACTGAACAGTCTTCTGGATTAAAGACAAAACATTGCAACAAAGAACAACCTGTCCAGAGGACCTGACTGAGCTTTGTTAGATGCTCTCATTTTCTATTTTAAGACATTTCTGTACTGCGGATGTGATGGCACGAAATATCACAACAATGGCTGCCAAACTGCGGCGAAGCGTACGTAAGACCGTTAACAGTTGGTCGACAACAAAGATCTGGATTAGAGTTTCTTTGATATCAATGAGGATGGCACGGTAGCTCAGTTGGTAAAGCTGTCGCCTCTCAGCGAGAAGGTCGCAGGTTAAAATCCTGGCCTGTGGCCTTTCTGTGTGGAGTTTGCGAGTTCTCTCCGTGCATGTGTGGGTTTTCTCTGGGTACTCCGGTTTCCTCCCACAGACCAAAAACATGCATGTTAGACTGACTGGTAACGCTAAATTGTCTCTAGGTGTGAGTGAGAGAGTGAATGGTTGTTTGTCTTGTTTGTGTGTCCACTCCAAACTAGACGTATAAGTCAGTCATTAATTATTGATTGGCTTCAGGTCTAATTTAGATCATAATTAGTTAGAGCCTATTTATTTTCCTCTTTTAACATCTGTCTGTTTTACACAATGAAATCAACATTAATTATGAATTATTTTAAGTTGTTAAAAACATATTAAAATAATGTGTGACTGATCCAGTTGGGTTTCTGTGGAGGAGTGGTGGCACAGAGGTTAGAGAATGTGGGCCTGTGATCGGAAGGTCGCCGGTTCAACTCCCTGTATTGACAACATCATAAGGTGGATGTGAAAGGTGAAGCACTGATAGCTGCCTTCACCCTCATTCGCCACACCCTGGTCCCTTGAGAAAGACCCTTAACCCCCATCTGCTACCCCGGACGCCCTAGATGGCAGCTCTCTGCTCCACACAGAGGGCTGTGGTAGCTCTGTGGTCTGTGGTTGTGTCAAGAAGAACATCGGGCATTAAAACATTTGCCAAGTCTTTGTGCGACTTAACTCGCTGTGGTGACCCCTGAAGAAGGGAGCGACCGAAAAAGAAGAAAAAATCCAGTTGTGTCCTGTTGTTTTGTCGGCTGTGTGCCTGTTTTGACGCCATCTTAGCTTCTTCACGACATCACAAATGTAAACAATGAGCGGGACGGACTGTGTGCACTCTGGTGGTGTTATGGTTTGCTCTGTGTGGTCCTGTGGTGGACTGGCAACCTGTCCAGGATGAGTCCTGCTTCTGACCCGTTGACTGTTAGGACAGAATCCAGCACCCCACTGATCCAGAACAGGTTGGATATTTACATCGCTTGTTTGTGTCATTCCCAAGATCTTTGATCTGAAAAAAAAAAGTTTATTTTTGTAATTTTGGAGATTTATTATCCTCAGATTTCAGCATTCTACAGAAACTTCATAAACTCCTCTTATAAAACAATTGTCCTCAAAGATGACGTGTTTGGATTCAAGCCAGGTTAGCTGACTGGCTACTTTTCTGAAGGAAAGTGAAATTTGTGGCTTCATACTGGTTTGTTTAAAAAAATTAATGTAGGAGCAAGAATTTGTTTAATTTTTCAACTTTCTTTTAACTAAAACAATGCAAACCCATTAGCAAATTTGTAAATGTAATACAACGTAACATCAGACAAGATCAAATTATTTTTTGTTGTCTAATACAATTAATACACAAATACAAAAACACATATTGAAAAAGATATTGTCACCATAAGTTTACATTAACATCTAAATATTTTCTTATAGTGTTATATTGTGGGGTTGCCAAAAAAAATATTATAAATATATTTTATGTCTCTGGCTGCATAAATTACAAGACAAATGTACCCAATAGAGACTTTGACAAACAAACCAAAGAATCTTGTGACAATTTTTGTCTATCTTAATTAAATTATTAGCATGTTTTATATGGCGCTAAATGAGTGACAAAGATACAGATTCTCAGATTAGTTCTGGAAACACAGAATGTACTTAGTTTGTAGTGGACCTGGACGTCAGGTTCATCATCAGCATCTTCTCCCAGCTTCCTCCTCCAGGAGATGAGCTGCTGTCTCTCTGCCATCACTAGAGGGCAGTGTGGAAATAAAATGCACACCAACACCAGGCAGTGGAAAATTACTGCTTCCAGCAGAAAGGAGTCTTGAACTTGAACATCCCAGAGCTCTCAAGAATGGAATCACGAAGATTTTACCATCACAGTATTTATTTTTCACTGAATGTCTGTGCAGATGCTGATGTTACGTTTGTTTAGGTCTAGTTGTCTACTAAATATTTACTAAAATTGTTCAAATCACTTCAGTTCTTGCACCTTGAAATGTGAAGCATTCACACTGTTGTCATCCATTTTTCTTCGTACATTTTTCAGCATCTTTCTGCTCCTTCAGGACAATCCTGTTATGACTTTTGGTATTGGTGCAACTTTAGCTTTTCGAAATATTTAGCTTTTTCTGCCATTTTTCCCATAGAAAATGAATTGAGCTCATTTTACATCCTTCAAATCTTTAGACCTGTTTACAACCTTTTACTGCTCCTTTCACATTTTGTTCTTCAGCTTCTTTCAGCTTCCTTGTGCAAATTTAATCCTCGTTTGTGCTTCTTCCAACCTCTTTCTGCTCCTTTCAGATTATTTATGCACGTTAAAGCTTTTTCTGCTATTTCAGCTACTATTTAGTTGTTTTTATACACAATTTAGCTTTTTCAGCTAATTCCACATTGTTTGCGTTCGTCTCAATGTTTTTTCAGCCCAATCCAGCAAAAATATGCTCTCTGCTTCCTTCTTGTAATTTAATCTTCTTTCTGACTTTTTTAGCTACTTTTCAGGTTATTTGTTTATTTATTTATTTGGTAATTTCAACTTTTTTCATATAATTTCCCCCTTTTGTGCTCATTTCTGCTTCTTTCGACCTAATTGGGCACAGATGTTCTTTGCTTTATTCTGCTAACTTGTTCTACCTTTTCAGCTAGCATTTTTTAGCTAATTTCAGCTGTTTTCAGATAAATTCAAGTTTTTGTGGTAATTGCTGCTACTTTAAGCCTAATTAAGTTCTTTCTGCTAATTTTAGCTCGTTATGCTCCTTTCATATTTTTCCTGCTAGTTTCAGCTTTTTCTGCTATTTCACCTACATTTAGCTGGGTTTTTCCGGTTTGTGAGGTTTTTTTTGGTGCTAATTTAAGCTTTTTTCAAATAAAATATGCTTCTTTGTGCTCATTGCTGCATCTTTAAGCCGAACTGTGCAAGTTCAGCTTTCTTCTGCTAATTTAGGCTTGTTCTTCCATTTCGACATGTTTGTTTTAGCTAATTTCAGCTGTTTCTCTGCAAGTTATTCTGCTATAGGCATTCACTCTGCATTTTTTGCTGGAAATGCAATTTCTCTAGTTTAAATTAAGGATGCTACAGCTTCAATTTTTAAAGCTGCTCAAACAATCAAACACTTCTGCTAAAGAATATAATCAGAGGGAGCATAATTTTAGTGGATTTAATGAAATCTATTAAAGGATTTATGAAAAATCAGCTTGTTCCTGGGATCAGTGATGCTTCTGCAAAAATAAATACATCACGAAAAGTAGAACAATTGTGTTTACAATAAATGTGTATTTCTTTTGTGAAAATGTTTTGACTGGGACAACACAAATACAACGAAGACATGTACATTTTAATAATCTATTAAATTTAATAATTTGCATAGCCTCCGACCCATCACCATAATGTTCTGTCGCAGTAAAGTAGCCGCCCTTTAAAATGTTAAATAAACTGAAAAACAAACAGCAAGCCTAAATCTTCAGTTTAATCAAATGTTATGTGTCTGACTTTAAAGCATTCATACAAGAAGAGACCTTCAAATGGGAAGGTTTTAATTTATTAAGCCAATCTACAGAGCACAAACAGCTTCCATCATTTAAAGAAGTGAAACAAAGACAGACAGATGGTGAGACGTAACAGCCGTCAGATGGTGTGTTGCAGATAAAGAGGAAGGGGTGACGGAGAGATGCAGTTGTCATAGAAGATCTGGAGGTTCTGATCAACATCCATGTGGTTTTTCAGGAACATCTCGAGCTCTTGCACCGTCATCTCATGAACACTGTTGCTCTCTTTGGCGTTCTTGGCCAAGGCTGCATAGGACGGGAAGAGGACGCGCACGGGATGAGGCGAGTTACGATCGTAATCCGTGCAGCAGTACGCGGACCACACGTCTTCCGGGATCGCCACGCGGTCCTGGTTGTTGCGGCGGATCATGTTGCCCCTGGTGGTGACTCCCGTGACGATGAAGGCGGTGCCGCGGCAGAAGTTGTTGAGGCGCACCCGGATCCGCTCCTCGTACTCACGCCAAGGCCCGATGTTGAACTCTCGTATCTCCGGGACCACGTTGGTCAGGGTGTAGGTGGCGGCGCGGTCGTGTGGCGTAGACTGGTGCTGGTCAGGGTTCAGGTGACCTCTTTCGTAAAGCACAACATCAGAGTAGTCATCCAGCACTGCCTGGCTGTCCTCAAACTTCATGTGGAGGTAACCAGTGGGGAAAGGCAGCATGTTCCCATTTCCATCAATTTCTGCCAACTGGAGAGACGTGAAAAACAATTAGTGGTAACATTCTGGATGTTCTTTATGGTCTTAGACTCTATCCTTGGTTTCAAGTCAATCTGAAAACTTACTTCAACTTCTAAAGTGTCTAAACTACTTTATGATATAGTAATAAAATTGGGCAAACATTGTTCCATAATTCCATATTAACACTGCTGGTATTCTTGAATGTGTCTTACCTGTGGTTCGTACATCCAAGGGTAGTCCACACGCCTGTCCCCTTCAGTTTTCTTGAAGGTGTAAGCCGAGTAAACAGGGATCCGCTTGACAGGATCATACAGGGTCACGTAGCGTGGTTTGTCTGCGTAGCGTTGGCAGATCTTCTTCAGTCTGGTGTCTACAAACCCCCGTGGTGGAGTCCCCATGTACAGGGAGTCCTTACACCGCTCTATGTGATTGAAATCTTGAACCACCGTTGCCAGTGAGCGGTAATTTATCATAAGCGCAAGAAGTAATGGAGTTAACGTCCTCATCTTAACGGTGTCCCCTCTCAGTCTCGTACCTTGCCTTGTGCAAAAACGAGCGCTTACAGTTATGATTTAAATGTTACACAGCTGATATGCAAAGCTAGACTACGTGCACCTGTAACTAGCCTTGAGAGCACAGGGGCGTGAAAGTGCACGTCACTGCAGCCTGAAGTCAACTGTTGTAAACCTACAGACCTGTGAAGGTTAGGCGTCTTCATACCATTACTGTATTTGAAGAGGTTATGGATTAACATTTGAGACAAGTTTTAACCATGACTGCATCAAATGTTCATTTAATTTATTGTATTGATGTTTGGGGGAAAAGCGTGTAAAACTATTACAAAGCCTATTTTTATTTTACAGAAAAGAGCTGTAAGGATTATTGGAAGAAAACATTACTGTCATCCATCAAGTATATTATTTTTTCAATTGAAATTACTGAAGTTCCATGATTTGGTAAATTACAATATTTTAATAGTAATGTATAAAGCTCAGAACAACGCATTACCTTTAAATATTCAGATGCATTTTGGTAAAAGACTAAGCTGTTACAATCTAAAGGAAACTGATATATTTGTAAAGCCACAGTACAGAACCAGTTTGAAGGGACGTCTACCTCAATCCAGGGAATTGGATTGTGGAATGACTTGGAATATGATGTAAAAAAAGGCAAAGTCAATGTTTATGTTTAAGAAAATGATCAAAAATGAATTGTTAAAGAAATATGTATGAATTAGTTGAATGTGTAATAGATTGGAATTGGAAAATTGAGATGAGTTGTTCATTTTGTTTTGTTACTTATAGATTATTTTTGTTTGAATTGATTGTTTTAAAAAAGGGGCAGATATAACAATATTTTTTTTCCCTCTTTCTGCTGCCTTTCTTTTTATATTTTGTTTTCATAAATACATGTGATTGTTGTGTATTTATTTTTATAAAATGAATAAATAAATAAAATAAAAATAAAACAAAATTAGAGTTAACAAATAAATTATTTGTAATTATTGCTCAGTATGTAACATGCTGCAATAAATATCACTGACATTATTTATTTTCCAATATGACTGCCTTTGTTAATAGTTGGTGGTGAAACGTTACAATTTGGTAACTCCTTTTAATCCATTGTTTAAATGTTGTTTTAAACCCTGAAACAAGAACAGCATTTTAATAGTTTTCCTCCTTTGTGTTGTATTTCTGTGTAAGGCACTGAGTCCCAGGAGATTGATGAAACTCCACTTCGTCCAGAGATGGATGAAACTCCATTTCGTCCAGCGATGGATGAAACTCCACTTCATCCAGAAGTTGTGTGCAGTCGTGCACCACAGCAACAAATGAGTGAAAATATCATTTCTATAAATAAATCTGCTTTTCCAGTACATTTGGTGTTGTTGTAAAACATGCGTCGTTAAATGTATGTCTGCTTACCTTTGATTTGAATAAAGCTGTTGGGCCAAATACCCATTTCTTTACGTTCGGTGATGACGTGGAGGTGAGCAGACGCGTTTGAACTTGAGCTCCCAACTCGGTTTGCTAAATCCCCTTTTCTAGAGCTGATTTAACATTCAAAAATCAATTATTTAATGATGAAAAGGGCAAAGACACTAAAAGGTAACGGCAAATCAAAATAGCAACTAGAGACGGATGAGGAAACTTTTAAAGCATCAGTTGAAGAAGACACACCGGAGCCACACATAGCTATGGAGAAACTTCAAGCTACTATCGGAGCTATCCACAAAGAGGTAATAGCCATCCGCACAGATGTCAAGGAAGCGTTGAGCCGCTTCCATGATGACTTATCCGCTGATATGAAGAGAAATTTTAAGAGTTTTCAAGAGGAGATTAATAAAAAAAATTAAACGAAATAACGTCGGATGTAAAGTAGAACCAGAAAAGAGCGGAAGAGTCACTACAACGCGTAGCAGAAGTGGAGGAGTGGACCGCAGCGGCGAAAGAGGTGCTGTCTCAAACCTTAATTAACCAAGATGATCGTCAAGCCAAACTAACTGATTTGGAAGCACACGCACGTAGGAACAACATCCGTGTGTACGGGATTCCAGAAGATACAGAGGGAGACAACCTGTTGGAGTTTATGGTCGTTTTCATCAAAGCTGAACTGTCACTCCAGGATATGGATTTAGATATACAACGCTGCCACCGAGCTTTGGGGCCTAAACCACGGCAGAACGCAAACCCCCGCTCTGTGGTGATTTCCTTTTTGGCATTCAGAACCAGGGAATTGGTGCTTCGAGCTGCGTGGAAGAAAAAAGAGATCTATCTCAACCAGCAGCGGATTTACTTCGATCAGGACTACCCGACAGAAACCCAGAAGAAGAGGAAAGCTTACGCACCTGTCAGAAAAATTCTGAAAGAAAAAGGTCTCCGCTTCCGAACCTCGCCACCAACTAAACTCCGTGTGTTTTTTCGATGATGGACCGATCACGTACAGCAGCGCGGCGGACGCCATGAAAGACCTGCAGAAGAGAGGTCTCGCTCCAGAATGCAGCGGCAGCGAGGGCTCTCCAGCAGCGACGCTGATGGAGAAGCTGGATGGTCTATCCTGGATGGTGGCAGGGGCCGGGCAGCCGGGTTTCAACAAGCACAGAGAGAGAGCACGGGAAAAACTCAGCGGATTTCGTTATGATGACTGACACGCAACCACTTCTACAAGCTAAGTGCTGCTCATTAAAACTTATGCAGTAAAAGATACAAGTACAATGATCTGATCTGACATGTGGACTAAGATTAAAATATATTAATATAAAAACACTGTCAGACATCTACAATTACATTTTATTTATCCTTCGCTAATGTTAAAAGATTTTTGTTACGGACTTAAAATAATAAATAAATAATATATAATCGTTGTTTTGGGAGCTTTTTTAATGGCTCTGATTGTGCACTGGACTTATACTCATACTGAGCTATGTCAGTTTGCACGGGACAGACCCCATGAAAGGAGACTCGTGGGGACTTTTCTCTTCATCCAAGACTCCTTAATGAGTCACTTTGTTTTGGAAGTCTTTCCTGTTTGTTTTCAAGTTTCATGTTTGTTGTTTTTGATTTTTATAAATGTTTTTATTTTAAGGTCATTTTGGAAGTGTAAATTAGAGGGAATTATTTATTTAAAGGTCTATGTTCCAACAGCAATACTGTATAAATTTATAACTATTAACGTTCATGGGTTACAAAATCCAATTAAAAAAGGAAAAATCGTAGCTAAAATGAAGAGAGAAACACAACAAATTATCTTCTGGCAAGAAACTCATTTAACAAAAGAGAACCATGAAAATTTGAAAAAAATGGGGTTTAAAAAGACATTTTATTCGTCCCACCCAAATGGACACACTAGGGGCGTGGCAATATTAATTGCAAACAATGTAGACTTCCAGGTATCTAAACAAATAGCAGACAAAGAAGGCCGTTTTGTTTTAGTGAAGGGCACTTTAGACTCAAACGAAGTAACTTTACTTAATGTTTATAGACCTTCAGGACATGACAAAACATTTATTGATAAAATATTTGATCTCCTACTGGCTGAAACATCTGGTGTTTTGATATGTGGAGGAGACTGGAATGTCCAGCTACATCCTCCCCTGGATTCCTTAAACCCTTTAAAAAAATTAATTCCGAATCACTGTATATTAAAAAAATGATTAAAAAGGTTGGTTTAATTGATATCTGGAGGGAATGCCATCCAGGGACCAAGGAATTTACTTTTTTCTTTCACCCTCATGCAGTTTATTCAAGAATTGACCATTTTTTCCTATTTAAAGCAGATAGATACAGGGTCTTGGATTGTAGGGTTGGAACAAGGGATGTGTCAGACCACTCTGGGGTAAATCTGAAATTATATTTAGATGCCCATCCTAAGAAAACAATATGGAGGCTTAACACATCCCTGTTAAACAATAATAATTTTGAAGATTTCATCCACAATGAATTTACGGAATATATAGAACTTAATAGCAATTCAGAAATGTCTCCAAGTATATTATGGGATGCTGCAAAAGCAGTATTACGTGGGAAAATTATAATGTGGGCATCAAGGAAGAAAAAAGAAAAATCTGAGCAATTAAATGACCTGACTAAACAGCTAAGTATCTTAGAGCAGAAGCATATTGAGACCAAAGATCCTACTCTACTACATCAAATTGCTGCAGTGAGAGTGGACCTAAATAGGAAACTCAATGACAAAGTGATTCTCAATCTTAAGTATATTAAACAAACTTATTATGAAAACGGACCTCGAGCAAAAAAAATACTAGCCTGGCGACTAAAACAACAGCAACAAGACAGATCTGTTTTTAAAATTAAAAATCCTATTTCAAACCAATTATGTTTCTCTCCAGACGAAATACATAAATCATTTGAATTATATTATAGGAAATTATATAATCAACCTGAATCGCCCATTCTTCCACCAGTAAAACAATTTCTAGACTGTTTGGATCTCCCCTCAATTGACTTAGAGCAAAATAAATGGATATCCACAGATATCACGCCAGCAGAGGTCAATAAAGCTATTTCAAAACTGAAAGCAAACAGGTCTCCGGGTGGAGATGGATTACCAGCTGAATGGTATAAAATGTTTAGGAAACCTATAGCACCTTTGTTGTTAAAATGTTTTAATCATGTGCTTAAAGGGGGTGAAACCCCACCATCCTGGAAACAAGCAATAATCTCCATTATTCCAAAACCAGGGAAAGATAAAACTGAGTGTAGTTCATACAGGCCCATTTTGGTTTTGAACGTTGATTATAAAATATTCACTTCCATAATTGTCAGTAGACTAGAAAATATTATCCCCGATCTGATTGATACAGATCAGACTGGATTTATTAAAAATAGACGTACACAAGATAATGTGAGGAGAACGTTACAGTTGTTTGACATTATGAGCAGAAGTAATTGGAAATATTTAGTAATTAGTTTCGATGCGGAAAAAGCCTTTGATTCCGTACGATGGGAATATTTATATCTAGTTCTACAACGGTTTGGCTTTAATAAAGTAATTATAAATTGTTTAAAATCATTATATACTTCTCCAATAGCCAGAATCAAAATAAATGGCAGTCTTTCAGACACATTCCCCCTGGAACGAGGATGACTGCAAGGATGCCCTCCGAGTCCAATTCTCTTTGCTCTTTTTATAGAGCCTCTTGCTCAACAAATTAGGGAAGACCCGGAAATCAAAGGAATCATATTTAAAGGAAGAGAATATAAATCATGTTTATATGCTGATGACATTTTGGTGACATTGTCTGACCCAGACACCAGTCTACCCAAACTCATGTCCTTCTTACTACAATTTGGACTTCATTTGGGTTATAAATTAAACATTGAAAAAACTCACCCCATGAGAATATACTGTAAGTAATCTGTTCAAATTTAACTTGAAGGCAAAAACTATTAAATATTTAGGAGTTACTATCACTAAAAACTTAAATAAAAAATATAAAGCAAATTATGGTACTATGACCAATAAAATAAAGAATAACGGATAGATGGGCCCCTTTGACGTTTGATTTATATAAACGAATAGAAATCATAAAAATGATTATTTTACCACAACTATTGTTCCCTTTTCAATCCTTATCAATAGAAATTCATAACAAACAATTTAATGAATGGAATCGGATCATTTCCAGATTTATATGGCAGAATAAAAAACCAAGGGTATGTTACAAAACTTTACAATTACCAATAAATAAAGGTGGAATGTCTCTCCCTTGTTTGGAAAATTATTACAGAGCAGCTCAACTACAGTTCATGGTCTACTGGTGTGAAGAGCACTATGAAGCAAAATGGAAAGATCTGGAATTAAGTCAAATTGATATCCCCTTGCAAGCTCTGTT
>JARVGS010000400.1:25019790-25031184 GCA_031762315.1 Hypsolebias antenori | reverse complement strand
TATCTATATATGTATATATATATATATATATATATATATACGCACTCTACTGCTGCCAAAAGGAAATACTGTTTTTACTCCTATCTCTGTGCATGTTTGTCTGTTAGCAAAATTTTTTGGAAAGTAATCACTGGGTTGACAGTAACGATTGACTGTCTTTTAGGATCCACACGATTCAAGATGGACCCCACACCAATGCAATCTTAGGAAACAAAAATATATGTCATTCAATATTACACATATTGAACTAAAATTTGGCGTGGTAGTAGCTGAGAGTCATCACCAACATATACTCTGAGCACAAATGCATCACATATGATCTTTTTTCAAAACTGGCATTAACTTTTGATGTCAACTCTTTTTTTGTCTGTTAGCGTAACTTATCATGAACCACTGGACATATTTTAATGAAACTCTCAGCAATTAATCTCTGGGTGTACATCCACAACTTATTAATGGTCTGAGTCAATCCAGTTCAAAATGTCTGCTTCAACTAACTGTACTTTCCAAAACAAAGCAGTCTATAATTCGGCCAATTTGAAAATACTGACCTAAAATTCAAGTCGTCAACAACATATGCTCTGATTACTAAAACATCCAGCATCACATCATTTTCAAGGTTTCACATTATTCGTGAAGACGGCATAAAAATTGACATGACATGCACATAAAAGTTTATTAATGTCAAAAATATTACCCAGCAGCTCATGAAAATGCATTCTTGCAACAAACTACAAACGTGAGGTTCCCCTACATTTAGCTGATTTATCCACCAGTGTTACAAATTTGATCATTTCATTTCTGTTGTTGACACCAGCTGCTCGGTTGTTCATTAACTCACAGCCCTCCAGTGTAAACAAAATGGAGACATTTATTTTCAGTTCAGTGTCTGTCAGAAGCTAATGCAACATGCTCAGAGAAGGTTTGACGTGCACGACATTCATCTGGGTTTAATGTTGTCACGTGACGCTTTACCCCTCTGAAAGCTGCAACACAGTTTAGGTACGAGCGCCACAAAGTCTCCCACAGAGTAAGGTTTCACATTGCCACGGTAAGCGAATAGGCACAAGCCTCGACAATACCTGGAATTAGTACTACACAAGATAATAAGCTGTTGGCGCTGAAAATGTATTGCTCGAATACAGAGTCTGTAAATTGGTCACGGTTGCTGGAGCGGAATTCTGTTGGCAGGTAATTGGAAAATAAAATATGTTATGCTGAAACTGATTTTGTCAGATTAACGGAGAAGCATGTTCAACTTGTGCGTTCACAACGGTGGGAAAGGCCCCATAAAAACTAAAGACAAAAATACGTGGAAAAAAAAAACGTGTAAGTGATATGTGTTTACTGAGCTGCACTCTGCTACACACACAGAAAGCAGCAGCTTTCCTCACAATGCGCCTCTGTTAAAAACTACCAATAATACAAACTGTGACCAGAACCAGTCAAATTATACTAATAGGAAAAGTCATTTAGAAATGTATGGCAAGGAGTTGAAGTAAAACACAACTAGAAATTTTTTAAGCTGTCTCAAATTCCAAAATTCATTCACTTTCCTCTTTAATGCCTAATTATTAATTTGAGACATTGTGGTGATGATATATACATATATATATATTTATATATATATATATGTGTGTGTGTGTGTGTGTGTGTATGTGTGTGTGTGTGTGTGTGTGCACGAGTATACACAAAGCATATATGTATTTTAAATTAGTTTTTTTTTTTTTTTAGCATCGTGAGAGTGACATGTCCTCTACGTACAATGTTGCTGGGTACCAAAATGATCGGAGCTCAGCTGAAACATAAGTAGTAGTTAGTGTACATTTGTATTTCATGAACTGGAAGTATAGGCATGAATACATAAACACTACAGTACATCAGAAAACACTGACTTTGAGCACACACAGCCACTTTCCAATGCACACCTTTACATTTTGATTGCGCTTCAGTGACAACAGGCAAACAAAGGCTAGAATATAATAGACCTTGTATTTACTACTACTACTACTAATAATAATGTGTTATGTGTTGTCATCATTGTATGTTCCCATACAAGGGTGAAATTGGCTCTCTGTATTGAACCCATCCACCCCCAGGTGAAGCAGTGGGCAGCTATTGAAAGAGCCCAGGGAGCAATTGGTGTCCTGCTCAAAGACACCACAAGCTGTGCAATGACTGGGGATTGAACCTGGGACTTTCGGGCCCCAAATCGGCTGCCCTACTTCTACCCATCTTATTATCAGTAATTAGAGATTTGACACGTAAACATCTATGGACATGAACATATTTGTTTTATTCTTTTGCAGGGCAGTAACACACACAGTTTAGCTGGTAACATGCTCTTCAGTTTTACTTCATATTAGCTTGACTCTTATTGAGGATTTTCTTGGGCTTTGATTGATTTCCAGGTAACAGCAGACACTCAGAGTTAAAGCAAGATTACCTATATGTTTCATAAAACCATGTAGAGAAGTAACTATCATCAGGACCAGCACCAGCTTTGTAGGGCAAGTTTCCAGCTGAAGTTGCTTAGTTTGTTCCTTTCATGAACCTGCTACCTTTAACTTGACCATGGATATGCTAAATGGGCTGTAATGTACTTATATACTGCCTTTCTATCTTGTCAAGACACTCAAAACGCTTTACAATATAACCTGTGCCCTCATTTACACGTTCATACAGCACTCTACTAGCTCTATGTAAAGACTAATCAGTGCTTTATCACATTCATACACTGATGGGATACACGTCAGAGGCAATGTGGGATTCAGTGTCTTGCCCAGAGACACTTCAGCATGTGACTTCTGGTAGAATTGAACCCTCAACTCTCCCATTGGAGAACAACTGCTCTAACCACTCAGCCACAGCTGCCTCATGATATTTTAACGCTGCCTATAGTACGTACGCTTGTTAACTGGACTGAAAAATGTTCAAATAACCTACTTTTTTATTAGGTTTGCTTTCATTTAAAGTACATTTACTTTATTGCAATCAGATGAAACTTTGGGGCAATGTAGACTTTAAAAGGAAAAATCATGTGTACACACACAGGAATCCTTTCCTCAGCGCCAAAAGGAAGAAAAGGTGAAAGATGCAGCCCTAAGTAAAACGTGAACGAGCCTATCATTTGTTATCGAGACTTCAGGGTCATGTATCCCCTGTGATCCCAAACAGGATGACAGATTCAGTCCACCGTCCTTTTGTTCTCGGAGACAATGTCTCGGGTGCACTCGCGCAGTGAGGCGGTGAAAGTATAGAGCATAGATCCAGGGTGTCGCAGCAAAAAGCACAGCAGAAAGAAAATGTACTTTTCTACGTGGCAGTTAACAAGTCTGGAGAGAGTCGTCACTTGAGCAGGTGTGAGTTTGGACGGCTCACAGCAAGGATTTGGGATTTGGAACTGTCAGCAGATGTAGGTCAGCAACTTCAAGTCCCACCAGAGATGATCAGCAGCCTCAGACCTGAGCCGGCACCACAGTCAAGACACTCAGCAGTCTGTAGTCTCTGGACCGATCACGATAGTTTTTCTGTTTGTATGCGTGGGAAGTCAAAATCAATGGAATACTAAGACAATACATGAGCAAAAGAAGAAGCTTACTTATAGGGATTTTAGGCCCAAACTATTGTATAAACAAAGACAATGATAATTTGTGCTTATTCACTTGAATTCAGTTCAGTTTAATAGTTTAGTTTTATTTTTTTGATCAAAAAGCACTAAAGCAAAAAAATAATAATTTTGTGTAAAAATCCTGCATAACATTAAATTCAAAGTTTGACCAAACTTGTTATAACGCCATCATTTCTCAGTTATGAACCCTGCCATGAAAGAATGCTACGCCTGTAATTAGATATGTAATCAATACTTCAGAGGCCTGCACAGTCTTTTCCTGTCTGCATCACAGCAGATCATTGTACTATCACAGCTCTTGGCTTAATAAAGCGAAGGAACAAGTGAGAAAGCAGAATCACTGGAATGGGAAGAAAGAAATCGCAATCTGGTGAGAGCTTAGCTCAACAAAGCCCCTCAATGCTCTCAGGACCCAGAACACTGCTAGTCTGCTAATGATGATTCAGCCTCTTATTTCACAGGCGAGGTGGAAACTACTATTATTATTATTATCCACACTATTCTTTTAAACAGGGCCCGATGTCTTTGACTGATGCTTAAAATGACTTTGTTAGCAAAAATCCAAATGATTTGTTCAAGCAGAACTTCTCTACAGTTCACGCTGAACCTGCAGCGTTTCTGTTTCATGAGGATTTCAGGTTGAATAAGAATACAATGTTTTCCTTAAAATTGCAAAGTGAACTCAATGACTTTCCTAAAGTTTACTGAAAAGGCAGAAACTGAGCTGCTAAAACTAAAAGAAACAGAACACCAGTTAAACGCTAAAAGAAGCAACATGCTAGCTTAACGCTTAGGGCAAGAGAAAGCTATTAAAATTAAAACACTAGCTAAAAGTAGCCAAAAAGTAGAAAAGTAAACCAACTCGTTATTCTCAGGTGGAGCGAGGACTCACGCCGACACGAATAATGACAAGAAAGCATTCAATTTTAACATGTAATTTCTATTAAGGCAGATAAACGTTACAGAATTATTTCAGATGCACATCGTCTTGACCTGCCACGTTCTGGAACCAGAAACAAAGTGCCGTCCGAACCCAACAGAGAGTCTGGCTTTCTTTGACTCTAGACTCCGCCCCTTAAAGGGGACGTGACTGCAACCTCATTGGATCAGTAATGAAATATGTGTTGCAGTCAGTCTTATTTGGTTCAATCCATGTATTCTTGGGTGTTTGTGTGCAACTGTCCTTGTATGCATGCAGCAGATAAACAAAACCTTCTCTTAATAGGATAAATGGCTTCAGGTGGAAGCAGAAGTCTGACTGACTTCCTGTTTTCCCTTTAACACTAGCATCATCTGAGGATACATGCAATAGCTACAAAACTAGATACAAGTAAAGTACGTAAGTAAAAAGCTAGCTAGAAGCAGAAAGTAGTGAATGATTAGCTTATAACTAAAAGTAGCTTGGGAAGACAAACAAAAACAGCTTCAACAGATTTAAAAGAGAACAATGATTTTTGGGAAACTGAAAAGAGTGCATTTCTACAGGTACATTGTACGTAAAAAGTTGAAAATTTAGTATAAAAGACACAAAAATCTAATATCTCAGCATGTGTTTCTTGAATGAGCTGAACGTTTTGATGTATGAAAGGCTGAAGTAGCACAAAGTATGCAGAAGTAGTTTATTTTCAAAAAGCATTTGAAAATGAAACATGCCGAATAAGCAATCATTGAAATTACTGAGGAGGTTAAAAGCCAAAAAAAGTGTTGACTCAGACTTGATCTCAAGCTCAGAACAATAATAAATAAAGTGAAGCACTGTCAATTTGGAAATATGGATTTAATTATTGTTTGGAAGTATGAAAGGCTGCCAGTAATGCTTGGCTGTGTATTTGTCTGGCTGTTAGCAGAATATCTCATGAACCTCTGGATGTATTGCTATTTTCAGCAAGTAATCCTTGGCTGAACAACTTAACTTTAGAAGTCAACCTGATTCAAAATGGCTGCCATAGCTCATCGATTTTGGCAAACATAAATGTCTACAACTCTGTCAATTTCATAGATACTGGGCAAAAGTTAGGTGCAGAAGTAGCCGACAGTCAACCCCAACACATCCTCTGATCACTAATCAGTGTTTGCCTTACCTGTTAGCAAATATCTCATGGAGCTTTAGATAGACAACAAAACTAACATAAAGTAATAATTTATGCACAACTGCAGCCAATTAACTTTTAAAGTCACTCCAATTCAAGATGGCCACCCTTAATCAAGCTTAGCAAACACAACAAGTGGCACGAATAGTGAATGTTTGTAGTTTTGAGTGTTCTGGACTGGATTTTGACCCGGCAACCCTATTTTACATTGTGACCTTTCCTATGTCTAGATGCATCTACACCAGAATGGAATTCAGCACGTTGCTTTAAGCACCTTGCTTTATTCAATTCACAACTCTTGACATAGAAACACGCATATGGTGGCAGTCATGTTGGATTTTGATGTAGCATGTAGCCACCCACCAAAATGGAAGCCGGTGTCTCAGTTATTTTTCAAAATATGCTCACAGCACAGACAGACATGTATGGTGGAAGCCATCTTAGATTTCGAACTGGCAACCCATCCACCAATCCATCCATTATCTTCCACTTAGTCCGAAGTTGGATCACGGGGGCAGCAGCTTGAGCAGGGAGGTCCAGACATTTTCCATAGCCACCTCTTCCAGCTCTTCTGGGAGAACTCCAAGGCGTTCCCAGGTCTCTCCAGCTTGTCCTGGAGTTTCCTCTGGATCTCCTTCAAGTCGGACATGCCAGAAGCACCTCCCTATAGGGGGTGCCAAGGAAGTATCCTTATCAGATGCCCGAACCGCCTCAACTGGCTCCTTTCGACGTGGAGGAGCAGCGGTTCTCCTCTGAGTAGCTCCCGGATAACCGAACTTCTCACTCCAGCTCTGAGGCAGAGTCTGGCTACTCTCATCTGAACCACTTGTATCCATGATTTCATTCTTTTGGTCATTACCCAGAGTTTGTGACCATAGGTGAGGGGAGACTGACTGGTAAACAGAGAGCTTTGCTCAGCTCCCTCCACCACAATGGACCGGCACAGAGTTTGGAATACTGCAGACGTACCTATCCATCTGTCAATATCACACTCCATTAGTATTTTATATTGCTTTATAATGTAGCTGTTTTTGTTTGTTTTTTAACATAATTTTCTTCCATTTATTCGGTTTTTCTTGAATTTATATGCCTTATTTTAAGATTGTCTACTGTTGTTATCACTCTTTGTTTAAACCAGGTCTCTCTTGTAAATGAGTTCTTGAGGCTCAATGAGACTAATCTGTATAAATGAAGGTTGAATTGAATTGAATTCTTCCCCCACTCGTGAACAAAACCCTGAGATGCTTTTGGATGTCTCGTGGTAATTGTGTTGACGGGGCAACCCAATTTTCATGACTTTCATTTATGCCAATTTTTCTAAAGGAAACCTTCATAAGCCTAGTTGTAGCCACACACCCAAACAGAAGTCAGCACGTTGCTTATTTTTCAAATGATCTAACTCAAAAGGCTTGCATACATACATATTTGGTGACAGCCATCTTGGATTTGGAACTGGCGAACTTATTTTGAAAAATGAACTTTTTTACACCTAGAAGTAGCCACACATGAAAATGGAAGTCGATACCTGACTTATTTTTCAAGTTCTCTTGCTCACAACATGCACGGATGAACAGAGGGTACAGTATTTCTAATTCCCTCTTTTCGCTCTGTGATGGAGGACAAAAATACAGGTAATTTTTGGTGGGATAGTAGCTGAGAGTAACAATAAACACATCCTCCATGTGCTCACATGTACGTATTAATGTCAATTCAGGACAAGATGTGAAATCTACTGCATCTGGTGAAATATGATTCTGACTGAAAATAGCGACGAATCTAAAACTGTTCAGTGCTCAGCGTCAGATCAATGCGTAACAAAATGAGTTTGCTGGAGCGAAGCAGAGAGGTTGTCAGTTTGTGCTTAAAATGAATGCAAAAATAGATCTGGATGATCAACACAACGTGTACCTTTAAAAAACAGTACAGAGTAAAATCTAGGCTAAAAATAAAGACAAAAACAAACTTACGCACATTTCACAGTGAACGGTTAGACTCTGCAGCACAGAGACCGAGGCAAGCAGAAACTAAAACCTGGCAAGCACAAAATTCATAATAAACAAAACGGATACTTTAAACGTCCATTGTTAGTTGAGACTTTGGTTCTGGAATAAAAAGTACATACAACCCTGAAGCAAAGTCAAACATTACAACAAAGCGATTTTAATTGCAAGCTCGGGGAAGGCTTGTAAAGTTCCTGGAATCACCACTGGATGTAGATTGTGGGCTCCCTCTAATTACAGTATTGTGCACAAAAGGGTCTGGAGGACAGACGCAAAGGCTTGACGCCATCTGCCATCCACAATTACTTCTTTGAGAAAAGTGATAGCTAAAAATGAGTTCTAATTGCAATTCTTAATTTTTTATCTTTTTTCCGGCTGCCCCCTTCTTCAGGGGTCACCACTGTTGCACAAAGACTTCGCAATTATTTTTACGCCAGATGCCCTTCGACCACCGAGCTACCACAGCCATCAGTGTGGAGCAGAGAGCTGCCATCTAGGGCACCTGGGGGAGCAGATGGTGGGAGTTAAGGGCCTTGCTCAAGGGCCCAGAGTGGGACAAATGAAGGTGGAGACAGGTGTCGGTGCTTCACCAATCCCACCCACATTTTGATATTGTCTGTACCGGGAGTTGAACACAGGCTCACCTGCTCTAACCTCTGCTCCACCAATCCCAATTGCAATTCTTTATGTAATCATTAATACGATTGTACAAAACTTTTTATGTCTGAACAACGTTGAAAGACTGACGCTAATGTGCATTCTTTTATTTTCACCGGTTCAACTGGTCAACACAGACAGGTGGGCACGTAGTTTGGCAGTAAAGCTGAACTCACCCAGGAGTCAGGATCATAGTGTCCACTTTCACTGTCCTTTCAAAATAAACTACAATAACAGAAATAGATGCTGGGACATTTTTCCCCCCTGTTTCTTTTTATTTGGGTGGAGGTAAGTGTGTCAAAAGAAAAAAAAAAAGAAAAAGACGGAGTCTACAAGGAGCTAGAGATCAAAAAACAAACTACCAATTGTTACAGTCATACATTTCTCAAATTCAACCATTTTCACTGGATTTTAAATAAATATTCCAAAATCACTGCCCACCTCAACAGCTGTCCAAACCCAAAGTGGACTGCCATCTTAAAACTCCGATCACAAAAAAAGTCATAGAGGTTCACCAAAAGATAAGCCGTAACACATCTAGATTCAAAATTTTGCCTCCTGTACCAAACTGAGTCATTTAAGATGAAGTATATACAATTGCTGTCTCAATCAATCATCTTCAGCTTGTTCTAGAGTTGGGATGCAGGTCCCAGGCCAGCCGAGAGACAGAGTTTGTACAGCATGTCCTGGGTCTTCCTTGGGTTTTCCTCCCAGTTGGACATGGCCGTAATATCTCCCCAGGACAGTGTCCTGGGGGAATCCTGACCAGATGCCTGGACCACCTCAACTGGTTCCTCTGGACATGTAGGAGCAGCTATACTCTGAATGTCTCCTGAAAAATTGAACTGAACTAGAGTCCAGCCACCCTGTGGAGAAAACTCATTTCAACCGCTTGTATCCACAATCCTATTTTGTCAGTTACTACCCAAAGTTTGTGACAGTAGGTGAGGGTAGGACATTGTTTTATAATTTTGTACAACACCCACTTGAATAATGCATATTACAAAGTATAAATAAGTACAGTAGCCCCTCGCTACTTTGCGGTTCATTTTTCGTGGAATATCTCTGTCACAGTTTTTCTAAGTAAGAATGGACATGACAGACAATTGGCTGATTGATGGATGAGCTGCACGATTGGCATGGAATTTTTCTTTAAAATAAATTATTTTAAATTATTTAACACCTGATGCACATGTGCACAGGTATATGTGCAGTCCACTGCTGCAAGAGAAGCGTCCTCGTGCAGCGTGTCATATCTCCGCTCTGCAGCGGACAAGTGGGCGTGACCAAGAGCGCTGGCAGAGAGCAGAGATCATGTCATGCTGTGCTCTTTTAGAGCGTTTAAGAGTTTAGAAACCTTGTTTAGAATATTGCAAGCGTGTGGAAATAGGTTAAATGCCTTACTTTATATATATATATATGTGTGTGTGTGTATATACTGCTATTCCTACTTGGTGGTTTTTGGTTTATCGTGCGGCTTCAGGGTATGGATACCCCGCAATAAATGAGGGCCTACTGTATTGTACTTATTAAAATTGATCCCATCATGTGTTTGACAGCTCAGTAGCTTTGTATTGCAGTAAAGATCATGTTGTTCCTCAACTTGTATTTTTAACAAGGAAAAAATAAATAAAACTAATGCCACGTGATGTAGACATTGCTTTGCCAGCTTGGGAAGCACAGTGTTGGTTATGTGTTTTATTTATTTATTTAAAAAAAAGTTCAATACAGAAACCAGCATATTTATTTATTTATTTATTTATGTATTTATTTATTTATTCATTTCCAATAAAAACACAAATAAAAGTTCAAAAAAACAAAAAACAAATATAAAATGAAAGGAAGCAGAAGAAGAAAATTTCTTATCATATCTGCTCCCTCTTAAACAAAATCAATTCAAACTATCAGTTTAAACACAAGCATTCTTATAGTTAATAAAGCAAAATGCATAACTTATCAAAATTTTCGAAATCTGATTCTCTGGTCTATTTTTGAGTAAAAATTTTATTGCATCTTATTTGACATCTTGATTTTATTTCACAGCTCAACAGCACAAAGTTTTTCAGAACCTGTCCAGAATGGCTGAACACCCAGCTCCCTGTGGTGTGCGAACATTTTAAGTCTTATGTTTAAGAACATGCTTGTAAAGGATGTCCACAAATGCCCAATTTTTCAGTTAAATCTACACCTCATAGTCACAATACTTCATTTCATTTAGTGATATACTCACTCCTCCCTCTGAGCCAGCCAGCGCCAGCCCCCTCTCAGCCAGCCTGCACAAACAAAAGACAAACGAAGTGATAAAAAAAGAAACTGAGGGGAAAAGAAGTGAGACCGACTCATCGTTTACCTCCTGAGGAACTGAGCCTCGTCCCTCGTCACCACGTTATCTGTGACTGCTCGGCCACATTTCTGAGGAGTGCATCCTGGCGACACAAGAAGAGGAGAAGATTACAACTTTCATCTGCCTCCTTCTCACAGCCCCCACCCCCCAGCTGCATACTTCACCATGAACCTTCTCTTTAACCCGATGGTAGTCCAATTTATCAGTCTTTCTTCTCCATGTGGCCATCTCAGCTTTTTTAAGTTTGCCTCCAACCTGAACGTCTCGTTGATGTACTCATTTCTAACTCTGTTCATTTTGGAAACTGAAATGTATTATCTTCATCTCTGCCACCTTCAGACTTCTGCCCTCATAGCTTCCAAACTGTACCTCATCTCAAGCTCAACTGCCATCTTGTAAACCTTTCCTTTCACTCCTGCAGCTCTCCTTCTGTCACAAATCACCCCAGGTGTAGGTCTGTCACGATAACTAGTTTTGCTGGGCAATTAATTGTCTCAGAAATTATTGCGATAAACGATAATATTGTTTGAAATTAGACAATAATTAGCAATGTCAAATTAATTTAAGAAGAAATTTTTAATTTGTTTTGCTTGTAGTGCCTTTTTTGACCACTGGATGGCAGTATAAGAGTTTGAACCAAAGGCTGGATAGTGAGGGAGCCAGCAGCGTCTC
>JARVGS010000400.1:24998355-25009320 GCA_031762315.1 Hypsolebias antenori | reverse complement strand
TAAGGCGTTTAAAAAGACGTGACGGCCGCCATGTTGGTTTTTAGTTTCGTTTTCGGCCGCACCGGGAGCCGGTTCCGATAACCGGCTTTTTCGGTATCCGGCCGGGCCGGTGTAACGGAACTACGCCGGAAACCGGGGGTTACCTGTACATTTATTACAGTACAGTTATGTCACAGTATGGTTCAAATTATAAGCAAGTTCAGCACATCCAAATCACCCAAAACTTGTTGATATTGTTTTAATCACGAGCGATTTGGAAATCTGCGGATGTTTATGACAAAAACAGTAAATGGTTTTAGTTATTTTAGTTTAATTAACACTTTTAGCAACATTTCCATTTGATGTAACGTAGCATATTTAAGGGCTTGTGTACACTACTCTGGGTACTTTTTAAGCTGATTTATTTACCTAATGTGCTCATATATCTTTTTCTTTATCTATGGTACACTTTAAAAACAAAAAAACAAAGTATTTTTATTGATTTTTTGATTATGAACATACAAACAAAAAGGTGAACAGATAGAAAAAAAACCCTCCCACTCGTTCCCTCCCACACTGGATCAGTCACACACACACATAAACTAAACAGGCATTGACCAGTTTTCCACATACAACACAAAAGGCTGCCAAGTGTCCCCAAATCTTTTAACAAACCTTTCAGGGTATATCTATTTTTTTTTTCTAAATGAACATAATGCATCTCTTCTCTTGTCCAATAAACATATGCCGTTGGTTGTGGGTCCTTCCAGCTGCACAAAAAAAAAGCCATCACATCCTTCTTGTACTTGCTGAAGGACGTATCCACAGGGACCACCCGAACAGTGAGATGAATGGTGATGGTGTACAGTTATCCCGCATATCCCAGAGAAGGCATCAAAAATAGATTGCCAAAAGTTCTGCAGTTTGGGACAGGTCCAGAATGTATGCAGGAGTGTAGCTGGAGTTTGTTTAAAATGATTACATGTAGGGTCCAGGTTGGCTTTGATCTTGGACAGCTTGTCTTTGGACCAGTGCAGCTGGTGTACCACCTTCAATTGAATTACAACATGTCTCAGACAGACTGAGGATGAGTAAATGTTCTTAATGGTCTTTCGCAATTTAGTCTGATATGGATTCCTCCAAGTCCATTTCCCATTTAAGTTCAAGGGAGTCCAAACTGGTCTCATGGTATGAATTGAGCAGTGTAAACATTTTGCTGAGGGTCCCCTTCATATCAGAACTAAATTCCAAAATCTCAACCATTAAATGTTTAGAGGGGTACAAAGGAAAACAGTCAGAGTTGGACAAGAAAGTTCATGCTCAGTAATCCAGGTACCAAATCCAATAATTCTCAGTCGGGTCATCTGGACAGTTTCTTTTTTATAGAAACGTTTCACCCTCCATCTGGAGGACATCATCAGTCAAAGGAGTTCCAGCAAACTGTTTTCCCACCAAACAGTAAACACCTTAAGTGGGCCAACCAGTATGCTGGAGCCTAGATGGTTTCTGGGGGCCGTCCTGTCTCTCGTTGACTCGTCCCAGGCAGGCAGCCACAGCCAAAGTCAGAGTAAGACCTCATCTCAGCTGCAAATATCTGAAAAACTGTGACTTGTGGATATTAAACGTCTGTACCAGCTGCTCAAAACAGGCAAAACTACCATCAGCATAGAGATCACAATGAATGTGCTCTTTTCAAAATCTACATTGCACATTTTAATAAAAATGCTGAAATACTTGGTAGCACCACTAGGTGTTGACAATGTCCACAGTAACTAAGAGCAGCATTGGCTTGACTGAAATTTAAAAAAAAAAATACATTTTCCTCTAAATAGACACCTGCAGAAAACTAAGGGGCGGTGGTTGGTGGTCTTGTGATCCTGTGGCTGTGGGTTCGAGGCCAGGTTGCATCAGGAAGAGCATCTGGTGTAAAACAATTACAAAATATTTTGAGAGTTCACTCGCTGTGTTGAACATTGCAGAAAGGAGCAGCAGGAAAAATGAAAAGAAAAGCTGCATTAACCAGGTAAAAACTGCTGATAATTCACCGTAGTTCCCAGTTTATTTTCAAAACAAGAGCAGCAGCAGACAGAGCTTGTCTTTGCTCGGGCTGGACTTTAGATGAGACACAATCAGAGATCAGCCTAACAGCACTTTAGTACTTTCTGAGCCATGCATCAAAATGAAATTAAGCACATATTTTAAGGTTATTAATATGATTTGTTTTCTACTACAGCTGTTTAATCTAATGTTTGATTTTTTTTGTCTCCACACGGCTACAAACAAGTCCAATAAAGTTTCATTCATGCCTGACACAGTAACTCTGCAATGCAGTAAGAAAAGCAACCTTTGTTCTTACGGCTCTTGCATCCTGACGTTGTTTCTTTTCAACACGGTAAAGTTAAAAAAAAAAAAAAAAAAAAGTTTTATGCATTTTGTGTTTGTACCTTGGCGCTGTATTTTTTTTTTCAAATGTGAAAAAATTAAGTCTTCAAAATACTTTTTTCTATATAAAAAAAAGTTCAGTTAGAATTTCCAATTATTTGCTAGCAAAACAATTTGAATTATGATGTTATAATTATGGTTTTAATAAACACTATATTCTAGTTAAGCTTAAAAAGCACATTACACCAAACTTTCATTGTCCAGTGAAGACATTTGTATTAAACTCACTGCGAACGCAGCGTCATCTGCTTTGCTCGATATTACTGAGTTGAGATGGTTTATTCATTAGAGGTAAATGTGTTATTAGCAGTGATGTGTACATTTAGTGCTTGTAAAAATAGCTTAAGTATTGTGCATTGGTATTGATCAGCTAAAAAGCCATATATTTATTTCACCTCAAATTGAACACTGCTTTCACAGCTGATGTTAAACAGGAAGCTGAGGCATATGAGATGACTGTATATTTAAAAAGCTCCAGTGTTGTAATATTAAAAATTATCTGAGATTGAAGCTGACAATTTTTTTTTTTTACTTTAATAAATTATTACCTATGTATAATTATAATAATCACTATAATCTTAGTGTCTGGTTGATCCCGTCCTGTCAAAATCAACCCAAAGAGGCTTCTTATTTTACTTTATTTCTTTTACTTCTTGTTGACAGTTTGTTTTTCTCAGTCCAGCTGTCATTTCCACTACAACATTGTGTCACCACGTTTAGATTTCAGTCTTGACATATTTTTTTAGCCCCTGGGCAGACAACTCCAACTGGTGTAGAGGACAGCGGTGCTGTTTAAAGTTTTTGTTGGTGTTGTTTTTTACTATTACTGAAGTTTATGTGAAAACATTTAATGTTCAGTGCCAGGAAATGGAGGCAAGAAAAAACAAAAAACATATTTTCCCAATGAAAGCAGAATTTTTCTAGTGTTACAGTTAGGAATTAAAAGTAATTCAGAATTTCCATCATTTTATTCTATTGCCCAATTTAGTTTAAAACCAGAATAAATGTAAAAACATGTTTAAGATCTCATTTTTATGCATATTGTTTATGATTAGAAATTACCACTTATAACTAGAGCCTGACAGATATGGAAATTTTTGCTATTGCTGATATCGCTATAATTGCTGACAATTTTTGAGCTTTATACACCTCCAAGAATCTAAGAAAACAGCAAGTGGAGCAGGAGTTGTTTATTCAGCACAGCTGTTAGCAAATATCAAGCTAAGTAAATCAGATCCACGCTATACGGCTGGTTATGGCTGGTTCCCAGTATGTTAATTGTGAAAATTAGTAGTGCTTATATTGACGCATAATGGGACAATAATCACAGATACCAATAGGTCCCCAATAGTCCCACAGAAGGTTTACAAGTGGTGCACTAGTCATAAAAAAGTAATCTTAATTTGCATTCACATTTTCTATCTTCCACTATTCACCATAAAGTGTGTTACAAAAATATAAATTAAACAAAGAAACACCCTTCCTTGTTCATTGTTTAAACAGGCAGTCACGTATGGTCAGGGCCTAGTTAGTAATGACCACAGCTGCATTTATTTTTCTTTTGCAGAGAAGCAAAGGTTTCAGATAAACAATGCATTCCATTGAGGACGACAAAGCTAAAGTTACTAACACTGATGTATTTTATCTCTGTGTTAGATTTATTGTTCAGGATAAAGTTTTACAAAGGCAATAGCATATGCTAGTTTATCTAAATGTTAGCTTGTTAACTTTAGAGGCACGTAGCTAATGAATGACAAGTGGGTTGGAAGATTGAAGAGAATGTATTATTGTTGATTTGTTTTACAGATGAGTTAAAATAATCTTATCGTGCTCTTTTCAGCAAACTACGCTACACAGAATTGCTTCCTGCTTTGTCTGTGCAGGAAGTGAAAGTGAAACTTAAGTGAACAGCACTGATTTGAAAGTAGTTTTCATGCACCCTCTTCTGGTTACATTGTACAATTATGGCTGGTTCCCAGTATGTTAATTGCGAAAATTAGTAGTGTTTATATTGACGCATAATGGGACAATAATCACAGATACCAATAGGTCCCCAAATGTCTATATTGGCCTAAATTATCTGCCCAACTGATATAGCAATTGGGCTCTACTCAACCAAAAAAAACATACATCATTTACTATCAAAAATCTACCACATATGATAATAAATGAGTGAAATCAGCATGTAAGTTTTGTTGACAACAACTACGAGTCATTAGGTTAAATACAATGATGAGTACCCTTTGGACCATCTTTGGGAGCAACTGATACTAAGTAAAATAATCTTCAGATGTAAACAGCATCATAGGAGAGAACGATTGAACGAGAGTCGCCATGTTGAATGCTTAAAATTTAAGTTCGTCCTTTCACTGAAAACCAAGTATCAGAACTTGGGTTGCCAGATCAAATTCAAGATGACTGCTGCCACAAATGTCCGTCCGTGTTGTAAGCATGATTGTAAAATCAGTTAGGTACCAGCATTCCATTCAGGTGTGGGGCTACATCTATGCATGAGAAAACCCAGTGCATAAAAACACTAATCTCGAAAACTATGAACATTCACTTTTCAGATCCCCTCAGCAATGGGGGACATTGGTGTACCACTTGTTTACTTTTCATCAAGGGCCAAAGGGTTCAAGTAACATTGAGAACTGGGACTAGGCCTTAGGAGATTGTTACAATAAAAGCAGATTACATTGTACCTCTATTACAAGCCTTCAGTTCTGAGTTGAAAATAACTAACATCCATCCATCCATTATCTTTTACACACTTCTTCCACATTGGGTTACGGGGGTCGCCGGTGCCCATGTCCAGCAATCACTGTGCGAGGGGCAGGGGACACCCTGGACAGGTCACAAGTCCATCACATGGCAAAATAACTAACAATACTGTTTAAATAATTATTCTTCAGTGATGTACTGTGTATACTATGCCAAAAGTTTTAAAGTAAGAACACCAAAATAAAAATTAATACAAAAGTTTTCAATATCATATTTTCAATGGAGCGTGGACTAAAATAAACCTAAATAGCAATTTTCTGGATTAAATCTTTCTGGAAGAATCTCATCTTGTGGTGTATTCATGTAAGGTTATTTATTCGTTCATGGACTAAGTGTAATAGAAATTTTGACACTTATAAGGTTTGAAAGGTAAAGATGAGAGAACGTAGTGCAGTGGTGTCACGGTAACAGTCTTTCCTTTTCCTTCGTCTTTGATTAAAGAAGAATAAGAACACTTTTTAAACGATTGAATTGGTAAAAGTCAATTATCCAATCACCAAATACATAGAATAGAATGGACTGTCAATCATAGACATGCAATCAGACAGACTTATGGGCCTTAATGGTCTTTTTTTTTTTTTTTTAAATAGCTATTTATACCACCACTGTTTACCAGTGAAGCCTTTCATTGTTTCTGTAATTTATATAAATATTAAGTGTCTACATATTCAGAATAAACATATCAAACCGAATAAGTGTCATTGCACACATCCTGTCAGTCAAAAGGCTTTCTGAGAACAAATCTACTTGATAGCAAAGAAAATAAAATCCCTCCTTTATATATATATATTAAAAAAAACGATAATCAAGCCGTTGCTCGGCAACAGAAGGTTTCATAGCAACTGTGCAGCATTTCCTCCACAGTGCTGCAGGAGACGCACAATGATTTATCCAGTCAAATCTGTGTTCGCTTTTGTTTTCAATGGCCACTGCTCCCACGAAGCCCTTGCCCTCAAAAAAATGAACAAAAGCGACAATATGGTGGCCCACACCAGGCTGCTCCTGCGTTCGGCACAACGGCCTCAATTATTGTGATAACAAAGATCGAGCAGAGCTGCGGACCTGGCACCTTTGCTTGGCCATCGACGGCAAACAGAATGAGATCACGAAATAACAAGGACACCTTTAAGGAGGGTTAGTCAACACTGGTGATGAGGGGTCCATTCAGTCCAACTCCATCACTGCACAGAGTTTTATGGGGTTTTGGGCCTTCGTACACCGGAAATAATTTATTGTTGGATCTATCAGGAAAGTACTTAATACTTTATGATAAAGAGTGAACTCTAAACCCACCCATTTTATAAGTCTGTTCAGGGTCATAAATGGGATGGAACCGGTCCAAGCTGCCTCAGAGCCTGACCTGGGTCTCACCGTGGACCTGGTACCAGTCCAGTACAGCATATTCAGTCCATTTAAAACAGCTAATTAGTGATCCGGTTCTGGAGATAAAGGATGGGCTGTCCAGAGGAAGTCCAATGCTTGAAAATTCTACACAGGATACAAAACAAACTTAAAATCCAGTTGTCCTAACGGTAAAAATCTGTTAAAAATGCACACCATAGTGTAATTTTAATACTGTATAGACATATATTTTCTCTTAATAATCTATGATCTAGTAAATATTAATTGTCTTGTTTAAGAGTGATGGCTGGGTAAAGACTGAGACTCTACACCAGCATATTTAAAAAAAATGAACATATTTGTTCATTTTCTAAACAAGCTTCAAGGCGGCAAGGGACTGGAGTGTGCATCCAAGAGTGAGGGGGTGTGAGAAGGAACCTCAGACCGATCACTGGTCTATCACAGGACCAAGCACACACACTGACACACTTTAAGGTTGTGTGGTGTGTATCCAAAATAGAACTTATCTCTTTGAATACCATCCTTGAAAACTACGCCATGAATTTATTTCTGACCATCTTCGAATAAACTGTCTCGCTGTACGTAGAGTATGTTTGAGTATGGGGATTGTTCTTCCTGTAAACTCTTCTTCTGGTGCCATTTCTACTGTGTAGCAATTTGATTTATTTATTATTCATTTATGTATAAGAAATCAAAACTGGAAGGTTATCTAATTAAAAAAGGACTTGTTTGCCTTTTTTTTCCCTTTAATGGAAGCCACCAACACATTTGAGAGTAAATGAAAGTTGAGATAATTTGAAATTACAGTACAGGGGTGATTGAAAGTGTGTGAAGACTTTAGAATTGGTAGAGGTGGTAAATGTTTTTCCATGGTGTTGATTGAAAGAGAAATGGAGTAGGGGTGGTCCAGAAGGAGGAGTTAGCAAAGAACGTAGGGGTACAAAGTGTCAGATAGGGTTATGTGTTTGAAGGTAAAAGTACAGTGGTGCTTGAAAGTTTGTGAAGACTTTATAATTTTCCATATTTCTGCATAAATATGACTGAAAACATTGTCAGATTTCCACACGTCTTAAAAGTATAAAGAGAACCCAAATGACAAAAATATTATAGTTAGTCATTTATTTGTTGGGGGAAATGATCCAATATTAAATATTTGTGAGTGGTAAAAGTATGTGAACCCTTGCTTACAGTATCTGGTGTGACAACATCATATTTTCATCTCCATCTTCTACCCCTTATCTGTAGTCAGATCACTGAGGCAACAGGCCCAGGAGAAAAACCCAGACATCCCTCTCACCAGTGACACTCCAGTTCCTCATGGAGGAACCCGAGGCGTTCCCAGGCCAGAGAGTATGTATATACAGTACAATCCCTCTAGGGAGTTTTGGGTCTGTCCTATCAGTGGGACATGCTTGGAAAACCTTCAAAGGGTTATGTTCAAGATGCATCCTGTTCAGATGGCTGACTCAAACAACCTGAACTGACTCCTTTCGATGTGCAGGAGCAGCAAACTACTCCGAGCCCCCAACCCTCTAGATGCCACTTGTATCTGGGATCTCATTTTATTTGATCATTTAAATAAAAATCTCATGACCCTATGTCAGGGTTGGACAAGTAAGTAAGAGCTTTGCCTTTTGACTCAACTCTTTCTTCACCATGACTGACCAAAACAACACCCTCATTAGTTTAGGCTCCAATCCGTCGATCCATCTCCTGCTCCACCCTACCATCACTTGTGAACAAGGCACCCAGATACTTGAACTCCTCCACCTTGAGGCAAAGACTAGTTCTTTAACTAGAGAGAACCAGGATTCCACTTGTTTCCAGTTGAGAACTATGGCCTCAGACTTCGAGGAGCAAACAACTGATATTTCAATTGAACTCATAAAATAGACAACACCGTTTTCAACATCACAGTTAATAACTTTAGATTAAAACTATCAGGTTAATAACACAGATTACTTAGGATAAAATATTTACGAATGCAAAGTGTGTTGCATTTAACTCTTACATAATCTCTGTGGTCCAACTTATTATTTTTTTAGTCACAGCCCTAATTTATCTGGAAAATGTCTCAATGATAGTTTGAATCAGTGACAGTATTTTTATGCTCTGTTCTCACCTTGGAATGGACGAACAGATCTACATGCATACAATATAACATACATAAAGGTTATTTATGTATACATAACTTATTTATAAAAAGTCAAGTTATTTATATAAAGGTAACTGAACATACATAAAGGTTATTTATTTTTCTTATAGAGGACGTTTGTTTTTGTCTGATTCAGTCGATGTAAGGCCTCAAAGCTTAAATTTACACTGAAGTGCTGTATCCACTTGCTGCTAGGCATATCACGATAACAAATTTTGCTGGGTGATTAATTCTCTCAAAAATTATTGCGATAAATGATAATATTGTTTGAAATTTAACAATAATTAGTTGTCAAATTTTAGAAGGAATGTTGATTTGCTTGGAGTGTAGTACCTTTTTTGACCATCTGATGGCAGTAATAGACTGTTTGAACCAAAGGATGGATAGTTGAGCAGCGTGTCTCTTTAAGAAAAATGGGAGGGAGTCCCCTTGACGTGACATGCTGACATGGTGAAATGGCCGACACTTGGTGATTTGAGCTCTTTAGCATAGCGTGTTTCACACAAAGCTTTTAATAAAAAAAAAATCACTAAACAAGTTTTCAGCTTATTTTTGCAGAGAAAAACAACTTTTTACACAAAGGCACGGGTTTCAACTATGAATTTTGGAGCTTCGACAAGACGGAGGTTTATTCCCGAGGTCGGCCTGTTAGCTTAGCTTGTAGCTTAGCTTCTCTGCTTAGCTGCTTTCAACGATCCAAAAACACAATTTTGGATGGTTAAAACAGATTTTAAAAAGAAAAGAGAAAGGGAGGAGTCAGTGAAGAGCACCGGAGTTGAGCATTTTGTCATCCGATGTCTTCAGTAGAAAGAGAGAGTCAGGAAGGAATGATAAAGCCGATAAATGAAAATGAGGTAGATAATTTTCATTTATCATGCGATTAATTGATTTATTGTTTATCACGACAGGCCTGTTACTATACGTTGTAAGTGCAATATACAGTACTGCTAATTTTTCATGTATGTATTCTCCTTTAAAGCCCCCTCTTAGCTTAAATTCTGCTCCCATAGCTTTATAGTTAAATGTATAGTATTACTTGAACTTTTTTACATGTTATGTCCGACTGGTGAACTCTGCACAAGGATTCCTACGTACCTGAACCTTGTGTGAAAGTACAGATGGCAAATAAAGACTTGCTCTGACTAAGCTCATGAGTAACCCTACATGTGCAGTGAATCCCATCGCTTCAGCAGTACATCATGTATCAGTAAGAGCTGCTGAAGCTGTCAGCATAATTACATTAACCTGCTGTAATTACGTGGAGATCCTCCTCACCCATCATGCCTAATACGTCTCAAGAGAATAGGATTCATGAATTAGCCCTTTATTGATATATATTAATTTGCAACCCCACCGTCACACTAACTCTGGTGTGCTTGTGTTAAGTCGCCACAGAACAAATTGTTTTACAATCTGCTTTCTAAGAACATGGAAAAAAATGACAGTATTCAAGGAATTTTTAGAGGATATTAATAATTAGAAACACAAATAAATATAAAACAGAAAGGTATCCTGGAACATAGATGAAAGAGAAAAAAAAATTTGATTCTCTCTGAGCTCTTGGAATAAAACATGACACTAATGTCTGTTATTCATGAAAACAATGACTGAGACAAAAACTTTTTTTTTAATTTGTGTGAATTTCATTGATACTGCATCATCTGCACTACCATGTAGCATTAAAGTTTCATTTATTTAAACCTGGTAAAACGAGAAGATACTTTAACCAACTCAAAAACAAGTATGTTCTACTTTCTTCCTCTGTTGAAGGTTTCTCGATGAAAGGACTTGAAGAAAAATGGAGATTGAGGGGCGTGTCGCTTCAGAAATTCTTCAGACAGTTTAGCTCATCTATCATCTTATACATTCATCTCTATTGAAATTTATAGGAAGGTGACCCCACATTGCAGATGACCTCCCTACCCTGTAAACTAATAATAAAGATGAGTAGGGGGAAAAACACCTCAGGTTCTCCTGATATGTCTTGTACCAGAGAACAGGTCGATTTGAGTCCTCTGGGGGTGGGATTACAGTGGGATGGATATGCTTCCCACTAGTGGTGAGCTGTATTGCAAGATTTGGTACTCGATTCCTATTGTTATACATTCCAGTCATATACCATACCATACCATACCATACCATACCATACCATACCATACCATACCATATCATTTTATTTATAGAGCACTTAAAACAACGACAAGGCCAACCAAAGTGCTGTACAAACAAACAAACAACAGGCAACA
>JARVGS010000400.1:24980821-24995559 GCA_031762315.1 Hypsolebias antenori | reverse complement strand
CCCACGCATGCACGGAGAGAACATGCAAACTCCACCCAGAAAGGCCCCCGGACCGAGATTTGAACCGGGGACCTGCTTGCTGAGAGGCAGCAGCTCTACCAGTTGTGCCACCGTGCTGCTAAATACATCTAATACATCTAACCCTAACAATGCCAACTATAGTCAGAAATAACATGATAAATGTATTTGAACCATTGTTTGATTGGGCAAATCCCCTTGAGATCATACTTTGTAGATCACTTTTTCGATTGAGGCAGCACGAGCATGTATGCTTTTTGTCAGCGGGAGGAAATTGGAGTAACTGGAGAAAACCCACAAAAACATGAGGAAAATATGCAAACTCCACACAGAAAGATCTCAGTCTCCACCTGGAGCTTGAACCTGGGACACGCTTGCTTGGAGGAAACAGAGCTAACTACTAAACCATCATGCTACCCAAGATAATGATTCTTTATTGATGGTTTCGAAAGATAATTGTGTAAAAATGTCCCATCACAATAGTATTCAGAACTTCAGTTCTAGTCTTCAGCAAAATTAAAAACACACATACCGGTACTTGTGTGCATAAAACCAAATGTTTAAGGGAACATTAGGCCAACAAGTCAGGAGAAAACTGGCACTAGACCTGTGAAAGAGAACAAAGTCAAAGTTTGGATCTTGTGGGAAAGTAGGTGAGAACATATCTGCTACATTTTCATCAGACTGCAGTAAATTAACCTCCATTATTCTACAAAAGAAATACATCTTTTAGAGCTACCAAGCATTTTAGATCTGAGATGAAGAGTTGGTCTGACTGGTGGCCACTAAGTCAGTGGTTCCAAAAATAATGTGCTTTTTTAAAGAAGAAAACTCTTCATGGACATCTGTCAGTGTAACACTCTACCAATCTGACCTTTACTTTAGAGTGGTCAGGTAATAACCATTCCTCACTAAAATGCACATGACAGTACAGTATTCTTCAGAGTTGACAAAGGACACCTAAGTGATTTTTATGTTAACATGGAAATTATAGAATTGTTCCGCCGGAGTGTTTTTACTCTGACAGGAACTGATTCACAGCTTTTCTTCTACAGTACGCTCAGCTATGAAACCTGTGGGATGTAAATTTTGTCTCCTCCAGCTGTCTGCGAGGGTCCACCAGGCCCTTCAGTAAGCAGGCATGTAAAACCCAGATATTGGTGACTGAGCGGATTTTGCATGCTGCACTTCTTTACACACAATTGAATGCCAAAGACACAAAAGAAAAAGAAGGCCACAAGTCCAGTCACCAGCAATAGAAAAAACGAACAGATGCTTGTTTTGAGAAGAAAAATAAAAAATAGTATGAGATGAGCTACTTTTCACATTTGGATACCGGTAATTTATCTCAGGGACTAAAAAGGCAAAAACTACATCAAAGTTCTAGTAATAAATCCCTCAAAGTTTTTCTTGCCTCCTAAACAGACAGTTGACAACCTAACATTATTGAGCTGTTGTGAAAACTTTAGACCTCTGAGTTGAACTCGGTAACTCGGCTAAAACCAAAAATAGTGTCTTACCAAAGATTTACAAGGACATCAAGTGGCTTGCAGGCATGGGCACCCATATTATGCATATTTAAGGCCTGAGGCAAAACCATAGCTCACCACTTAGCTCTTCCCTTGCTGTTTTCAAGTTCATGCCAGAGGGTAGGGGTGTCCCAATTTATTCTGTGTTGTAAGGCGAGGGGTAAAGTTCAGGTATCTGGCCCCTATATATGAAGGTTTTTCAAGGGACCACTTCAAGTAAAGGAATATAAGCTGCACTTGAAAAGTACCTCAGTAATCAATCTAAGTAATTTCTCTGTAAAAAAAATTACATCTATCACAATCCCTCGTGTGTCTTGTTTGACATATTCCAATGATTTTTGGTTTCATTGATCATTCTTAACATGCATAAAAATGGCATATTTCTTGGTCAAAATACTTTCAAGATCATTAAACACTGTAGTGTTTAGTATGGTATTTTTAATATATTATTTTGTCTCTTTAACAAATAATTTGTATATGAAAGTCTTTTTTAAAGTTATATAATTTAGTGAAATGGCATATTAAAAATACAGTTTTTGTTTATGGTCGAGGAATCTGAAACATTTAATAGAATACTGATTCTTGTTGAAGGAGTGTCCCATTTTATACTGGAATATTTCCACCACTACCCATAACCATTTTGAGTTAACGACCAACATGTCTGGACCATGAGGACACAGAAAAGCATATAGCAAAACAGAGGGGAAAACAACTTAGTGTACGTGGACAGGTTTAGAATTTTAAGGGGACATCTACTTAAACTATACCCCTAGAAAACCAAAGAGTAGGTCTTTTTCAGAATATTTGAAAGGGAAGGCAACAGTCACTGTATGAGGTGGAGTACACCATAGACAAGTCATAAGTCCATCACAGGGAAACAAAAAGACAAATGAAACTATCATTCACACCATAACTCACACCTAAGGACAATGTAGAACTAACTTGCTAACCTAACATGCATGCTTTTGGTCTGTGGGAGAGAACTGGAGTACCCAGAGAGAACCCGGGGTACAGGGAGCACAAACTCCACATGAAAAGTCCGAAAATGTTCCCGTGAAAGCTCTGAGCACTGCGCTGCCATGCCGAAAACACTAACAAACACTAACTCCATGAACAAGTGTTATGTTGATGTCACCTGTCACTGAAGGATTCGAATAGTGGATGTTTTGTAATTTTTGAGATGTGTTTTTCTGGACTGGAATTAAACAGGAAATGCAAGGAAACCTTCATGTTTTTGGTGCAAGATATTTTAATCGGTAGAAGTTACAATAAGTACCAAGGCAGGCTTTTTTTTTTGCACAGAGTTATGGATCCTGAAGAGCAATTTAATCCACCAACAGGTGCAATAATGGCGCTGGGGTGGGCAATGGTGGCCTTGGCCACCGCAGATTAATCTTTGGCCACCCCTCCAGCTACCTGATCATTTGAGGAAACTATACTTTTAAGCAAAATAAAAACTAGACAGCACAGTTTCTTGCTTCTAGATGCAGCCGCACAGCAAAAGGGAAGCAGCCCCATTGCTTATTTTTCAAGATATCCAGCTCACAAGGCTTACATATGTATATGGTGGTGGCCACCTTGGATTTTGACATGGCAACCAAATTTTCAATAGGAACTTTTTTATGACTTGCAACCTGGCCGTGGTGTCCCTCTTGCACAGTGACTGCTGGATATGGCCACCAGTGATCCCTGTAACTCGAAAAGGAAGAAGCAGGTAAAAGATAATGAATGAACGAAATTTTTCTTATGCTTAAATACAGCCATACACCAAAATAGAAGTTGGTACCACGTTTATTTTTCAAGGTATTGTGCTCACAACATACATAAATGGACCGAGGGTATTTTTCAATTCTCTCTTTTCGCTTCACAATGCAGGGACTGAAATATCTACAAGACCCTACAAATGGCTTTCATATATTTATTTAAAGGTAATTATTATTTTTAAGCAATTGTTGAGTATAATTTCACTTTTTGACAAAAACCACTTGACAATTACGTTTTCTTTTTAAATAAATTATCTTTGAAATCAATAAATCCCAACGTAGCAAGCTGCACTTTGACTACAGGTTTTTTGTTGCCACCAACAAGCTTGTGGCTTGATTCTGACTGGATATCTGTCCACTCTTCTTGGCAAAATCAATAGTTAATTTCAAATTGTTGACTTTCAGGCACAAAGCTGGCATTTACATATAATTTGCCAATTTTCATTAATTTGGTCTGAGTGTAGAGTTTTAGGAAGGGCATTCAAAAATCATGTTAGCCCTCTTTATCCAATGAAAAACCATTTTCGATGAATGTTTGGGAGCATTCTTCCTGTTGAAAGAAATGTGTTCAGATTTCAACATTCTAGCTATGGCTGTAAGAACAAATAAAAAATTTGGGGTAGTATGTCTTGTACTTTGTGCAATGCAATAATATCATTGGCAGCAAAACTTCACGGTATGATGCTACCTCCCTCCACCATACTTGGCAATTTATACAAATCATTTTATACTGGCAATTATAAAACTATTAGTTGCATTCAATCAACCCAAATGTAGAGAAAGTTTATCAATATAGACTTTTTTTAAACCCTAAATAATGGATGTTTTTCCCTTTACAATCACTGCTATCTTGAAACCCCGCATGTCAAGAAGTGGAAACCCAGTTTTTTATAAGACTGGCTACTGGAGTTTAATAATGAGATTGTTTTTTGAGCAAGCTTCCTGGTAATAAGTTGAACAGCATCTACCTTCAAATCCTATAAATGACTTTATTTTTATTTTATTTTTTTTACACCTTTTAGCTACATGAGACAAGTAAACAGCTGTGTCGTGCTCTTGACTGGCCTAAACCTGCCTCGTCAAAGACACCTATCAGTTACTGCAAGTTCTAGAAGTAATCCACAGGGGGCCACAAGGCAAGCGTCAAAAAATAAAACATGAAAAAAAGGCGGGGGCGAAGTGCCCTACGTGCAGGATGCCTCACCAACGCCTGACCCAGGCTTTTTGTACTTTGCAGTCCGCTGTGATGCATTCTGGTGCAATTCCATCAGCATTTTTCTCCTTCATTTCAAAGTTGCTGAAAACAACACTTTGAATGGGAAGATGAAGTATGTCCTTTCTCCTGCATCCTATCTCTCACCACCTCTGCCCCCACTGCCTACCTTCATACACACCTCATTTAATTCAAATAGAAAACCCAAGCAAGGGAAACAGGGAAAAAGCGCCCAGCTTGAGCATTTTTTTTCCTGTTTTCTCTGTAATAAATCACTGGGCATTCTGCTCTCATCAGGATAGATATCACTTGTAGGCACTCCCACATCCATCCTGGGATTCTGACAACACCCTCCTGTTTTTGCGCTGAATAGGCATTATGCTGGGACTAAATTACGATGGCCTCTGCTATCAGCCCGTATGCAAAGCAGCCCACTGTTTGACACAAGGCAGCACACAGACTAAAAGATTGTCCTCAGTATTGCAGAAGTGTTCGTTGGCCTTGCCAGAATTGCTCCCATGGATCATTTAATGGCCGCAGCTGCCAAAATGCAGGTTGTACCTCATGTCCTGCACACGTCATTTACTGTCATGTTTACAGAGGGCGAAATAATGACGTGGAAAGTGATCTCTATAGCTGAACAAGTATGCATGTATGCAGTTATCCCAACAGAAAGCCACAGATCAGTTACACTTCCCTTCCATGGTACCTTACAAAGTGAATATGAAGTGCTGCAGTCCCTGCTGTTACTTTCATGTCCTGGCTCTCTTTCATATTCAGTCAATTTAATTCTACTATTCTACTCACCAGTCAGGCTGCAGTTGATCTGCAGTTTCATGGTTACATTCACTGATTCTCTATTACAACAAAGATAAAGCTGCAGCTGGGACTCATTCGGGTAAGTGGGGAGTGAGGAAAAACCCAGGCTACATGTGTTAGCCCAGGACAAGTGACTGTGGTTGAACAAGGCCACAAGCTGTCAAAACTGGTTAGATCAGACTAGTTAGATCCAACTGACTGGATCAGACTAGTTAGAGCAGTCCACTTCGATCTTGGTTGCTGTTCAGACTAGTCATTTTCTTGTCGATTTGATTACAATTAAATAAATTTCCTCAAACTGAATATGTTCCAAAAGCAATCTGCAACATGTATGATATTATTTAATTTATTTTCTAGATAATATACTTCAAACTATCAGCATTACTACTTTAAGATATGACACATTGTGCTCATTTTATCACAGAAAATTAGATTTTTTTTTATTTTATTTTTTATCTCTCAGCAAGAACATTTAAAATTAGGCATAATCTCATGGTAAATTAAGTAACAGGCTCTAAATTACAGTACTCTTTGCTGGACACAGATTGTGATTAAAAACCTTTCTATTAAAAGCACTCTGAGATGTTTATTTTAGAATAAAATACTTTCTTGACCCATTCTTTATGTTGTTTAAATGCACAAGTCTACTCATGGGGTTTTGGCGATTAAAACTAAGCACGTAAACTACAGCTGAAAGTATTGTTTAACAAACTAACAACTGATTGCTGACAGAGGCCTCTCTTGTAAATGAGTCATGGTTCAGTGAGACTAACCTGCATAAATAAAGGCTGAATGAATGAAATATATGTTGTTGAAAATGTGTGGGATGTTTATCCCTGACCGTCACCCAAAGTCACATGAGATACCGTCTGCCTTGTTCTTTGTACAAATGCACAAGGTTTAAACATCTAAATCTAAAATTAAAATAAATATAAATCATCCAAGATAATTGGAAGAGAATTGTTGACCTCTGCAGCTCTGGTTCATCCTTGGGTACAACTTCCAGGTGCCTGGAATGACGATGTTGCATTCTTCCATTCAAACAATTAACACAAGCATAAATATCATGGGATACATCCTATAATGGGTGGCATGGTGGCTCAGTTGGTAGAGCTGTTGCCTCTTAGACAAGGTTGCCAGTTCAAATCCCGGTGTGGGACCTTTCTGGGTGGAGTTTGCATGTTCTCTACGTACATGTATGGGTTTTCTCCCACAGACCAAAAACATACACTAGGCTGATTGGTAACTTTAAATTGTCCCTATATGTGAGTGAGAGAGTGAACGGCTGTTTGTCTATATGTGGCCCTGTGATGTACTGGAGACCCATCCTGGGTGTACACCACCTCTCCCACAGTGACTGCTGGATATGGGCACCAGTGACCCCCGTGACGTGAAAAGGAAGAAGTGGGTAAAGATAATGAATGGATGGATGGACATCCTGTCATAATACCGCTCAAACGGGAGGCGGGTTCAGTGTTCCTGCAATTAACATGACTTATTGTAAAATATATGATTCAAGCTCAATACTCAAACAACAACCTTGTGACCTGCTGAAGTCTGAGAGCGTCAGTATCCACAGAGAAACGAGTTCTGTACCAACATGGACTGAAGGCCACTCAGCACATTACTCTGAAAGCAACGTTAATCTAGATTACAGTTTGCTAACACACATGAGACAGGGTCTGTGGTCTGACAAGACTAAAATCGAATGACTACCAACTGTGAAGTACAGGGGTGGCAGCATCATGCTGTGGGGGTGTTTGGGTACAGGAGGGACTGGTGATCTTTATAAAATAGATGGAATCATGAGGAAAAAAATGATGAGGAAACATTGAAGCAACATCTCATGTCATGAAGGAGCTTGAACACAAATACTGTAGGTCTTCTAATTAACAATGTCCCTCAAGTCAAGTTTCTGATTTTATTTTATTTATCTATTTTTGCTCAAATCTATTTCCATAACACAATTTCTACATAACTTTTTATTCATTAACTCATTAAAAATCAGATAAAACAGCTGGTATAAAGCTACTTCTTAAGGATGATGTCTACTTCAATGAACTCCTCCTCATCAGTGACTTTAATGTTGATTAGAGAACCAGAGCCCACTATGTGAGAAATTCAAAGAATGCTGCTTGTTATTTAATCTCACCCAAATCATTGACACTCCCACCAGACCTACAAAGTGATGTCCTGAAAAATCTTTCATATTAGACCTCTTTATTACAAATATGCCCCATAATTTCCCTGATTTGGGTGTTTTTGCTGATGGTATGAGTAATCATTGCATTATCAGAGCTATCAGGGACATTGAGCTACCTCACTCTAAACCCAGATTAATTCAAAAAAGGGATTTGTAATGTTTTAGTGAACAGACCTTCATTTGGGACTTGTCCCATTTTGATTGGCATCATAATCTATTAACTGATGACACGAACACTGCTTGAAACTAGTTTCAGAATAGTTTAATCTATTTTGTAAATAAATATGTTCCTTTTTGCCAGTTCAGAATAAAAGGATGAGATAGTCCATGGTTTACTCCTGCACTAGCTGACCTTCTGCACAGGAGAAATTAGTTTTGGGCTGCAACCAGAAAATCTGGCTCAAACACTGACTGGTTGCATTTTCAACAGCTTCAGAATAAATGTACAACTTCCATCAAAGCCTTGGAACATAATTATTTCTCATCTCAGACCATCAAAGATCTAAATGATCCTAAAAGATTTTGGAAAACCATAAAATCTCTCGCCGGCAGCTCTCTTTAATCTGATCTGCCATCAAAACTTCTTGTTAACTCTGTTCCTGTGTTGAATAAGCACGAGATCCTGAACTGTTTCAACAAACATTTTGTTGCTTTTAGTTCTTGTGTGCCACAGTTACTAATGGAAAATCAGCCACTTTTCCTTTAGGCCAAACACCTATAAATCAGATCTCTCCTGTCAGTCTTTAGTAAACCACACCTTTTCATTTTCACTGTTTTCTGTTAGTGAGGTTAATAAATTGTTAAAAGGTCTTGACTCTAAAACATCTGCAGGCCCTGATGACCACCTTATTTCTTAATGCTGGCCGCTCATATCATCGCAAAACAGTGTCTCACATCTTTAATCTGTCCATAAGCCTAAACTCCATTCCAGATGCTTAGAAAACAGACCTTTGTTCTACCTTTGCTGAAGGGAGGTGACTTCACCTCACTTAATAACTGTCAACCAATCTCTGAACTCTGCATTTTATCTAAGGTTCTAGAAACATTGATAAACTCTCAAATCAGAAAGTATTTGGACTTATTTAACATTTTACCTCCCCATCAGCCTGGTTTCAGGAAACAACACAGCACAATGACTGCTTCGCTGAAGGTTTTTAATGATGTCATCGAAGCACAGGATGCTAAGGTGCTGCACTTTACTTAGACCTGTCTAAAGCTTTTGACACTGTGGATCATAACATAATGTGTCTCTCAGAAACTGATTTCTCAATTCACACCATTGGTTGGTTCACTAACTATCTCTCAGATCAGAGGCAATGTGTTAAACATAATGGTACGTCTTCCAGTTATTAAACGGTTAACAATGGTGTACCACAAGGCTCAGTCTTAGGACCCACCTTTTTCACAATCTACATAGGTACTGGAGGTCAGACCATTCCTGATGCATCTTTATAGTTTAATGCTGATGATACAGCTGTTTATTGTCAAGCTAAAACAGATGATAAGGTTTTCCAGCTTTTACAATTCACCTTTGACATCATCCAGTCAGATTTGTTCCGTCTCAAACTTGTCCCAAATGCCTACAAAACCAAAGGAATGTTGTTTTCAAACAGGAAGTCTGTCCCAGCAGTTCTTCCTCTGATTTTATCATTGAATGGTGTTCCTATTGAGTTTGTTGATTCCTATAAATATCTGTGTATCTTGATCGATTTGCATCTCTCCTTTAAGCTCCACGTGGAAAACTTGGTAAGGAAACTGAAAGTTAAATTGTGTTTCTTTCTCAGAAATACATGTAGATCTTGTCTAACTGAATGCTAGGAAATGCCTTGTAACTGCGACTTTCCTTCCATCCATTGACTACGGTGACATTATTTACATGAACGCCCATACAAGCACCTTGCAGATGTTGGACACTGTCTATCATGGTGCAATAAGATTTATAACTGGCTGTAACTACTGTAACCACCATTGCACCCTGTATTCACTGGTTAACTGGTCATCATTAACTTCACACAGACTCTCACACTCGTAGATTTTCATCTTCAAATAATTTCTTGGTCTGTTGCATTCATACATATCCTCCTACATGTTACTGCATGAGTGCAGCTCCAGCGTGCACTCTCAGGACATAATTACATGCAGTGTTCCCTCAGTGCGGACTGAACTGTATGTTATTGTTCAGGGGATTGTTTTGTATTGTATTGTTTAAAAAATGAGCAAATAAACTAAACTAAACTAGGCAAAAGTGCCTTCTCCTACTCTGCTCCTGTATCCTGGAATATCTTGCAAAAAGATCTGAAGCTTTTGACCTCTCTAAGTGGCTTCTAACATGGCAAAAACCAATGCAGACATGGTCCTGTTTTTAGTTTTCTACAGCTCTTTACATTCTAGCTGTTTTGTTTTGTTTTTTTAATACAATTTTCTTTCATGTATTATTCTCATTTTAAATGCTTTGTTTTATGGTTGTTTACTGTTGTCTTTGTTGTCTAGTACTGTCATCATTCTTTGTTAAGATCAGGTCTCTCTTGCAAATGAGTCCCAGAGGCTCAGTGGGGCTAACTTGTATAAATAAAGGTTGAATTATGTTCTCATATAAAACAAAAAAAAAAATTAGCAATACTTGGCATAGTGGGTGAATGCTTCCAAAAGGTTTTGCAACCCAGATATTCCTCTTTTATGAACACAATATGCTACAAACTATAAAAAGCTCCACAGCAGCCCACTGAAGACTCACGGTCACCTTTTAAATGTTTTCTGTTTTATTCTCAGGGTACATGTTGCTGTGACAGTACAGTCCAAGGACAAGGTCTTCTATCTGCCCTTTTTGACCTGACAAGGACACACGTCGACCTCTGTTAATGCAGCTATGACAGAAACGCTCATATAAAATAATGACAAACAAGATAATCACATGCAATTTTAATCTATCATTCTCCCAGAAAACATTGACACCAACAGCCCAACACTCACTGAATGATTGCATATGGCACAGTCGGTTGGATATTTGCAGGCTCTCCAGGTTCTTTGTCATCCTGGGTATGCACATTTACGGTACAGTAGGCTCAGCGTAATTCATTTTCCCTTTGTGGCACAACTGACAAAATCCCATTTGAGACAAACTAAGCAAGTATTGCTGTTTATTTCACCAGACGGGGACGAAAACATGGACAGAGAGTGGCTTAGGAAAGCATCACAGGATGGCGTTTGTGCTGATAATCTCAATTATTTTCCATGTTCAAAAGGCTAAAAGACAATATAAAATGCTGAACTAATCAACAACGAGTGCAAAGAAGCTGAATCGCATGAAAAGGCCTCACAACACTGCATCACATATACTACAAATATGTCTCTCAGAGCAGAACTTGCATCGCTGCACAGTACACCATTTTACTGATTCTGCATAAATTTGACACTGTACTCTCTCATTAAGGGTTCGGGCATTATTTTCTGCAACATGTTTGAACAAGCACATCTGAAAACAACTACCAGCGGGTGCATTTTAACAGAACATAGAGAACAGATCAGTTTCTAGAGAAAACAAATGCACATTTAGCACACTTTAAAACAAAGTTAGATGATAAAGTTTCAAGGTTGTTTGAAACTAATGTGAAATTCCTCAGGGATAAAACAAGGAACTTTTATTATTTAAACATATATAATTTATCAATGCTCTCTGATTAAATATGCTAAAGTATTTTAATAATTTAGCCCTGCATCTTTATGAAAACTGCATTTTAGGAGCCCCTTAACAGTATTTTTCAAAACAGGTTCCAGATTGAAGAAATCTTAAATTGCCACCTATGTGTTTTTGTTTAGTCAGCTAAAACACAAGCTTTTGAAAACAATGTCTTAGCACCACCTGTAACCTGACCAACAACACCCAACTCATCACTGAAACAATCATGGCAGAATTCATTCTTGTAGTTGTGCTTGAGATGCTACATAATCTATATGCTCAGCTAAACCAAAACCTTTGTATAATGTATTATTTTAACATCAATGAAGGCAGATGAACAATAATAATCTCCACATACTTAAATCACATCAAACCTGGAAACCAAGATTTGAAGGGGTGTATGCAGTTTGTCCAATTAGTGTCTCATGCTCTTGACTCAAGGCTTGTTTCTTGTTTTTGGTGTTGTTTCGTGGCAACATTTCAGCGCCACTCACAGGCCTGGTATACAATGTCTACTATAGTGTTTTGTCATTTTGGATGTTTAAAGTGGATAATTACATATTTAGAAAATATACTGTGTTTTTGAGAATATGTTTTAGAAAGAAAAGTGTTTTGAAAATCTGTGTTCCTGACCTTTACAACTCTTGTCTCACTTTTTCATATTTTCTTTGAGTCTCTATGCCACATTGAAGAATGTGTCATAGAATGTATGAGAAACACTTCCCAACATCTCTATACATATATGATGCATATGTTGAGGGGATCTCCTTTAATGCCCAGATTTATTGGGCATGCTGAAAACTACTCTAGTATGAACATTGCAACTTTGAAATTTCATATACCTGACAGTCATAATTAGAAAAAGTTATGAAGCAGCTTCCTAACAATAATGACATACAATCGCATGCTAATTTATATTAACCCTTAAAGGGTCCCTTAACTGGCAGCATGGTGGTGCAAATGGTAGAGTTGCTTCCTCTCAGAAAGCAGGTTACCCCGTTCAAATCCCGGTCTGGGGGCCGTTCTGGGTGGAGTTTGCATGTTCTCTCTGTGCATGCATGGGTTTTCTCTGGGTACTTCAGTTTCCTCCCACAGACCAAAAGCATGCATGTTAGACTGATTGGTAACTCTAAATTGTCTCTAGGTGTGAGTGAGAGAGAGAATGGTTGTTTGTCTCGTTTCTCTATGTGTCCATGTGATGGACTGAGACCTGTCCAGGGTGTCCCCCGTCTCTTGCACAGTGCTGGCTGGACATGGGCACTGGTGACCCCCACGATGGATGGGTCCTTTAACTTTATGACAATCACTCGACCACCTTGTATTATTGCTGGCATTGGAACCAACTATGCTCAACTGCCAATGGACAAGATCTGAAACAAGAAAATATTACGAAAATCTTTAAAAGCTATCTTTGCCTGAAATAAAAACATCAAATTTAAATCAGTTATTTTTTTCTTTTATGTTTGCTCCTTAACGAGCTTTTTTTTTTTTTTTTTTACAAAACTCTGCAATTCATTATATTTTTTAAATAGTCAATTTTGTATTTTATGGCACATTTTGAAAACGGGGCATTTTCACCCATAGAATGCCAAAATGAATTTTCTAATATTAAAAACAAATTCTAGTTATTTTGGGAAAATCCTCCTCTCCCATTTGGCAGATTTACCACAAACTAAATAGAGCTAGGATCACATTGCCATGTGGTTGTTGCTGCAAATATATGGTAAATGTTGGACTAGATATAATGAGAGAGTACAAATAGCATCCTCAGCGTGTTTTGTTTGGGACCAGTTGAGTACTGTGTCTGGTCACATGGTGTTGACCTACAGTAGATAAGACCACCATTTTCTACCTGACAGTCGGTCTACAAACTTAGACCTGGAAAATGATGTGCAAGCCACTCTTGGAGATTTTGTTGGGACATTACTGGAAGATGGGGAGAAAAGAAAAATTACCATAAAAATATAAATTAGAGCAACAGAAAGCACTAGCAAGAGAAAAAGACCCAGAAGATGGTGGGTGATACGCTTCAACAAGCGGATGCTAATGAACTCTACAGGTCACACCTACGCAAACAACAATACAGTTAGGGCTACATAGGATACATCTTGCTTATGATGTAGTACAATAAACCTCTAAGTTTTTAACCCACTACAAAGGCATATCACAAGTCTTATTTTTTTTTTATATACACCACCTTTCTCTAAGTTTTGATCACCTACAAATATTTTCTAAATACACTAGCATATTAAGTAAAACATAAAACAGTGGGACAGAACCATTACAAAAATAATTGTTCTCTTGTTTCATTATCCACCTTCAGAAATAGTGCTGGTCAGAGATTCTAAAAATAATTGCCTACGCAATGTGTAACATCGGCAAGTACTTGTATCTCAAGCAAGCATAACTGCTAATAAAATGTGTTGTGGTCATGGTTCACGCCTTTAAAAACAGCAAAAATATGGTATCCAAGAATCTTTGTTCAAGTTAAAGGTTTGTCCTTTGCATCACACGTGGTACATGAGGGGGAATGAAACTATGTCCTCAAGGTCCCAGTTCTACCCAAAAATGGCAAAAATATAAAGTTTAAAAAGAAACAGTATGCAAGGATCTAAGCTACACACTAAACACTAATAATGTAAAATAATACGGTATATTCCACTCTTTGTTGCTACAGGACTTGCGATAGTGATCGCCAATATGCCAAGTCTCATAGGCATGGTATGTATACCTAGCCTATGAGACTTGGTAAGATATACAGATGGAAACTGCATGAACTGTAAACAGTTTATGCAGTTGGAGGGGTGTCAGTAAATAAAGATTATTTTTAAGAGCAATATTTTTGGGGGGTTCCTTAAGATAAAATTATGCACTGTTGTGAAATGAAATGAAAATTAAACATTCATTACCATGTTTGCAAGGTAGACAAATGTCAGAATCTAACAGGAGCACTGAATGTCTTTCTCCACCTGACCCTGCTTGGTAAATTGTTGTCTCTTTAAGGCACTTGATTCAGCTTCCTGGTCGTGTGCTCATTTGACTTACAGCAAAGCTTATTTTTCTTCTTAACAAACACTGACATGTGTTTGACACATCTGACATGCATCTATACACAATAATAAGGTTCAACAGGATAAATTAATCAAGACCAAAGAGAGACATATGCAGCGCTCCAAAGTTGCCATGGAAATGTGTAAACAAAAACTCAGTCGCAGTCATGAAAACATATTTAATGTGCTCAATTTGCAGATTTACAATGCTGCGACTGTATCATTTAATACAGTCTCTTTTCGTTTCAGGGTTTAACACCCCTCCAGCCCTTGTCTAACTGGTAATTGGACCCCCCCCTAGACTTCTGAGTATTACCCAAACAATACTACAGTCAGGCCCTCTTAGGCTGGGTTTGAGAAAGATTCGACCAGGCACTAACAACCTTATTCTGCAGGACACACCCCTATTTCACCTCACAGCTCTTAGAGTCAAGCAGCAGTGACCCCAAAGTTTACCATAAGGTATC
>JARVGS010000400.1:24947805-24960085 GCA_031762315.1 Hypsolebias antenori | reverse complement strand
TGAATTAAGTGCGGCTCAAGTTCAGCAGTATGACAGCTGCAGGGAAGAAACTGTTTCTGAGCCTGGTGGTCTTGCTGTTAATGCTACTTAGCCAGCTGCTTGAGGAGAGGGGCTGGAACAGACTGTGTGCAGGATGAGTGGAGTCCTTCATGATGCAAAGCGTCCTCCCTCTGCATCGTAGTGTAGAGATCCGAGGTGGTGGGAAAGCTGGTCCCCATAGTCTTTTGTGCAGCCTTAACCACTTTCTGCATAGCCATCCTCTCTGCAGCAATGCAGCTGCCGTGCCACACAGTGATGCAGGTGCAGAGAAGACTCTACACCACATAGAAGCTCCTCAGGATAGAGCTCCCAAGTCCAGCTCTCCACAACTTTCTGAGGAAGTAGAGACGTTGGTGGGCCTTCTTGACCAGACAGGTGTTGGCTCTCCAGGTGAGGTCACCAGATTTATGCAACCCTAGTTACTGTACCTATAGTAGGAGACCATTTTTACAGCTGCTGTTCCAATGTGTAGGGGATGAAGAGGATCCTTGTCCCTTCTGAAATCCAACACCATCTCCATGGTCTTCTTCCCATGATGCAGAGATTATTGTCCCAGCACCACTGCACCAGGTGTTCCACCTCCTCTCATCATTGTTCATGAAGTGTCCCACTACTGCTGTGTCATCCACAAACTTCACTATATGACAGCTGGGGTGTCTAGCTGAGCAATCATGTGTCAGCAGTGTGAACAGGAGGGGGCTCAGCATCCATCACTGGGGTGCACCATTGCTGAAGGTTATGGAGGCGGAGATGATGTTATGGATCCTGACAGTCTGAGGTCTGTTGGTCAGGAAGTCCAGAATCCAATTTCCCAGTGTGGGACTCAGTCCAAGAAAGGAGAGCTTCTGCACCAGGGTCTGTAGGATTATGGTATTGAAGGCCAAGGAAAAACCCAGAAAGCCCGGACAGATGTAAAAATTTCTGCTGTCCAGGTGGGTGAGGACTGTATGGACCACCAATTAGATGGCATCAGCAGTGGAGCAGTTCCTTCTGTAAGCGTACTGATGTGGATCTACAATGATGTGAATGGAATTCTTGATGTGGGTCATGACCAGCCTCTCAAAGCACTTCATGACTACTGATGTTAAGGCTATAGGTCAGTAGTTATTCAGGCCTGTCACTGTGGAGCACTTGGGTATAGGTACAATAGTGGCAGACTTAAAGCAGGCAGAGACAAATGACATTGACAGTGAGGTTTTGAAGATGTCCAACAACACCTCAGACAGCTGGTGTGAGCAGTCCTTTAGTACCCACACTTGGATGTTGTTGGGGCCTGCAGCCTTACGGGGGTTGATATTTCTGGAGGGTTTTCCTCACATCAGCTTTGGTGACACAGAGGAGCATATCACTGGGTGGTGGTATGAGTCTGGTGCTGGGGGGAGGAGGTGTTAGGATCCTCAAAACAAGCATATAACTTATTGAGTGAATCTGGCAATGAGGGGTCCCTTGGGCATTGTGCATCCCTGATGTTGTAGTTTGAAATGCACTTGATGCTCTTCCATATATACCAGGGGTCATTGGTGATGAAGTGACCCTGAATTTTCTGGGCATATGTGGCTTTGGCCCTTGCGATGCTTGCAGTCAGTCTTTTCCTTACCTCTCGGAGTGCTGATGTCTCACCTGTCCTGAACGCAGCATCTTTAGCTTTCAACAGAGCTCTCTCACCTCAGCATTCAGCCAGGGTTTCTAATTTGGATAATAGGTTACTTTCCTGGTGATGACATCATCAGCACACTTGGAGATGAAGTCAAAAACAGAAGAGGTGTATTCCTCCAGGTCCACGTCTCCCTCATATGTAGTCATCTCTCTGAAGACCTGTCAATCTGTGCACTGAAAACAGGCCTGGAGCACAAAGTCTACATCCTTGGGCCACACAGTGGCTGTCTCCTTTGTTGGCCTAATTTGGCTCATCAGTGGATGATATGTTGGTGCCAGCAGGACTGAAATGTGGTCAGAGAGGCCAAGATGGGTATGAGGAAAATCTCTGTATGCATCGCGAACATTAGTGTACACACAGTCCAGTGTTGTCTCCCTGCGTAGAAAAGGTGACACACTTGTAAAAACTGGGCAGAATGTCCATCAGTTTCACAGGGTTAAAATCCCACACAACCACATAAAACGCATCCGGGTGCTTTATCTGCAGTGAACTAATGGTGTCATACAATTCTTTTGATGCTTCGTTAGCATTAACACCTGGTGGGATGCAAACAATTGTGACGAACATTGCAGTAAACTCCTGTGGCAGATAGTACCGGTACGTCTGGCATTTCACAGTAAAAAGTTTTGTTGCCTCAGAGCTTTAACCAGTCCACAGTTCATACACCAATCTTCATTCCCAAAAATACAGTCTTCGACCACCCCCCGTGTCTTACCCGACCGATGGCCATGGTCCGCTTGGAATAACTGAAGACCATTGCTCTGGAAAGCTGAGTCCGGCATGTTGTTGTTCTTCATCTCTATAGAAACACTCCTCCTCAAATGTAACAAGTCCACTTTGTTATCCAGTGAGCGGACATTGGCCAGAAAGAGAATAGGAATTGGTGACCTTCTAGCCTTTAGCTGAGCCTGCTTCCTCCTCTTCTGTTTCTGGGCATATCATTTTCTCTTGACCATTGCTCCTTGCACGTTGCTGCACCATTCAGTTGTCCTCAGGAGCCACTGTCTGTTGGGTGCGAATTTAAGCTTTGGTAATATTTTAATAACTTCTGAGTGGGACATGCACCGCGAAGGTCCAGCTCTCCATCTGGAGCCCACCGGGACTTTTTTAAATCTCTTTCAAATGGCCCATGCGAACCTCCGAGTGAGGACACGATGTTAAGTAAAATTTATTAGCTACATATAAGTATGTTGTTAAAATTTGTAGTTTTATGAGTTTATAACACTGAATTTGGACTTTGTCGCTGCAGGGTAGGTCTACAGAAACAAACCGAGTCGGACCAGTGCATAGTTGGACATGAACCGAGAGCCACTCCTGTTCTGCAGAACCTGGTAAGTAAAATTTAGTATCTACATTTATAGTAGTGTGCTTGTGTTGTTAAAATGATGTAGGTTTAGGAGCTTAGAACATTGCAAGAGTGTGGGAAGGGGTTCTAAAGCCTTAAAATGTATATAAAAACTAAAATAAATACAGTTTAATGTCACTACTTTGCAGATTTTCACTTATTGTGATGGAATTTGGAACCTAACACCCGCAATAAACAAGGGACTACTGTACTTGTATAGTAATTTTACACTAAATACTTAAACACTAAAGACAGCAGAGATGTCACTATACCTGCAAATAAAATTTGTTCCACACCTTTAAGATGAATCCTGGAGTTTTTTTGTTTTGTTTTGTTTTGTTTTGTTTTGTTTAAACAAATCTATATACAGTATAGACAGAGCAGCTGAAGCCAAAAGTTGTTACAAAAAATAAATATCTGAAACACAGAAAATGGCAACCATTTAAACACAGGTTCATTATGTTGTGAAACATAAGTGGGTACAGCCTGCATCTTTTATCACTGAGAGCGATTTCTGGTGTCATGTCTCATGTCTTAAATCTGGTACAGAGATGCTGTGATAATTCAGCTTTAATTATTTTATAAATTGGCCACAAGATCCCATCAGCAGCATCAGGAATAAGACAGGTGTGACTTTCAAAAATAATTCCTCCTTCCTAACCACTTCCACTATAGGAAAACAGTAGATTAGATTTTTTTGTCAAAGATCTTTTCTTCTTTCTGCTTTCCTTCTGCCACAGGTAGTCATCCTCCTCCATGTCATGCTATCCTTTGGGCCGTTCTGTCCTCACTATCTCCAGGTCCTACCTCCATTTAACTGCATCCATATATCTACTTTGTCTTTTTCCTGGCAGCTGCATTTCTAACATCCTTCTACCAATATACCCACTGTCCCTCCTCTGGACATGTCCAAACCATCTCAGTCTGGCCTCCCTAACTTTATCTCCCGTTTGTTCAACATGTGCTGTACCTCAGACGATATTCCTAATTTTATCAATCCTTGTCACTCCAAAGAAGAACCTCAACATTTTTGTTTCTGCTTTCAGTTCTTTCTCCTGTTTTTGTGTCAGTGTCTCTGCCTCCAGACCATACAACATAGCTGGTCTCACCATACAACATAGCTGGTCTCACCACTGTCTTGTAAACTTTTTCTTTGACCATTGCTGCTACTGTTTTGTTGCAAATCACTCCTAAAACTTTTTTTCCATCCATTCCATCCTGCCTGGACTCCCTTTTTCACCTCTTTACCACACTCCCCATTTTCCTAGACAGTGAACCCCAAGTACGTGAAGTCATGCACCTTTGTGACTTTCATGATGAATGACTTTTTAAGACCCCAAGTTAGCAGACTGATGGAGACACAGGCTTGTGTGTAAAAAGGCAAGTGAGTTTATTTTAAATTTTGCACAAAGAGATCTTTGCTGGAAGGGGGGATGAAGAGAAGGTGAGTAGGGGCAGATGTGAAGAAACGATTGTTGGAGATTGTTGTAATCTTACTTTTGGTTGTTTGTTTATAGCGTTGGAAGTGGGGGAGGGGGGCCCTAGGATTCCAAGGCGAGATGATAATTTGATCCAGAAAGGTGAGTGACAAGTTGGTGATGCTCAGTGTGTGGTCCAAGCTGATATTTGTTTTTTGCAGGAACAGGTTACAGGCATGGTCAGAATGAGCGAGGAGGTTTCAAGAGGCACGGAGGAGCAGGACTTGAAGAGACACAAGGAAAGTACAAAGGTCATGTTTTGCTTCACAAGAGATGAGCTTCCAGGCTGTCAAGTTACCAGAAGGTAGCATAATGTTCCAGCATCAGATGAATGTCTGCCAAGTCCTTAATTACCCTGAAAAGTAAACAGGATCAGGTGCAGGTGTGGAAGGGTGGATTGACTGAATGACTGTCAACACTGGAGAAAGTGATTATGACAGAAAACCTAGGAATCCTACAGTGACCTCTGTTTCTTGTAGTCTCTTGTTCCACATGCCTCCCTCCCATTTACACACATGTACTCTGTCCTTCTATGGCTGACTTTTAGTACTCACAATGACCAGTGTCATCTGCAAACATCATAGACTACATGTGTGTGACTACATCTACACATACAAAAGGATCCTTTCAAAATTTGGGTTGCCACATCAAAGATGGCTGCCTCCAGAAATTTATAGCCAGCTTGTGAGTTGGATAACTTGAAAAATAAGCAATGTGCCAACTTCCAACTTGGTGTGCCGATGCACAACCATGTCCCTATTGAAAACTGGATTGTCATGTCAAAATCCAAGATGCCACCACCAACCAGCCACCCCAATCATTTGATAAAACCATTTTTTTTTGTTTATATTTTGCTTAAAATTATTGTTTTATCAAATGATTGATGATTGATGGTCTTTGGGAGGGCCAAAGATTTGTCTATAGTGGCCAATACTGGACCTGCCATTGCACCTGATTGTAGATAACATTTCTCCCTCTGCTCGTCAGGATGCATCACACTCTGCTGCTTTGGACAAGGAAAAACACCTCTCTCTCTCTCTTCTTACACACAGTGTAACTTATATCCACTTTAATATCTTGCATCAACAACATTAAGATTTACTTCCATTCCATGTTCAATTCCAGTCCAGAAAAACACAAATCTCAAAAACTAAACACAACATTCACTCCTCAAATCCTTTAGCCATGGGGGACATCAACATACTCTTTGTCACTTTTTAGATTTTGTTTTAGGCAGCATGGTGGCAGAGTTGGTAGAGCTGTTGCCTTTCAGCGAGAAGGACGCTGGTTCATATCCCAGCCAGGGGCCTTTCTGGGTAGAGTTTGCATGTTTTCTCCATGCATACGTGGGTTTTCTCTGGGTACTACAGTTTCCTCCCACAGACAAACAACATGCGTGTTAGACTGAGTGATAACTCTAAATTGTCCCTAGGTATTAGTGGGAGAGTGAATGGTTGCTTGTCTCTATGTGGCCCCGTGATGGACTGGAGACCTGTCCAGGGTGTCCCCTGCCTCTCGCACATTGATAGCTGGATATTGGCACATGTGACCCCCGTGACCCAAAAAGGAAGAAGGGGGTGAAAGAAAATGGACAGATGTGGATGAATGGAGATTTTGTTTTGGATTTGTCCGACAAAGAACTGAGGCTGAAAAATAATTTTCAGGCTTCCCATCATTTTATCAGCACATCTTAGACTATGGAAGATGTTTAATGGTGTTTTGTCGTTCACTAATGTCCCAGAAATAAACTATTTCCATTCAAATGCCCTCTCTAACCTAAATATGTCAGCAAAGAGAAGACTGCCACCATAGGTAGACCCTTGCGGAAAGAAACGTTTGTCATACTGTAGCGATTGATGCACATTTTCACCATCATCTCTCCTCCAATCAGAGGTGAGTATGACGTTCATTCACACTAAACTTATGAACTTACCTTTGTGTTTAAGTGTGTCAATAAATGGATTAAATTTCAACCTGAATTTTTTTAAAGATATGCTGTTAAGACCCAGAAACTAAATGACCTCTACTGTAGGGATATTGGAACAGGCAGTGTTTGGAAGTTTAATTTCAAATATTCCCTCACTTAAAACCGTTTCATTAGCTTGAATACTATTGCATTGCTTAAGCAAGCACAATCTGTGTGACCGGATGGTGTCCCATAAGAGTCAAATCCACTAAAGTGCATCATCAGGCTCATCAAATCCCAATTCAAGTGTCCACAGAATCTATCCCGTTTATAATTGGATGATGGAACAGCGGTGAAACAACTGAGGTCAGCACTGTCTGACATTATGTGCTTAGATTTCACAAAGTTTCGAGGCTCAGCACCTACTGACATGCAGTTTGGTGGAAGTGACAATTTGCCACTCTCAGTTCAGTTATTTTATCTCATTTTATCTACCAAGTTCTGAATTTATTTCAGCAAATTTACAGTTATGACTAAATCTGTCTTAATTAGATTGTGCTTAAAGAACTTGAGCATCTATAACCCATTGATACTTTTAATTATAACCTCTAAAAATGCTATCTCATCTCCTTTTCTCTTTTGTATGTTGGTGACTTTCAATTTTTAAATGGGCTAAAACTTTAAAAATTACAACTGAGCCTCAGTGAGAGGTAAAGTGAAAAATTTTATGTTGTTTGTTAGTTGTAGCAGTGAAAGTCTGAGCCATTTTGCCATGAGTAACTATTATCAACCATTATTTATGCCCCATTGGCTACATGGATGAGAAGAGATCAATACATGGACACACAGAAACAGAGGCTACATATTAACTGTGGCCCTGTTTCATCATCCTCCATCACCACTGATTATCATATCGATCCATACATTTGACATTCTGATTTATGTACCGATTGGTTTTGAGAATTGATTTTTAAAAATGATTCTAAAATTGATTTGTTAATGTGAGTACTGAAAAGAATTTGAACAGATTCTCATCCATCCATCCATCCCTCCATCCATTATCTTTTACCCACTTCTTCCTTTTCTGGTCACGTGGGTCACTGGTGCCCACAGGTCTCCAGTCCATCCATTCATCCATCCATCCATCCATCCATCCATCCATCCATCCATCCATCCATCCATTATCTTCCACTTGTTCTGAAGCAGGTCGCAGGGGCAGCAGCTTGCGCAGGCAAGCCCAGACATCTCTTTCCACAGCCACCACATCCTGCTCTTCTGGGAGGATTCCAAGGTGTTCTCAGGCCAACTGAGAGACATAGTCTCTCCAGCATTTCCTGGGTCTTCCCCGGGGTCTCCTCCCAGTCGGACATGCCCAAAGCACCTCCCTAGGGAGGCATCCAGGGGGCATCCTTACCAGATGCCTGAACCACCTCAACTGGCTCCTCTCGATGATGAGGAGCTGCGGTTCTACTCCAACTCTCTCCCGGATAACCGAACATCTCACCCTATCTCTAAGGGAGAGTCCAGCTACCCTGCAGAGGAAACTCATTTCATCCGCCTGTATCTGCAATCTCATTCTTTCAGTCACTACCCAGAGTTCGTGACCATAGGTGAGGGTAGGAACATAGACCGACCGGTAAACAGAGAGTTTTGCCTTACAGCTCAGCTCTCTCTTCACCACAACGGACTGGTACAGAGTCCGCAATACTGCAGAAAGTGCATCAATCCATATGTCAATCTCACGCTCCATTCTTCCCCTCACTTGTGAACAAAACCCCGAGATACTTGAACTCCTCCATTTGAAGCAGAACCTCACCCTTGATTTGAAGAGAGCAATCAACACTTTTCTGGTTAAGGACCATGGCTTCAGATTTGGAGGTGCTGATTCTCATCCCAGCTGCTTCACACTCGGCTGCGAACCGCTCCAGTGAGAGCTGAAGATCACGGCACGATGATGCCAACAGGACCACATGATCCTCAAATACCGGAGAAGTAATCCTGAAGCCACTAAACCAAACCCCCTCCATCCCCTGGCTGCACTGAGGAATTCTGTCCATCAAAGTTATGAACAAATTCAGTGACAACGAGCAGCCCTGGTGGAGTCCAACTCCCACCATGAAGGAGTCTGACATACTACTGACAATGTGAACCAAACTCTTGTACCATTTGTATAGGGACCGAACAGCCCGTAACAACGGGCCTCCAGTCCTATACTTGCAGAGCACCCCCTACAGTTTACTTTGAGGAACACTGCTGAACACCTTCTCCAAGTCCACAAAACATATGTAGACTGGATGGGCACACTCCCATGACCCCTCAAGGACTCCAGTGAGGGTAAAGAGCTGGTCCAGCGCTCCACAGCCAGGACAAAACACTCGTTGTTCCTCCTGGATCTGAAGTTCGACCAACGATCGAACTCACTCTCCAGTAGCCCTAAATAGACCTCACTGGGGAGGTTGAGGAGAGTGATGTCTCTATAATCTCCTTTTTGAAGAGGGGAACCACCACCCCAGTCTGCCAATCCATTAGCACTGTCCCCAATGTCCATGTGATGTTGGAAAGGCGTGTCAACTAAGACAGCCCCACAACATCCAGAGCTTTAAGGAAATCAAGGCGGAGCTTGTCCATCCCTGGAGCCCTGCTGCCGTGGAGCTTTTTAGCTTCTTCTTCTTCTTTTGGCTTTTCCCTTTTCAGGGGTCGCCGTGGAGCTTTTTAGCTACTGGTACCTTAACGACCTCAGCCACGGTTATGGACAGACCAGCTCCAAATAATAACAATAATAATAATTAATAACACTTTTTTTATGAAGCCCTTTAAAACAACCACAGCTGCAACAAAGTGCTGCACACATACAATCAAGAACGTTTAAACTCATAAAAGAATAAAACTGTTGTTGAAACATTAAGATCAATTTAAGATCAATAAAAACAGTAAAGTCCCCTGACTCAGCTTCCTCCATGGAAGACGTGCCGATAAGATTGAGAAGGTCCAAGAAGTATTTCTTCCACCTCCCGACGACATCACTAGTTGAGGTCAACAGCCCCCCACCTTCACTGAACACAGTGTTGGTAAAGCGCTGCTTTCTCCTCCTCAGCCCCTGACGGTTTGCCTGAACCTCCTCAGAGCCGATCAAGAGTTTCATGCTTGTCTAGTTGGTACATCTCAACTTCATGCACAAGCCTAGGTTCCTTCCCCACCAAAGAGATCAAGTTCCATGTCTCAAGAGCCAGCTTTGGTAAGCCAGGGTCAGAGTGCCAAGACCCCCACCTTCAGCCACTGCCCATGGAGTCATGCGCCTGACTCGTATGGCCCCTCTTGCTGGTGGTGGGCCCACATGAAGGCAAACCCATGTTGCTTGTTTGGGCTGAGCCCGACTGGGCCCCATGGGTAGAGACCTGGTCAAAATTCCTCCTGAGCGATGGTCACTCCTCCCAGCAGTGGACCGAGCTCCTCGTCGCTGCGGACAGACAGCTGAAGTTGCTGGGGGATGATCCCGGTCCTCCTGTCCTCCCTCCGGAAAGCCGAGTTTCCCACCAGCTCCAGGATCGTGGCAGTCAGGTACTTGAGCACAGCCACCAGGTTGATGGGAATTCATCTGTGACACCTCCTTTTCAACTCATTTGGGATTTGCAGCTGTAGTTGAGGTATTTGAGCTTTTAAGATGTTAATCAGCTGCTCCTGGTTGTTAAAAAACTCCTTGTTGCCTACGCATCATAACAAATGCCCAAAAGTAAAAACATTTCAGTAAAAATCCTTCCAGTTGCACAGCATCTGATACCAGAGGCAGTAGTCATCTGGAAAAAAAAAAACTATTTACATCCAGACAAAAAAAGAGGAAGTTTTCAAACGCAATAACTCAGAATGAATGTAACAGAGCTACTCCAACATGCAGCCACCCCGAGCAGCGCAATTCTAGAACATTGAGGCATAGGCCTTGCTGTTTTCTGTCCATACAAGTTTTTGGAATCACTCTGTGTCTGACCGGTCATCTAGGACCAATCTGCCTTGGGAAACCCTACCAGGGGTAATTACAATTGCCCCCGACAACAGAGCTCCTAGGATCATTCAGGTGGTGAATTAAGGAGTGCAACAAAAACTGACTTAGAAATTACCACTGCTCTGAGTCCCGTTGATCTGACTGAGTCCTGTCACTTTGACTGAGTCCCGTTGATTTGACGGTCATTCTGACTCATTCATGGATTTGTCAAGGGTGTTAGGATCCTTCCAAACATTACTGAGATGAAGCAGCTTCAGTTGTTTGGTTTTGGAGTTTTTCTGTGAAGGTCCAGTTTATGATGCAACGATGCTTGAGATTCATTCTCTTTGAATTTACTCCTCATCCTCTCTGTGCGAAGCTAAAGGGTCTGATTGTCCTGAAGGAAAGTCAGGGATCCATCAAACTCTTGATTCCAGGTCTGGATCTGCAGATTATGTTCATTCTGTGATAAGAGGATCCTCAGAGCTCACCTGGTAGCTGAAATCATCCAATCAGTGAGTCTGTGTGAGGTCATGTGATCCAGACTCAGTGAGGTTGTACATGATAACATTTTTCTGGACGATTTTATTAAAGTGAATAATGTTGATAAACAGTGTTAAACATCTGGTTTTTTGCAGCAGAATGAGAGGCGGTGAAGCTGCCCTCCCACCCCTCCACCAATCTGAAGCACCAGCTGCTAATTGACTTCTGAATTTTTATTGTTTAATTACTGTCAGAGTAACACATGGAGGCAATTATGTGTAACGGGCAGCAGATCGGCTGAAACAAAAGGCAGCGGCGCTCTCGTCGTCTTTTATGGCTCCACTTGAGGCGAAAAATGACTGAACTCATATTTCACGTTTCAGACGGAAAACCTCCGCTGACGCGTTTTTACCGTTTTATTCACGCGGAAACATTTTGATTGAAAAAAAGACGTACATTCCTCCTGTTTGTCTCTAACATGTCTGATGAATCCATCTCTTTCAGTTCACTTCCACAGTTCTGGAAAAAATGAAAAAAATTCTTCAAAACCTGTCTCCATCAGGAACACTGAGCTCTGTCCCATGGAGATCAAATTCACTTAAACCTAAACAATCCCCTCACTAACATCAACGATATTTAGTTTTCAGTGAGCAGTAGCAGAACCATCATTCAGATTATTACATGACTGAACAGCTGTTTTCACATCTGTAACATTTTTTACACAATCACTGGTTAACTGGGAGGATTTTACCTCACAGTGTCTGATTTTGTAACAGAAACTTTTCACCTTTTTAAACTTTACCAGACTTGTTTTAATCCTTTCTGCATTACCCAGAATGCTCTGTTTCCATCATGGCCGCCTCCATTGATCCTGTAATGTTCAGAAAGCTCAGTCAGAGTTAGAGCTGTCATTTCTAACCCGAACCCAGAGCCCGGCCCGACCTAGATTAGGGCCAGGCCGGGCTTGTGTCAGGAGATGCACGTGGTTTACGATCCAATTATATGGCAACATGGCTTGCCATACAATCACCAGCTGCACGTGGCCATTTGACAGTGTGCTGACCAGCCTTGAGGTAAAAAAAAAAAAAGTTAAAGCTTCAAAAGGGACTATACTGCCAGGCAGTGATCCATCAAAGCCCAAATGGACGTTCACACAGGCAGCCGACGACACAAACAGGTGAGATCCCCAAATATCCGACATGTCAGAGCAGGGTCTGTGTCTGAATAATGCAGAATGCAAGCAGAAGCAGGGATTTAATGCGCTTTGACAGCCATGGAAGAACAAATACAGGTAGTCCTCGACTTACAACGTAGATCCGTTCTCACGCGGCGTCGTAAATCGAATTTGACGTAAGTCGGAACGTACGTAAATAAATGTGATGTACCTGTTTGACCA
>JARVGS010000400.1:24937461-24947705 GCA_031762315.1 Hypsolebias antenori | reverse complement strand
CTGTAAATACTGGTTTGTGCGAGTGGGTTTGCGGTACACCTCAGTTTGCAAATGTCCTCCAACAGAAACTGAGACCTCACAGTCCAAGAAAGCCAACCTGCCATTTTTTACATCCTCTCGTGTGAACTTGATATATTTATCCACATCCACAGAGTTGATGTGATCAGTAAAATGTTGGACTTCCTGAGATTTAATTTTAACCCAGGTGTCATCAACATTTATTATAATATTACTGAATACTTACCGTATAAGACTGAGCTGAATACAGCACCTCAGACTGAGGAAGTCTTTTGGACAAAAGCCGAAATGTTTCTACTTTGTAATTTTTTGTTGTTGTTGTTGTTGTTGTTGTTGTTGTTGTTTGAATGGCCAGAGGACCAGACTTAACTTTTTTAGATTTTTTTTTACTGGGATTATTGAACATGCATCAGGATATTTTAAATTTAAAGATTCAGTTTTCAGAAGAATTGAGGGGTTTTGCCCATTGTGTGTGTATTTTGATTCGTGTGTAGAGTTCTGAGAGTATGAAACATGCTTTCAGAAAATGTGTGTAAACAATTGAGAAAAACTGTATATAGATGAAGCTGGGTTCAGTCAGAGCAAAAGGAAGAGATCAAAAAAAGTTCAATACAGAAACAACTGGACTTTTTTGTAGCAAGAAGACATTTTGCTCTCCATTCCAAAGAGCTTTCTCAGTTCAAAAGAAGCAGTTTTGGGAGTGAGGCTTTTAAAGGCTAACACACACACACACACACACACACACACACATGCAGGCACACACAAAATACCTATGTAGATTGACAAATCACACCTCACACCTTAAACAGTAGGTCCTCACACCTAAAACAGTAGGGGTTTCTTAAGGTATTTGTTACTCTAATTCACAGAAGATGCTGCTCTGTTATCATCAATGTGTGAAAAACGTCTGGGAATCAGACCTAACGCTGCAGTATATGTTTTTGAAAGTTGGAATCTGACACCTCCTCCTCTGTTAAGAGAAGGTTTCTCCCTCTTAATATAAACAGCTTCCTTCCTAGTATCCACAACAACAGTGGATACTAGTATCTATACTAGTGGTGGATTTCTGATATGTCAACAAGTAATATTTTGTTTTCTCTCCCTTAACAAGAATTCAAGCAAATTTAGTCACAAAAGGACGGACTCCAACTACAGCAGTAACTCATCTGAGTTTTCTCCGAGCTTAAGCTCAACTGAAGGTGAAGCTGGCTCCATACACACGGAGGTAATGTGTGAAGTACTCGTCTATTGATGTGAAGGTGGATGTAACCTGCTTGTGTTGACAATGACAGGAAGTAGTTGTGAAATAATGAGCAGCTGGACTGTGGTGTCTTTTTCATCCACAGCTTTTACTGAAGTCATTTTCATGTAGATCTGATGGTGCAGTGTTTGGGAGCATAGGCTCACTTCCTGAAAAATTAGCATCTGTCTAGTCCAGCAGTGTCCAGACTTTTTCAGCATGCAAGCTACTTTCAAAGTGATCTACCTACTATAAGGCTCTGATTACACGAGAGCAACCTCTGGAAACCTTAGTGCTTTTTCAATGTTTACTGAGGTAATTAAAAAAAAAAAAGTGGATTTGCACGAAAAACACTGTAGTTTCTATGTCAGTCGGGTTGCCAGATAAGAAATAAGGAACATACAGTATAGTACTGTGGCTTTAAAATTATAGTATTTTGACCAAAACTGTCATATGTGCTGAGTAAAGGTGTGTATTGTGTTTGTTGAACATGTGCACAGAAAAGGAGGGGGTAATTAGGGCATTTTAAAGTTATCTGGCAACCCTGACCAGGCCCAGCTGCATGTTCGGTTGTGTGCCACATAAATGCTTCAGAACAATAAATAATAAAACGTACATTAATCCTGGAAGTAAAATAATACAGTTACTTTTTACCTTAACTGTAACACTTAATTTGTCGTGTGCAACCAGATTTGTTAAATTTAAATATGCATAGTATTTTATAGAAAACAGTTCATTATAGACTACAGGAAACATTCTCCATGTGCCACAAAAAGATTAGAAATGGACAAAAAATTATTTGTGTTGACCAGTTGCAGAGAACAAGATTCCTTAAAATATCCATTTGAAAAGTATTATCTTTTATCTGTTCTGACACAAATAGTGTAGTATTTGAGTTAAATTAAAGATATTTATGATATTTATGAACTAGTGATTTTTGTTTGTTTGTTTGCTCAGGAAGAGCTGCAGAAAAAAGTGGACGTGACCATTCTGCTTAAGCTCCAGAGGAGAGTGAAGGATCTGGAGGAGGAAAATCGATCACTTTGGCAGCAGCTGGATACAAAAGAAGAAGCCCAACAAGAAAAGGCTAAAGTATGCAAAGCCTTTTTCCTAAAAAAGAAAATTACATGTGATGAATTTGTAATAATGCTTTTTGTTACATTCTGATGTTTTAAGCTGCGTGTATTTTTTCCTGGAGCAGGAGGTGGAGGAGCAGAGGAGTGTTGGCAGAACAGAACTGGACTTGGAGAAATTAAAGGTGACGCTTGGCGTTTTGGGAGTCAACAGTTACTGCACCTTAAATGATAATAAACCTGTCAGTGCTGATATATCTAAAGATGAGATGAAGTCCAACTAAAGATTTCTTGCTTTCATTTAAAAAAATGTTACAATGCAGCGACAAGAACTGGAGTCTGAGAACAAGCAGTTGAAGCAAAATTTAAGTGAGCTGCGAAAGTCTCTGACCAGCGAGAACAGTGACGTAGCGCCCCCCGCCCCAGGTTCTTTGCCCTACAACATCCTACTGGAACAACTCGGTTCCTCCAACGAGGAGCTGGAGATGAGAAAAGAGGAAGTGCTGCTGCTCCGCTCACACATGGTTCGTCAGGAGGCTCTAAAACACAAGGTGAGCAGTTCAATGTCTCACTTTTACTAATACAATCAGAAAGAATGAAAATATGTTACAACATTAACTTTAACTTGGTGCCCAGGATTCTGTACTTGGAGATGGTGTGAAATTGGATTTCAGTCAGATTCCTTCATTCCAACACCATGACAGGTGAGGCCTCGTAGAATTACTTTTAACCTACATGTTAGCAAGCAGTTCATAAAAACATGTCTGTATTTAACATCCAAAAATGTTATCAAAGTAATAAAATAAAATGGATTTTTTTTTGACAGCTTGGAGATCTTTTTTGGAGAAATGTGCACTTCTTCTCAGACTATTGTTTTATTTATTTATTTGCACTGTCACTCATAATTTATTTTTTGTAACTAGTCTTGCACTTATACTGATAACAGTAAAAAGTTTTTTTTCCAGGTTATATTATTTGTATATGTTCCAAGTGAATGAATTTAATTTTCTTCCCCAGTCTGAAGTTGTGACACCGTGAAAAATACCACCAGAGCTTATAAATAATTTCACTTTACATTTAAAATGAAACTACCGTAGCAGTCTTTGAAGTAATTCATATTGCCTGCTTTCTTGCATGTCAAAGTTTTAAACAAAGGTCCTGTGCAATCAGTTAACACTCAGACTATGTGACGGGATGACTCTCAGCTACTACTTCATCAAATTTTAGCACATTTTCTGCAAAATTGACTGAGTTGTAGCTGTTTTTGTTTGTAACAAGGGCGTACTTACTTGGATGCATTATTTTTTCTCTTTGCCGACACAATCAATTTATCTACTTTTAAAAGTTAATTTTTTTTAATTCTTTTAACAGTTCATCCAATGAACAGTCCCTTTTCCTTTCTTTTTTTTTATTTTTACTTATTTAACCTACTTTAACGCTTGTGGCCAAACAACTGCATGTGGTGTGTTCATGTTTTGATGCTTTTCTTCAGGTCTACTAACATTCATACACTGAATGAAGATGGAGAGCTGTGGCTGGCTTATGAAGGTTTGAAAGAGACCAACAGGTAATGGATTCATATACCACACATAATTAAATTAAGCATGGTCTTGCAATCTGGACTTAAACACCTTTTCCTCGTGCTGCAGACTTCTGGAGTGCCAGATGCAGGAGCAGGAGCATCTTCACAATGAGAAGTCCAGGAAGCTCGTTGAGGAGATGAACAAACTGAGGGCTGAAAAGGAACAGCAGCAGAAACTGTTGTCTCAGAGCCTCCATATGTCTGAAGATGCTCGAGTTGAAGCAAGCCTGAAGCATGAGATCACACGGCTCACTGCTGAGAACCTGGTGGGTCTGATTACTGGGTTGAGGTCTGTCACTCTTTCTTTAATAAGTTATGTTGTTAGTTTCAGCTCACCAATCTTTGTTATATAAAACATGAAATGTCCATTGATCCATCTTTCCATCCATCCTTTCATCAATCCTTCCATCCATCATCTTCCACTTGTTCTGAAGTCGGGTCGCGGGGGCAGCAGCTTGAGCAGGGAGGTCCAGACATATCTCTCCACAGCACTTCTTCCAGCCCCTGTGGGAAGATTGCAAGGTGTTCTCAGACCAACTGTGAGACATAGTCTCTCCAGCGTGTCTCGAGTCTTCCCTGGGGTCTCCTCCCAGTCAGACATGCCCAAATCAACTGGGAGGTGCCCAGCGAGCATTCTTACCATATGTCCAAGCCACCTCAACTGGCTCCTCTCGATGTGGAGGAACAGGGGTTCTACTCTGAGTCTCTCCCGGAAAACTGAACTTCTCACCTTATCTCTAAGGGAGAGTCCAGCTACCCTGCAAGGAAACTCATTTTAACCGCCTGTATCCACAATCTCATTCTTTCGGTCACTACCCAGAGCTCATGAACATGGGTGAGGATAGGAACGTAGACCAACCAGTAAACTGAGAGCTTCGCCTTACAGCTCAGCTCCCGCTTCACCACAATGGATCGGCATTGGGTCCGCAATACTGCAGATTTTGCACCAACCTCTTTGTCAGTCTCGCATTACATTCTTCCCTCACTTGTGAACAAAACCCAGAGATACTTGAATTCTTCCACTTGAGGAAGAACCTCGCCCTCAACACGAAGAGGGAAATCCACCCTTTTCCGACTGAGGACCATGGCTTCAGATTTGGCTGTGCTGACTTTCATCCCAGCTGATTTACACTCTGCTGCAAACCACTTAAGTGAGAGCTGGAGATCACAGCACAATGACGACAACAGGACCACATCATCTGTAAAGATCAGAGAGGGACTCCTGAGGACACTGAACCAGACTCCCCCTGGTTGCATCAAGAAATTCTGTTCGTAAAAGTTATGAACAGAATCAGTGACAATGGGCAGCCCTGGTGGAATCCAACTCCTGTCCTGAAGGGTTCTGACTACTACCAAGCAATGTGAACCAAACTCTCGCACCACTTGGATAGGGACTGAACAGCCCATAACAACGGGCCCCCAATCCCATACTCACAGAGCAGCCCCATAGTGTACCCCAAGGAACATGGTCAAATGCCTTCTCCAAGTCCACAAAACACATGTAGACCGGATGGGCAAACTTCCAGGACCCCTCAAGGACCGTAGTGAGGGTAAAGAGCTGATCCAGTGTTCCACGGCCAGGACAGAACCCACATTGTTCCTCCTGGATCTGAGGTTCGACCAATGATTGGACTCGCTTCTCTAGTACTGTACCCCTGAGTAGACCTTACCAGGGAGGCTGAGGAGAGTGATGCCCCTATAATTAGAACACATCCTCCGGTCCCCCTTTTTGAAGAGGGGAACCACCACCCCAGTCTGCCAGTCCAGTGGCACTGCCCCCGATGTCGATGGAACGTTGCAAAGGTGTGTCAACCAAGACAGTCCCACAACATACAGAGCCTTAAGGAAATTGGGGTGAATCTCATCCACTCCCGGAGCCCTGCATCCTCTGAGCTTTTTAACTACCTCGGTGACCTCAGCCACAGTTATGGATGGATCAACCCCCAAAGTCCCCCAACTCAGCTTCTTCCATGGAAGGCATGCTGGTGGGATTGAGAAGGTCCGAGAAGTATTCCTTCCACCTCCCGACGACATTACTGGTTGAGATCAATAGCAGCCCACCTTCACTGAAGACAGTGTTAGTAAAGTGCTGCTTTCCCCTCTTCAGCCATCTGATGGTTTGCCAGGATCTCCTCGGAGCTGACCAAGAGTTGTTAGCCTAGGTCTCACTAAACTCCCCCCACATCTGAGTTTTTGCCTCAGAAACAGCCAAGGTTGCGGACCACTTGGCCCTCTGGTACTCCTCAGCTGCCTCCACAGCCCCACAGGCCAACAAGACCTAATACGACTCCTTCATCTTGACAGCCTCCCTAACCCGGGGTGTCCACCACCCAGTTCGTGGATGGCCACTGCAAGAAACACTGACAACCTTGCGGCCACAGCTCAAGGCAGCCACCTCAACAAGCGAGGTGCAGAACATGGCCCACTCAGACTCAATGTCCCCCACCTCAGCTGAGATGTGGTTAAAGCTCTCCTGGAGGTGTGAATTGAAGATCTCTCTAATGGGTTCTTCTACCAGGCATTCACAGCAAACCCTCACTACACATTTGGGTCTACCAGGTCTGTCCGGCATCTTCCCCCGCCATCTGATCCAACTCACTATCAGGTAATGATCAGTTGATAGCTCAGCTCCTCTCTTCACCCTAGCGTCCAAAACAAAGGGCCGCAAATCAGATGACACGACTATGAAGTCTATCATCAATCTATGACCTAGGGCATCCTGGTGCCAAATGTACTAAGGGACACCCTTATGCTCGAACATGGTGTTTATGATGGACAAACTATGACTAGCACAGAAGTCCAACAACAGAACACCACTCGGGTTCAGGTCAGAGAGGCCGTTCCTCCAAATCATGCCCCTCCAGGTCACACTGTCATTCCCCACGTGGGCATTGAAGGTCTCCAGTCTGTCACAGAGAAACATAGAGACCAACAAGACAAACAAGAAAAACAACCATTCCCTCTCTCACTCACTCCTAAGGACAATTTAGAGTTACCAATCAGCTTAACATGCATGTTTTTTGTGTGTGGGAGAAAACTGGAGTACCAGGAGAAAACCCACACATGCACATAGAGAACATACACCCAGAAAGGTCCCCTGGCCGGGATTTGATCCGGTGACCTTCTTGCTGAGAAACAACAGCTCTACCAACTGCTACACCGTGCTGCCTGACAGATTGTTTAATTGTTAAATGTGTATTTTAAAGGTCAGACATTTGGATTTTTCCATAATATTTAAGTGGTCCTTTAATGTGAGATTATGTAGAAAGATAATTAACTTATTTTCTTTCGGCTGCTCCCTTCCTCAGGGGTCGGCACAGAGAACTATGTCACATGAAGACTTGGCCATTGTTTTTATGCCGAATGTCCTTCCTGACACAACCACAAACCCTGAGCTACCGCAACCCTCTGTGTGGAGCAGAGAGCTGCCATCTAGGGTACCCGGGGGGAGCAGATGATGGGAGTTAAGGGCCTTGCTCAAGGGCACTGCGTGGTGCAAATGAGAGTGGAGGCAGGTGTGGGTACCTCACTTTTCCCACCAACATTTTGATGTTGTCAACAGTGAGCCAAAATGGCGACTCTCCAATCACATGCCCACCTTCTCCAACCTCTGCACCACCGTTTCCCTAGAAAGATAATGAACAAACAACTAAAATAATTTGGCTCATTCAACACCTTCAGTTTAGAGGAATAGAGTTTATTTGGACACAACTGACAAGCTAACTGCTTGTTCAGGTGGAGCTAAGACCAAGGTGGATCGTTGCCATATTTAAAATAACTTAAAAATGTCACTGCAGTATATCTGAAGACACATTTTTAAACCTTTATATAAATACCAATTTATATAGAGTTATGTAGTTTGTAAAAGTAAAAACAGCAACGACACCATGTCCAGCTGTACTATTATAACTTTTCTGCAAGAATGACTGTGTAATGAAGCCTTCTGGTATAAAAAATACTACAAGACTTCAATCAAACTGTTTTACTCATTCGTTTATTAATTAGGCTCAATTAAAAACACTTAAGAAAAAGTTAGGTTTATTTATCACCTGCAGCCATCAAAGGCAGGTGATCATGTAAATGCCCATGTTTCAGGGTGCCACTGACAACAATGTCACAGTTTGTTGAATTTGGACGACGGAAAACCGACAAAACATGAAAAACTCAAATGACAACAAAAAAGGCTGATGCGGCAGCAACAACTTGCAAAAACACTGGAGGAGCACCAGGACTGGGGCATGAAGCACACACAGTGCCAGACAGAAGATGGTGGGGCACGAGCATAAGAAGGCTGGGACTAATAAGATAAATGGCTGTAGCTGAAGCTAGTTGAAGGATTCCAACCTTTTCTCTGCAGGTTCCTGAAAGACCTGCTAATGCTGTGAACAGGATCCTCCATCTACCTACACTGACTCTATAGACCTGTTTGGTTCTGCAGGGAAACCCTGGATTTTCTCTGTCTGCTGGACCCGGTTCTGGAGGGCAGAATGGGAGGCAGCTGCTGTGGTCCTTGTTATCATCAAGCTGGTGACAGGACCTGCTAACCAGACCTGCTAATGCTGCTAAAAATACCTCATCACTAACAGTACCATGGTGCCAATGGGACCATGTTGCTAAGAGAAACCTCACTGCTAACAGTATCATGCTGCTAACTGGACCATATGTTGTTAAGATGACCTCACTGCCGACAGAACCACTCTGCCAATGGACCATGCTGCTGTAGATTTATTAATTTTTCCCTTTTAGCACCTTATTTTTGTATTTTTGTTGCATGCTTTGATATTTTCTATTGTTGTTCTTTGGCGAGTCAAGACGGTTTTTCTCGTACTGAACATTTCATTGACCTTGTGTTGATTTTACATATGACAAATAAACTAAACCTGATTCCAGCCTTTTCTCTGCATGTTCCTGGGCAGCACCAATGTGCAGCAGCTGTGGGTCATCTCCTTGATGAGTTCCAGGAGTATAAGAGGTTGTAGAGGTGTCCCTTTCCCTGCTGGAGCATTACATATCAACCGGTATTTGCCATCAGCCTTCTTGTGATTAGCTAACCAAAAGAACTGAACTTACTTATTCTTCTTCTCCATGTTTATTGGAACCTGCCTCCTGAGTCTCAAGTCCTGGATCATTTATTTTCTTCCTCATGCCTACAAGATCAGTAGTTACTATTGCAACTCTGCAAGCTCTTATCCTGGCTTTCTGTCAGCAGCTCCTCTGTCTCTTCACCACTTGCCCATCTACTGACCACCACGGTCCTTCTGCTACCCCTCGACCATACCTGCCTGGAATCCTCTGCTCTCCTCTCAACATCGTGAATCCTCCTAAATATCAGTAAGCGATAGACAACCTGTTCATTACCTACCATTCCTTTCCAGAACTCCTTCTTACTCTCTTCCTCCTTCCCCAGGTTCCCCTCTGTGTGCATATATGTATATAATCCCTCACTGTAAGTAAAGTCATTTTAGTATTTGTTAGAGCTTGAGTCTGTTTGCCTCTGTCCTATTACTCTGGGTTGACCTCTCACTGTGATATCAATGGGTATGGGGTACAGGTGTAGGGTGTGGCAGGAGCAGAAACTGTTCATGAAACGGAGAGAACAACAAGAAACAAGCAACAAAGTAACTAAATCTAAAAATGAAAAACACAAAACAAATCAAAAGGCACACATTTTGAAATATTGTCTGTTTTTGACTTTACAAAAACAAATTTCTTTCGGCATCATGGCTTAGCTTCAATTAGGGAGAAAAAAAAAGACACATCTTATTGAGCTTGTGTTTCATGTCTTTGTTCATCAGCTTATTTTAAGACCAGGTATGGCCCAAATGATTTTTTTACACAAACTTTAGAATAAAAAGTAACACTACATCACTCTGTATACTCAATGCATTGTCTTTATTTAAGCTCCCCATATAAAATAATATTTACAAAAAAATTGAAATCAGTTATTGTGTTTTCTAGTATGTAAGAATGAGTTTGAAGTCATGTTAGCTGCGCAGGTATTTCCTCCCTTCTATATGCAGTCATGGCCAGGAGGAGCCACGTGCAGCCAGGATCTAATGCACTCCCCACCAGGGATCTCACATGATACAGTCCAAGGTTAAAAGCATTTTCTGAGCACTCTTTGCTCAACAGCTCAGAAGAAATCTTCTTGCACATGAGATATGGGGGGAAAATGCATGTGTATGTTCTTTTATAGTTTATTACAAAGTAGTGTTCGAAAATACAATAGTCCCTCGTTAATTGCGGGAGTTCCGTTCCGTGGGGGGGGGGGGGGGGGGGGGGGGGGGGGGGGGGGGGGGGGGGGGGGGGGGGGGGGGGGGGGGGGGGGGGG
>JARVGS010000400.1:24607011-24617055 GCA_031762315.1 Hypsolebias antenori | reverse complement strand
CATTTTCAATTATGTTGTGCAATTTGTAGTGCACAAAATATGTGTTGGGATTGATACTTACAAACTAAATTTAAAGTGAGTGTTTCTAAAATTATCTGGGTTTTAGCTTTTATGCGTTTTCTTAGGCCAATAGGCTCTGGTAAACACATTGAAATACCACAAAAAATGACTGCAAAAACTATAAACATATACCCAATAGGGGTGTAACAGTACGCTAAAAATCACATTTCGGTTCGGTTCAGTTTCAAGGAGTGCTTGGTTCAGTTAATTTTCAGTAGAAAAAAGACAAAATGAAGACTTACAAAACACTTATTTTGAAAATATGCCAAGTAAACAATACATCTGTATAAAAATAAATAAACACAATTAATATGGATGATATTGTAAATAAACAACACTCTTTACAATAAATAAACTATACTATACTGTACTAACATTAATAAAAATCTTAATATCTACATTAACAGTCAGTACCAGAACAATAAGTAGCAACAGACAGTTTATAATCTAACTAATCAAGTTTTTTTTTAAGTTTTTGTCCTAAAAGTCCAACCTGTCCACATTTTCTGCCAAAAGCACAGATCTGGTTACAGTGAATATCTCCAGCGATGGAGAAAACCGCTCACTAACAACATGTAACAGCAGTGTGGCTGTATTTGGCCTCATTACTCACAACTCACGATCTCTGTGAAACAACGTCGGCACACAGCTTTGGATTTGCGCTCGTCTTTTAACAAGAAACCCATAATGTTCTCAAACAGGAGACCACAATGACATGCTGGGCTGCTAATGCTATGCATGCTGCAAAATAATAGTGCCATGCTGAAACACACAGAGGAATTTTAATTATGCGGCACATATTCTCCTGTTTATAAAATTTAATGAGTGAAAAAATAACCAAAACGGTACGCAGGTGGACCAAACCAAACGTGCCATACCAAAACGGTTCAGTTCACCCACGTGTACCGTTACACCACTAATACCCAATTGTTAAATCTTGAAGCTACAGTACATAAATCCATCCAGTGTTTCATAAAATATATTGCTAATAGAAAATACAATGTTGACCCAAATAGTAAATTGTAAAGTTTTGAAAATAGCACTCATTAGCGGGCAGCACAGTGGTGCAGTTAGTAGAGCTGCTGCCTCTCAGCGAGCAGGTTACCCCAAATCAAATCCTGGCCTGGCACATTTCTGGGAGGAGTTTGCATGTTCTCTCCGTGCATGCGTGGGTTTTCTCCAGGTACTCTGGGAGGAGTTTGCATGTTCTCTCCGTGCATGCGTGGGTTTTCTCCAGGTACTCTGGTTTCCTCCCACAAACAAAATAACATGCATTTTAAGTTGAATGTAACTAAATTGTCCCTAAGTGTGAGTGAGAGAGTGATCGGTTGTTTGTCCCATTTTTCTTCTGTGATGGACTGGAGACCTGTCCAGGGTGTCTGCCGTCTCTCGCACAGTGACTGTTGCATATGGGCACCAGTGACCCCTTTCAACATGAAAATGAAGAAGCGCGTGAAGAAAATAGATTGATTGGTGATCAATTAACACTTGTCAGTAGACATAACTGAGTTAGATTTTTATTTTTAATTATTTATTTATTTATTTATTTTTTTGTGGGAAGCGAAAGGCTATTAGACTAGGTGTCCATCTTGATTTAGATCAAGCTAAGAGGTTTGGATGTGTTTATTTGTAGAGCATATTTCAGCAACAGGACAACTTAACATGCTTTATTGAAAAAAAAAATTAAAATATTGTGACAAAATGCAAAAAATAAGCAAAAACAACATGCAATGTGTAACAACATAGCTTCTGTTAGGGATAACCCTCTTGTCTTTCCATATCGTAGCTAAATATCTGTTAAATTGACTGAGTTGTAACAATTTCTGCATTGTTTAAGGTCAGTGGTTGTGCCAGTCATCTTGAATGTAATTGACTTTAAAGTTAATCAGTAGTGGATGTACATGCGATGAAGATAAATAGCTAACCAACACAGACACACAAAGAAAAAAAATCACCATGAAGTACATTTTTTATTAGCAAATGGCGAGCTAGCATCTAACAGAGAAATCCAGAACCTCATGCAAACATTCCATGCTACTTTGTACATGAGTCATGTTTCATGCCTGGCAGAGGGCAAAAGAGGAACTCAAGAAAAAAAAAAATATTTTCTAAAAGTAAGAACCATCAAACCATGTGTGCATTAAGCTGTTGGTTGGTGTTGTGTGTTTAACAGAATATACATTCTATCACTTCAGTGCAATGTGCTGCTGGTTAGTGAGATATTCAGTTTTGTTGTTTAGATAGCACATATTAACTTTTTGAACTCTGTTGTGGATGACAATGGTTTCCCTCCTAGTCAGTCACACTGTTTTTGTAAATAAAAAGTGATGTATTGGGTCTGTTTGGGTAGTTCTCTATGATGATACATCCCCATCCATCCTTTCATCCATTATCTTTACCCGCTTCTTCCTTTTCGGATTGCAAAAGTCACTGGTGCCCATGTCCAGCCATCACTGTGCGAGAGGCGGGGCACACCCTGGACAGGTCTCCAGTCCTTCACAGGGACACAACATTCATTCACTCTCTCACTCACATTGGGACAATTTAGAGTCACCAATCAGCCTAACATGCATGTTTTTGGTCTGTGGGAGGAAACCATAGTACCAGGAGAAAATCCATGCATGCACATAGCAAACTTGCAAACTCCACCCAGAAAGCCCCCCGGCCGGAATTTGAACCGGGGCAACCTTCTAACTGAGAGATGGCAGCTGTACCAACTGTGCCACTGTGCTGCCAATATGAGCATACATTTAACTAGAATTAGAACCTGCATTTTCCTCAGAATGTTTTAGGTGATTTATACTCTGAATGATCTTTTGGTAAACTTTTAGAACTCAGTTTGCTGGTTGAAAGAACTGATTATTAATGTAATTATTGTAACCGAAATGGAGACCCTGAGGGTGGTAGCCCTGCATGGTTTATTTGGTGATATTTTGTTTTATTCAGACAGACAAAAGCACACCTGCTTTCAGCCTGTGATGTGCCTACATAAAATGCACCCGGTTCACTGATCTGTAGATGCAGAGTTGCTCCGATTTTAACACAAGCCTCATAGTCAAACGTAAACCTCCTGAAAGCTGTGAAGAAGTTTTAATCAAGTGTGAAATCCGTTTTGGGTAGATGCCCACATGACTGTGTCTCTGCTTAAATTGTGCGCCCCTCAAACCTTCTGAATCTCTTCCTTCCTTTTACAGCAAACATAAATTTTAGAAGGTTTAGGCAGCATTTGTAGCAGAGCGGAAAAATATACAACAAACTGTCATCACACATGAGGAGGTACACATGCACACACACACAAACATGCATAGAACGCTTGTTTCTTGCAGCTCTATTTTACTTTTGTTTTTCTAAATTAAACAGTATAGTCGTTCATTTGAGGAGAGTATTAGTTAAATGACAATGGCCTAGTAAACAGAAAGGTGCGTCATAAAATAATTAGGAATAAATAAATGAGAATAAAGTGAACGCCCCCCAACTGTGAAGTAAATATATTAAATAGCCTAAACATCTAGCTATTTAGGATTACAGGAACAATGAGATTAACTGCAACAATAGCTCAAGCTATGCATTCTTCTCCATCCAATTATTGCTGCAGTAAACAATGAGACATTTGTATATGGATTACCAGCAGGAAATAAATAGGAGTCGATGGGGACCATGAAATGAAAATACATATCCACCATTATGTCTTATAAGCAGTTAGGTCTTAACTCATGCTGTCTCATTAGTCTTTTCTTTGACGGACTCCTTGGTGAATCAGATGTGATTTTTTTTTTTTTTCCACCTTCAATAATCTGACATTTTGTGGGCTAATTATCTTGCCAGTGGTCATGAGTACAACACTGATGGTATGTCTCTTATGCTTACTGTCAAGCTGGCATTCTTTTTGTTAACTGTGAACTCTTGTTTCTGCCGCTGATACATCATCTCTTGTGGTCGCATCATTCAACATCTTTCACTTTGCTTTGTGGAGCCCTCAGCCCCTCTCTGAATACATTTCTTTTCAGCCACATGCTGTCCTGTAGCCACGGAACAAGATGGAGCATCCATAATGGACATGGTGCTGGCGGTTGTGTGGAATTAGAGTAATGCATTTATCACAGCAATCACAAGTTTACATGTCAGTAACATCACAGATACACAAGTCCTACTTGCCCGCTTCTCTCCCAGACATCGATCTGGCCATCCCAGCATGAGTCTAAAGGGATAGAAAAGATAAATTGAGTGGTATTTCCATTTAATCTGTGCTGTATGTTCAGCTTGTCAACAGGTGTGCCTCTTGGCAAGCCTGTTGCCTGCCAGCTGCACATTTCTGGTGAACAAATAGATCGGCTCCCTGGTGTAGTATTTGCTTTCAGAAGGCTGCGATGCGCTTGAGCGATAGATAAAGCATACTTATTTTGGAGATTTCTCCGCTTAAAATGAGGTCACTGGGTTGTGGACCCATTTATTTAATTAGGAAGAGTTGAATAAAAAATGGATGATAATCAAGGACACGGAACTCATTTCAGCACTGTCAATCAATAACTCATTCAGCAAAGTCCACCCCACACACACACACGCTCACAGTTTCCCCCCCCCCTCTATTCCATTTGTAACTGAACTCTCCAAGTAGCAGTATGAGTGGTTTTGTAATTTGCCTTTCTTTTTTCTCCTTGTGTTAATGCATATTTGATGCACCATTCACAGCATGTAGATCACACCAAAAAGAAATATATTGCTGTTGAACATATTAATAATACGATGATATATTACACATTTACCAGACAAACTGCTGTGGGATACCTTGAAATGACAAAGGCACAGCATGTCGTCTTTTGCATCCACCGCACCAGCTTGTGGACTACACACACAGTAGCAGCACTCATTACACAGTGCATAGCGACAGCTACATAGCAACTGCTGCTGACTGCTTAGCAACAGCTGCAAGGGGGGTGGGGGTGGTGTTCACAGGGTGATTCAGATGACACCATTTCTGTTCTCAAATGTCATTTTTCAAACTTTTACCAATGAATATTGTCCCAGTGTTTATCTGTTAGAGGCTCTGTCTGACAGCACTCTTTCCTTTTACTTCCCCACAGACATTCGCTCCCTCCCTGACGTGGCAATGACCGGAAACTGTACGACCGAATGCAGTGAATTGGGTCACTCAGATGCCTGCTGGATGCCTGGGCATCCCTCCCCCGTGCGCAAGACCAGGAATCTCCCAAAACTCTCCACTTTCGTGCCTTACCAAGAGAGAGGGAGTCTGGGACGCCTGGTCAATGGAAGCGCCAGACTGGGTGGCGAGGAGCACCGCTCGCACCTTCCACCTTCCCGCAGTGCCTACTCCAACAGTGGTCATGATGCTAATCAGGACAGCCCCTTAGAGGAGATGCCCCTGAGTGTAGCCTCCGAGTTCCCACCAACATCTCCCTCTGCCCACACTCCTAAACGAGAAATTTACCTGTGAGGAACATGTTTATCTGACCAGTACACAAAGAAAAGAAACGTACACCCAGTTCAGAAGGAGAAACCCTACAGACTGTCCATACACAAAAGCCAACAGCCATGTTGTAAAAATAAATAAATGCATACAATCGGCTGCTACTCATTCAGTCACCGGCATGAACACTTGCCATTACTGACTTCAATTATCAATCCATCAGCAAATTTATGAATGATTCCACAAAGTTAATTGATGCACTCATTTATTTATTCAAAATCTCAAAGAAAACTGTCCAGCCAGGGAACAAGGAAAAAAAAATGATGATGGTGATAGCTACTTCAGTAGAAACTAATTATTGTTGTAGTTAGGCAAGACGCATTCTGTGAAGTGATCCTTTGAATTTGAAAGTTGTGATCAGTGCTCTTGTGGCATTACTAAGTCTACTTTAATAGATGGCAAAGTTGGCCATATCAGAAGACAACATTTAATACCAATAATTAAAGGAGATGGTTGTTCTTAATGTACAGAGCTGTAAATACATTTGAATGGTGTGTTCTACATATGTTTCTGTCTGGCATAAGCTGAAAAGAATGCCTCTGAATTTTTCTTTTGCATATTTAATCTTTTCTTTACTGCTGCTGTTTAAACTTGACGGAAACCATCTCTTGGAAAGGAGCTCAATTTTGTGGAAGGCATTTATCTGCTCCACACTATCACACACACACACACATACATCTTTGACCCCTAATCATAGTAGAATGGCCTTTACCTCCGCTCCCTGTAGAGCTCTGCCACTGGTAGAGTGAGCTGTGTGGCAGCATTTAAACTGACATTATGTTCCACTGACTTGCAGCACTGTGACCTGTTGTTCATCATGAAAACGGTTGACTTGGCCACAGAACCTGGGGGTCACAGTGACCAAATGCAGGGTGCTCACCAAACACATTCTTGATTGGCTTTTCACTCCCGAGTTCAGATTATACCAAGTGTAGAAAGTTACTCTCTGTTGAGACAATCACATGGACTCTACGATCCAACCCTCAGCAGCTTTGATTCCTTTCCCCACACGACGCACAAGAACCAATGCACGATCTAATGAATGCCTGAGGAGCTACTTAAATGAAAGGACACTCAAGTGTTAAGAGCCTCTGGGGAGATTGAGTGCTTATGGAACCTAATATCAGACTGACGGAAACTAGACAGGTGCTCTGAATTAAGACTGTTTTTATTGTCGTTTTGAATCCACCGTCCCTAAAACAGATATCATATGCACATTTTAAATGGGGAATTTAAATGAAAATGTTCCACAATGTGAACCTAAGATGATTACATGTAAAATTAACATTTGATTTTATGTTGATCATTGATATGTGCACAAGCTATAAGGTGTTGACCTTAAACCGAGAGTTCAACACCTGGATTGCGGCTCATTTTGCTGTTAATTAAGTATTATCTTATTTGTATTGAGAACAACATGCTTAATAAGTTATTAGGCATTCTGCTTCCACTGGCTATTGAACAGAGAATAAAAATAGGGTGTGCCTGTGGGATTCATTTATCTTCACAAAGATTTTACAAATAAATTTGAAGGATATGTCTGAAGGACACCATGTATTAGTAGGTAATTGGATGTTAATGATGACTCCACCAGCCTGCATTACAACATCTTAGCGCTAGTCAGAGTCTTTGATTTAAACATCGATTTGATTAGATTTGTAGATACCTTTCACCTCTGCAGAGTATTTCCATAGTGAGATTGTATCTCTGAGTGAGGGTGGAGGAGTCTAGAATGGACATTTCCTAATTAGGGTGAGTAATGAGTCCTGAGCTTGGGCATGTGTGAGCACACCCCCAGGACAAGGCACCCACCAGATAATGCAAAGCTGCCAACAGTGGTACAATCAGTTAAGAGGTATTTTTTTTAAACCACTGCTTACCACATCATGATGCCATTGAAAACAAGAATGTTATTTTAACTGGAAACATATGGAACTCACAGCACATGGCCACGATTAAATAAGCTTGACGGAAATCCTGCCCCGAGGGGGGAGAAAGCACATTATGCCATTTCCGAAGCCATTTAGCAACCAAAATAAAATTCAAACAACAAGCCATGATACACTGTGATTAACCTCCCATCCCACCCACACCCATCTTAGCGGACAGCCGCTTTACTAAACCAAAAGCAGCGGGTAAGACCACTGACCTGGATTTAATGACAAGTGAGAGAGATGGCACTGAGTGATAAAACCACTGTCAGTCGTAATCAACAACTTTGTTTGAATGCTTTGACTTGATTCAGATTCACTCACAAGGGATTCATTCTAAACCCTAATCCAGCCTATATTTCACTTTGGTATATCTGACGTGCATCCTCTGACAACTTAAAAAAAAAAAAAAAACGCCAATAGATGAAAAACACAAGGTAACTCTTTATACAATTGGAGAGACAAAGTTTAGTTCTCTTCAAAGCAAAAGCATGCATTGGCCTATCCCCACCCCCACTCACCCCTTGTCTTGATGAGTGGCATTCATCCCCTCAAGCCAATACTGACCTCCTGCTGCTCACTTAAAATATAACAACATATAGTTAACACATGGGTTGCCCTTTCTTTTGAACTCCAGAAAAATGAACTGTTTACTTCTCCCAAATGCAGAGCTGTTCCTAATGAAAATGAGAGGACATCACAAAGCACCTAAATACACTCAGACGTTTGTTGAATAATGTTTAATTTGTACTTAACATTGATTTAATGTTGAATTCACTTGAGTATCTTTTGCCTCTCTGTGGTGTGTATTGTATGGTGATAATTTCTGTGCACAGATGGACAAATTACCGTAAAGACATTGGCAAAAGGATGTTTTAGTTTAATTTTTTTGTTTGTTTTCATTTTTCCTCTCTCTTACTGATCAAAAACCTTCTGCAAACTGGTTGTGTGGGGAAAAAAATAATAATTCTGTTGGTGGTGTAGTGTACATAGATCCTTTACAAACCCCCGTGTCTGCTGTTCGGGCAGGCAGTGATTTTTAGCATGAATTCCAAAGATGATTGGTAGAAACTGTTTACTCATTTTCTTTGATGCCCCGCTCCCAAATGAACTGAAATTGACAAACCATTTCATCTTTTTTCACGGTTTATCTAGTACAAAGACGATTGCCTTGAAAATATGTCTTTGCAAGAGAGAATCTAGTTGTTATCCTAAATGTTGGTATATTTATATAGGATAAAATGCTTGTGATGCCATGTTTTTGTACAGTTTTATGTACATACAAGTGAAGCTTTCTAAAAGTTCAGAGAAAAGCCGATGGCATATAAAAATTGTAACATGTTTTATTGAGATGTGCACATCTTGCCTTGGTTGGATTGACCTTTGCTGAGTCAGTGTGAATGTGGCCGTTCTATGCCTGCACTGTAGTCATTCACCGGCTCCCACCTCCTGAGGACTTACTCAGTTTTTCTGTTTATTGTGAACAGTGGATTGTCTTATCTTTCCAGTTTGTTAAACTCCTGTGTTCTGCTTTGTTCTATTTCCGCATGTTGACAAATTCTCTTGTAATACTGTAAGTCCTCATGAACTTTGTAATAAAATCACTTCAGGGAAAAAAAAAAAAATGCCGTCAGTGTTTTTCTTTGATTTCTATTATTATTCATCACTTTGGACTGTTTGGTTGTTACATTAAGAGGTTTGCAGCCTCTGAGCTATGTTGTGTGAAATGTGTCTTGCTTTACAGCTAATTAAGAAGAACCACTATTCCTGTCATGCAGAGCCCAAGTTTTGATTCAGAAAACCTAGGAAAGAAGTGTTTCAGAGCTTAAAAAAAGAAGAGCCCCAAACCTTTATTCTCCATGTTTTCTTTAACTATGAGCACAGTGTGCCTAAAGTACACAAAACCAATCATGCTTTTAGTTTAATAGACAACATTCCGGCACAGATGAGCTGCCTGCCTTCTAACAAGCATTTACACGGTCTTGTGATGCCAATTCTGAGATGCCGATATGCCTTCACTTTAAGTCAGAGAGAATTGAATCCACTAAACAAGCAATTATTTGCAGTTTGAAGCATTCGTGGAAAAAAAAAAGTGGGAAATTTAGTGTCTGGATGTTTATGCTCAAACCTAATTCAGCTGATCATTTCTATTAAGTATCCATGTGTAAAGTGAAAGGCAATACTTTAACACAAGTGATTGAACAGTTTAAGGCATTGTTCACAAACTGTAGTTCAAGTTCTCAGCCTTGAAATTTTCCTTTTCAAAGAGAGTAAGCATCAGCCAATAATTTATGTTTTTTGGTAATATACACTATGAACTATAAAAGGCATGTTATTCCTTAATTGAGAGGATACTGTCCACTGCCTTTCAGGCCAGATGTTAAAACTAAGATCTTGTGTTGAGAACTGACAAAGGGTGCAGTTGTGATGGTCTAAACTCGAAAACAACAACGACAACAACAAAAGTTGTATGCAATATCATGAAATATAAAAAAATGTAATTCCCATAACTTGTGTGGGTAATTAGCTACAACTAAATCAATTTTTAGGTCAACATCTGTTTAAAAA
>JARVGS010000400.1:24390611-24415825 GCA_031762315.1 Hypsolebias antenori | reverse complement strand
GGGAAGAAACTGTTTCTGAACCTGGTGATTTTGCTCTGAACGTTCCTCAGCCGCCTGCTTGAGGGAAGGGGCTGTGTGCAGGATGAGTGGAGTCCTTCATGATGCGGAGCGCCCTCCCCCTGCAAATATGAAAGTTAGGGTTTGCTGTGACCTGCTATGAGGCCTGTAGAGTCTGTGGCTCTTTTGTCATTTTCCTGAGAACTGCATGGCCTGACCTTGGGGTGAATTTGCTAACATGTTAACTCCAAGGATTGACGGCTGTCCTAAATTTATATAACTTGTGAATTAACTTTTTCGTTGTCCGTAGAATAATGAAGTTTTTCCAGCCTGATATACAGAAACAGTTGCTTTTCTGAGGTAATTGCTTTTGCCGTTCCACCTTGGCATTGTGCTACCACACACCTGCAAACTGACCAAACTCTTGCTTTTACAGAGGTGCTCACATCGATGATGATCATTTAATCAATACGTTTGATCAGCAGCACCCGGCTGCTGCTGAACCTGTTAAATTCAGTGCTTCGGGAGCTTTTTCTACTTTGGCATTATTTTAGTTTATTAAATGCTGACGTTGTGAAATCTTGTGTGTTTTTGTACACTTGAGGTTAGATTAGAAATATTAAAAAAAAACAAAATTATGTTCAGTTTCAGTTAAGCAAAGATAAAGCAGATTTTACGGAGGGGGGGCTTGTTGAATCCATATTTTCTGCAGGGGACAAAAGAGATGTGCTTGCTGTGGCCCCACCCTCGGTGTCAGGCAGTGGAATCAGGATGTTGGACTCAGGGGCAGGGCGTTGGGCCTGTTAAACATTGACCACAGCAGTAATAATTATTAACCCACCACCAAGTCTTCGGCTCTTAAACTGCCCGCTGCGCTGCCGTGCCACTGCCTCGCCGTCTTTGCTGACATCTACATCGAAAAGAATCCTCCTCCGTCAGCCGCCAACATCGGTCTCTGTCCCTCGCTGCTCCTTCAGGTACCTCTGATGGGTTTACGCTCTTCTCCTGAAGCTCGGGCTTCCTGTGTCACGACACCCCTGCTGCTCCTCAAACCTTTGGCCTCCTCTGTGAAATCCACCGAGCCACGCTCGCTGTGAAGGTGAGTAGAGAATAACGGACAACGTCCACAATCGAGAGGTAGAATTCAACTTTTTAACTCATTTGCAGTTTAAACGTAAGAACCATTAACTGGTACGTCTGACGTCGAAGTGAAATAAACTTGGTGTGTTTTTGCAGGGAAGTTCACGTTTGTGACTGAGCCTTCAAATTATTTCTTTCTCGCTGTTTTTTTTTTAATACATAAACTTCATGTCAGCGTCTTGGCTCTGCAAACTGAACACAACAGGATTAGAAATGAATTTAAAGGGCGTTAACTTAATCAACTGTGGGCCAGTTGTTTTCAGCGGGCATGGAGACAAATGTCAGTGTAAGCAGGAAACGCAGGGCCTGCAGGTGCACAGGTCAGACACACCCGTATGACTCGCCCTCATGTTGACAGCTGCCATAAAATCTGTTATCTGTGCAGGCCTTGGCCCTTTGGCCGCGCTGCTGGAGGAGCAACGACGCCGTTTATACCTCAGGCTGTAAAATCTGGGAGGAGGAAATAATCAGGTCAAAGTCACTCGAAACAGTAGACACCTCACATTCTGAAGCGGCTGCCACCGAGTCAAGGTCTCGAGTTTCTCTGCTCCTTCTTCTCCTTCGTCCTGAGGCGGGACTTGATGAAACACCGTCGTCGTGGATGAGAGTTCTGGTGCTCGCTGGATGTAACAGCAACTCCATGTGGAAGCTGTGTGTGTTCCAGTGGAGGTGCTGTTACCTGCAGAGGCCAACCGAACGCATCGTGACATGCATTTCCTCTCATTGAATCTGACGGAGAGGTCGTCACGCTCTCTGCAGGAGAGCTTGAAGCGTCTGAGGAGTGATGGGGCACGAGGTGATGACCTATGAATTGACAGCCAGTGGTTTCAAACATCAGCCTGTCAGTTCTGTAGGCCACTGCTGCGTCTGTCCCTCTCATACGCACAGGAGGATGTTTAATAAATGGTTTGAATCTGACTTGTTAAAAATATTTTTGTCCTTTTTTACAATAAACGCAACTGTTTTTAGGTTTCTGTCACAGTGAAATAAAACACTATTCTATTGGTCTGTTTGTCTATGTTGTCACTTTTTCACTCAGTCGTGATAAATGTCCATCTCGTGGATTGGCGGAAATAATCTTTAAAGCTTTGTATGCACACAAACATGCAGGAAATGATGCAGTAATGATAAACATTTGGGGTAAAACTTTTTAATTTTAGAACATCTTCAGTGTCTGAATAGCATTAGGTTAAAGTCAAACAACTTATGCCTATATATAAATGTTGTTTTTGCAGAAAAACAGCCATTTCTGTCTAAAAAGGTCATTTTAAAAAGTTAACTAAGAGTGGACAGCTTTCAGTATAGAACTAAACTTTGGTCTTGTGCTTCATGGTGTAGTAATAAATCAAATAATGCAGGCCTTATTATTAATATCAAACCTCAAACAAATCTGGTGTTTAGAAAAAAAAATCTCCATTAAACTCTGATTTATGAAAACCATCAACCTGTTGTTTTTAGATTCAATATTTCAGTCATAATTAACACTTTGGAACGTGTCACCGGTCTGTTCAGGGTTATAAAAACACACAAACAACTTACCAGTTTTTTTTGTTTGTGCATTCACAATCCGCTTCATCTTTTACAACGAGGACGTCCCATATGTAAGATGCTGTAGTCATCTGCATAAAAACTGACCAACTTACAGAAATGTCTGTAAGGACCAAGTACGTGCATACTGTCATAATGTCGACAATCTTTTAATGAAATGGATACAATTTGCCACTCCTCTGTACGTTATCATGGTGTCACATGAGTTCTCATTTAGACACAAAGTAATCCAGCTGATACCAGTGTTGCCACGTGACAATGCTCCTTTTATTTTGAGCAAATGTTCAATATTCAAAGTGCAGTTTAAACACCGACTGGTTTTTATGATGAAGGTGGGGCACAGGTTTAACCAATAAGATGCTTGGAACGTGTCACATCGTGACAAAACCCGAGTCATGTGTAGATGAGTTCCTCATCAATACAGCATTTTCTTACGTTTACATGATTCAAAACAAAACACTAAATATATGATGACTAGTGGTTTCAGTGGTTCTTGAAAGTCTTTGGACAAAATGGACAGACAAAGCATGGATGTAGAGAAATATCCTGCCATCAGTTATAGCTTCTCTTTAAGGTTGGGGGAGCGCTGGTGCGTTCCTCTTATCAGGGTACACCTGGACAGGTCACCAGAACATTACAGGGCCACATGAAGACAAATGACACAAAACTCAGTCCTAGAGTCCATTTAGAGCAGAGGTGTCCACTCCTGGTTCTTGACGGCTGCCATCTTGTTTTACTTGTTTCCCTGCTTCAGCACTTTTGATTCAGTGGTTGAAATACTTGTTAAAGTTCTGCAGAAGACTGTTCATTCAAATCAGGTGTGTTGGAGCAGAGAAACATCTAAATCATGCAGGATGGTGGCCATCGAGGACCAGGATTGGACACCCCTGATTGAGAATCTCCACTCAGTCTGAACATGTATATTATTTTTTATTTTGACTGGAAGAAGTCAGAGAAAACTAATGTAAACATGGGGAGAACATGTAAATTCCACATCAACAGACCCTGGACTTGAACCTGTAGCCGTCTTCCTGTGGTGCAACAGGACTGACCACAAAGCCAAGAACAGATGTTTTTTTTTTTTTAATTCTATGTTTGTGTTTCTGTTTCAGCATGAACACATGCATGATCTGTGGTAAGGCTGAGAACAGGGCACAGGTGCTTATTTCATCTGACAAATGTGAGAATGAGTGTAAAAGACATCCAAATTATTTTTAAATGGTTCTTAACATTTTTTTGGAGAAGTAAAAAAAAAAATCTATTGAAAGTTGATTAATGTTTTATGATTGTTTTGTGTGGCATGGCATTGAAAATGTGAATATATTGTTTCAATAGTTGCACAATGTTGCCATATGGCAACACATCCCAAAAATATTTTCAACAATATATTTTGAGATATGCTCATTTATGTTTGTTTGAAGAAAAATAAATAAATAAAATAAAATGTTGAAACAAAATGTATGCAGTTAGGAGTTAAAGGTGTTTGGAAAAACATGTAGACATACAGCAGCAAGTTAAGAATTACATGACAAGAATAAACACCTGGAAAAAAATTATGTGTACTTTTATTCAGTAAATAAGACAATATCCTATTTGTTTACATGGAGGGGCAAGCCATCGAGGAAGATGGTCACATTGGCTTCAACTTCACACTTATAGTCTGAGGTCTACTTATTATTTATGATCTGTGACATTGTCTCTGTAGGGAATTTCCAGTTCCTGCTGACAGGTAAAACAATTATGAAATTCAAAAAGAGGTGTGTCTGATCTCTAAATCATGGAGTTAGGGTATAGATTAAAGTTATGTGGTTATTGTACAAACATATATTAACTAAAGCCAGCAAATAAAGTGGTACTGAGGTGGAAAGATATTTTTTCAAGGCTGCTACTACTCCGTGCCACCACCTAGAACTGCCAATGCTCTTTTGTTTTCTGTGCATGTATAGACACATTCTGATGAAATATATAAACCTGGCATTAGCATACATACATGAGACTAAAGGAAACACCGCAGGATTTGGTGGTCAGTGCCATAGTAATCCTGAGGCTTCAGATTTTAGCCTAGTTTGCATCAGGGACATTCCACATAAAACAATTGACTCCTGCAGAAAGGAACAGCCAAAAGAAAAACAACAACTAAAGGAAATACCTAACAAGGTTGAGTCAGGTCTTCTTTATGGATTCTTCTTTGTTGAAATGTTTCATCTTTTATCCAAAAGACTTCTGACGAAATGTTTCAACAACGAAGAATCCATCCAGAAGATCTGACTCAACCTTGTTAGATTTATCTACCTCTCGTGTCCAAAGTGTGGCCCGAGGGCCATTTGTGGCCCTTGGAGTGGTTTTGTGCGGCCCACAACTGCAGTTTAAGAATGGTAACATTTTGGCCAGCAGGCTTAGCAGGTCAATGCAGACTTTTTTGAAAATTAGTTGGTAATCCTTTTTATATAAAGTTTAGGTTTAACAGCAAAGCAGATGAAAAACAATATTCTCAAAATGAGCAATATTAAACCAAATACAAACCTTTGGCTGTTTTTAATTTTCATTTATGGTACAAAGCAACAAAAACCTTTACTGATCTCGACCAGAAAGGAAACTTTTGGATAATGATTCATAAAACTTGGCTAAATATTACAGTTGATAAAATAATCAATAGGGAAACTGGACATTTTAAATGAATATACTGTGGTATCATCTACATACGAGTTGATCAACTTGATCAAACCTTCTATGCATCTGTTGTAACGACTGACAGCTGGACGATGTTTCAGAACTTTGATCAGCCTTTTGAGCCGCCCATGGTCCAAAAGGCTGATCGAACCCCTTTTAAAAGGACACCATCCAATTACACTTTTGTTGCTGAGAACAGACTAAAATGATTTTTCCAAACAGAAAAAAAAAAAAAACAAACATAGACCCAACAAATCAAATAAATCAAATCATTTTTAATAAAATAATATAAGCTCAGTGTTTATGAGGCTTTTAATGTTTCGGATCTACAACAATTTAAGATTCTCCACAAAAATGAGTACACTTTTGTCCTTTCTCCAAAATTATGTTCATGTTGAGGCCACATTGTTGTGGCACACAAGTCCTTTCATCCTGATAGTTTTGGCCCACACATGAAAACATTTGGACACCCCTGATTTACCTGGATGGATAACCGAGGATGCATCAGGGAGCTAAAAGAGTCGGCTCTTTTTTTCCCCGGCTTGATTATTGAGTCGGCTCTTTTTGGCAAATTGAGCCAAAAGATTCGAATCCCGGAAACGAGATGAAATTCCCACCACCAAAACCGGAAGTCCCGTTGACTAACTCATTTAACGTTCAAGAGCCCTTCGTGACTCGTGCGAACATTTGAAAAGAGTGACTTTAACATAAGGTATATTGCAACACAAGTGTCTTTTTTTTTTTTAAATAGGCGTCGACTATAACTTTTTAAAAAGGACAACACCAGGAACGGTCAGCCTCGCGGCGTATCAGAGGAGACACCGCCATCTTGCGGCGCACCGGAAGACAACACTTCCCCTCAGAGCCGGGAGAAGAACGCGGTAAAACGATATTCACCGCGAGAAGGGCAGCATGGCATCCGACAGCAACATGGCTAACCTGAACGGACAGCAGTCCGTCGTCCTGAACGGGGAGCCGGTCGTCAAACGGCCGAGGGAGAGCGTCCAGCCGGACTCGTCGCTCCGCACCCCGAAGGAGCCCCAGAACAAAGTGACCGTGGTGCTGGGAGCGCAGTGGGGCGACGAGGGCAAAGGGAAGGTGGTCGACCTGCTCGCCATGGATGCGGACATTGTTTGCAGGTGTCAGGTACGCGCTTCCAGCTCACCTCTTGTTCTCTGTCGTCTTCAAACGGACGCGTCGTGTTTGTGATCCACGGTCACGACTTGTTCCGACAACAACCTCCTCTGACCTCCCGGATGTGGAGGAGCTAAAGTCACGTTAGCAACGGTTCCTCGTGTTTTTCAGTCTGAACGTGGTGAAACCTCCACACACTGATGATTATGATGATGATGATGAGTGCAGAGTTGTGTAAACCATCGAGCTGTGTGGCTGATCATCCAGCTCCTGTCTCTGTAGATAAGATCTCATTTTGTCTTGTTTCTCTTGAAAACACAGCTGGAACACCTCTGTACAGACATGCCACTCTGTTGTTTCTTGTTTGTTTCTTGTTGAACCAGTTCAAAGTGTTTTTGTGCTTTCTGCAGGGAGGAAACAATGCAGGACACACTGTGGTGGTGGACTCTGTGGAGTACGACTTCCACCTGCTGCCCAGCGGGGTGCTCAACAAGAAGGCCCTCTCCTTCATCGGTACACGGTGCTTTTGACTTTCCAGACAAAGAGGGAGAGAGCGGTGCCATCCAAGATCACAACGAAGCAATAAAAACACGGGCGTGCACATCAGAAGCGCCGCAGGCAGCCCCAGTGACGGAAGAGATCGTAAATCTGTAGTACACGGTCTGCTGGGCTCACCAGAGAGCTGCAGCCGCCACCATGACCCAGTTTGAGCCAAGTGGACTCGATAAATGGAGTCCACTTCGCAGAGAGCCGCCGGTCGCCGTGGCGTTCGGCTGCTCTCTGTTTAACGAACAGGAGAAAACGCAGCGGTCCCGTTCAAACATCAGCAGCTTGCACGTATCTGAGTGGTTTCCTTAACTATCACTCAGAGGTGAAAGGCGCATCTGTTCGTGTCTCGACGTGTTAGCAAAATACAGTAACCGACTGGCTGGAACTGAATAAACTTCACAAAGTCATCGGTGGATGGTGCTTCTGTTTTTACTTTTAGAGTTAACCCCGGTAAAGATGGCTGCCGAAGCCTAATGACGTTAGCCAACAGTTTTACAGATGTTTACCTCTCATTTGACGTGGTAGCTGAGAGTCATCCTCAACACATATTCTAAGAGCTACCAACAAATGAGGTTGAACCAAAACAACTGTAACTGTCTCGTCTCTTCATAATTAGTTTAAAGCGGGCGATATTCCTTCATTGAATTTAATTAATTTCTTGTTCTCATCGCAGGTAATGGAGTTGTGATCCACCTGCCAGGTCTGTTTGACGAGGCTGAGAAAAACATGCATAAAGGAAAGGGTAAAATGTCACTTTTTTCTCCTTTTTGGGCAGAAATCTATTTGTAAACCTGTTTTTAAAGTGTTTTAATCATGTAGAAGTCATGAAAGTAATGAACATGTGCATTACCAGAGACAAAACATCACAGAGACGTTTTGTTTTATTTACCGCAGGGCTACAAGGATGGGAGCAGAGGTTGAAGATTTCTGACCGGGCCCACATCGGTGCGTTTGCGTCTTGTTTTATTCATTTAAAAAAGTTATTTGTGTTCACGGTTTGCTCTGTCCTCCTCCAGTGTTCAACTTCCATCAAGCTGTTGATGGAATCCAGGAGCAGCAGAGGCAGCAGCAGGAAGGCAAAAAGTACAGCTTTTACCCGTGAACTGCTTCTGCTTCAGTGATATTCAAGAGCAGCAGTGGGTTTAGTGTTTATGAAGTTGTTTGAATTTAAAAAAAAAGGTTTGTTTGTTTGTTTGTTTTCCAGTTTGGGAACCACTAAGAAAGGTATCGGTCCAGCGTACTCGTCCAAAGCTGCTCGCAATGGTCTGCGCGTCTGTGACCTCGTCTCCGATTTCAAGGTTTTCGAGGACAAGTGAGTTCATTTAAAGTTTTTTTTTTTTTTTCCTTCCTCTGTGAAACAGGTCGCTCTTATCTGTCACGAGATGCTGATATGATTCTTGAATCAATGTTTGGATAGACTTTGTGAAAGTAAAAATGCTCAGAAGTGTCGTTTTAGGAATTTGCTTTAGTAAAGTGACCACTCGTTCCTTTTCACGGGTTAAAGAAGCAAGAAAACAACTTTGAAGCAGCAACGCTTCACTCTGCTGTTGACTTGTTTACAGCATCAATGAACTGTGATGTTACAGCACTTTTTCCCGGAGCATCTTTGTTCTGACACGCAGCTGTGGATAAAAACTAAACCTGGCAACGTGCTGAGCGTTGTGAGGTTTGTAAGCAGCTCAGGTTGTCTTTTTTTTTTTTTTTTTACTGCGTCTCTGTTTATATGAAGAGTTGACAGTGTTTGTCACAGTCAGAGCAAAATAAACAAACAGCTGCGAGTGTCATGCTTCTATCACTCTTTTAATGTTGAGTTCTGTAGAAATGTTAGGAACATCAATATCTTACCTGTCGTAGATGGATTAGTTTGCCGCCTGAAAACAACTCAAATTTCCAAAGTTTTATTTATTTATTTATTTATTTTTTTTAATGTGAAAACATTTTAAATCTTCACACCACTGTCAGGTTACACGTAGGTCTGTCGCAGTAAACAATAAATCAATTAATCGCATGATAAATTAAAATTATTGACCTCGTTTTCATTTATCAGCTTTATCGTTTCTTTGTGTCTCTTTCTTTCTACTGAAGACACTGGATGATAAGAGTCAACTCTGGTGCTCTTTACTGACTCCTCCCTTTCTCTTTTCTCTTTAAAATCTTTTTTAACTGTCCAAAATTGCGTTTTTGGATCATTAAAAGCAGCTAAGCAGAGAAGCTAAGCTACGAGCTAAGCTAAAAGGCCGACCTCGTGGGAAAAAACCTCCGTCTTGTCGAAGCTCCAAAATTCACGGTTAAAACCTGTGCCTTCATATAAAAAGTTGTTTTTCTCTGCAAAAACAGCTGAGAACTTGTTTATTGTTTTTTTATTATTAAAAGCTTTGTTTGAAAATTGCTCTGCTAAAGAGCTCAAACCACATCGAGCGGCCGCCATTTTGAGACCCAAATAAAAGAAGGAGAGACAGCCCATGTCACGTCAAGGGGCCTCTCTCTCATTTTTCTTAAAGAGACACTGCTTGCTCACTATCCATCCTTCGATTCAGTCTTATACTGCCATCTGGTGATTGAAAAAGGTACTACACACAAAACAAATTAACCAACTTTTTTTCTTGAATTTGACAATAATGAATAATTATTGTCAAATTTCAAACAATATTATTGTTTATCGCAATAATTTCGGAGACAATTAATCGTCCAGTAAAATTTGTTATCGTGACAGGCCTAGATACATGCAGAAGACTGGGATTATTGGAATGAAAATGGCTGCAGCAGCTAGCTGTAGCATACCACTTCATTTATAAAGCACTTAAAAACGGCGACCAGCCAAAGCGTTGTACAACAAAACAACAAGCAAAGGACATAAAATACATACATCCACAGATATAAACACTAAAAGACTGGAAATATAAAAATAACTGGTTTGAAGGCCTGGAAATAAAAGTGTTTTTTTTTTTTTTTAAACGAGACTTAAAACCAGTAAGGCCTGCAGTGGTGACTCTGCACACACTGGGACCTGCAACAGAGAAACTGAGCTTGTGTCGTGTGCGTTGAAACAATTCCAGAGCAACCTGGGGTCAGTACTGCAAGAAATTGTAAACGTTTAAATATACGTGTTTACAGGAACCTCTTCAAAGACTGAAGTTGATTCAAAACCGTTAACTCACGACATCATCCACTTTCAAACAGTGACCTCATCTTCACACCTAACAATCGAATTATGATTTAACCCTTCACATCACGCTTTCACATTCCTGTTATTTTAACAGATTCAGCATGTTCCTGTCAGAAGTGCTACCGCTAGCTGCTGATGCTCCCGCTCGCAGATAACTGTAGATTTTATGTAAATAACAAATAATTGAGAAGTAGACAGTTGTAATCCTGTAGAAAATAGCCAGTAATAAGGTTTATGTGACGTTTACTTTATTTATTTATTTTTACCACAAATTTTTTATTTTATTTTTTTTACCGTTCTGTGAAGGAACTTCTTGAAAATGTATTTTCCTAGTATTGTTCTTTTTAAATTATTTTGAGTTTAAAATACATTAAAAACCTGCAGTGTAGTCATAATTTTGCACAATAGTTTAAAAACAAGTCATTATTATTAAAAGCAGTTTTTCTTTCGGTCTGGAGGTTGGAGTTAATGTCTTTCTGCTGCCAGCAGGGGGCGACACGCGTCTGTAGAACAGATCAGAGCTCTCCTCGTGTTTCTGTTTGTGAAAGTTAAAGGTGGTGACTCTGAGCAGGTGTGAGTTCTGAATCTCTGTCCCGACTGCAGGTTCCGGGTGTTGGCAGAACATTTCCTTACGATGTATCCAAACCTGAACGTCAACATCGACGGGGAGCTGCAGCAGCTGAAGGTGAGGACGGCCTTGAAAACATTTCTCTGTTTCACTCTGTTCTCTGGGTCGCTGAGTTTTAGCAGCGTCCCCACTAGGGATGTGGGATATGGCATAAAATTTATATCACGATATGTACTGTGAAGGGTGGCGATAACGATACATATCACAAGATGTTTTTGGTGTAAAACTTGCAATAGGATTGAAAAAAAAAAACAGTGTGTCCTTTTGCCATCATTTATTTTGAAAACTGCTATACTACAAAATAATCTCAATTAAGAAAATTCCACTTCTAGGTCCAGAGTTTTAAAATAATTAACAAATCAAGGACAGTATTAGGCTTCTTTCTTGTAGTGCAAAATATATCAAATGTAGTTTTAGCCATATGTTTTAAACAAAATAATATGTTGTTAACTCTTAACAGTTTCCAGTATTTTCACTTAAGAAACAGCAGCAGAGCAGCATTTTACACTGACAACACTTCACCCTCCAATCCACGAGTGGACGTCTCCTTCCACTTTAAGGAGAGCTGACACAAAATGGCGACCAGTTTCCTCTGTGTCTATGACCAGAGGGTCTCACAGTAAAATCACTCAACAGAGTTCTTTCACATATCAGAGAGCAGGTTTCTCTAAAGCTGACCAACGCTTACTTTAACTTTCGACGGAACACAAAGTTTTGCGCATGCGTCTGAATACGGCAACACTACGGCAAGCCGGATGTAGTTAGCTTGTAGTTTCACTACTTGGCTCTTGAAGAAAAGACTTTTAATACCACTTACGCACAATTTTAAACTAAAAAAAAAGTAACTATTAAATCTGACAACTCTGATTTTACATCAGACACAGCATTACTGCGGTTAGCTGGTAGAATACAGATCTCTATCACAGGCTAAATGTCTATCGTTTCTAATATTGCACATCCCTAGTCCCCACATAGTCCTAAAAACGATTGGTTTAGTTTTTCCAGGTCTGGATTAATATGGAAAAACACTAAAGTTTAGAAAAACATTCATGATGTCAGTCCCTTTTCCTGTTCTAGTTTCTAAAATAAATAAAAATTAAAAGTTTTATCTTCCACAAACCCAGAAAACCAAAGTGCTTTTCCCAACTTTATATCAAAGACAGACTTGGCCACTGTTGTGTCGCTGTTTGGTGCCATGAAGACCAACACTTTGTGCACGTGTGTGCACTTTGTGAGTAAACAAAAATGTTTGATTTGTAAAAGCTGCTGTAATGAGAAACACATTTCTGCTAAAGATATTTAACCCCCAAAAATGTCAAAACAGCACACATGTAGCCATCAGAGCCATTTTTATAAACATGTACGACGTATGTTTCTACTTGGACGTCAAACTGTGAGCAGCTGCTGAAATAGTTTATAATTTAAACATGGAAGAAGAAAGTGAAAGCAGCGGAGAGTAAAACTTGTCCGACTGTTCTGGTTTGTAGGACTACGCCGAGAGACTGCGCCCCCTGGTGACAGACGGTGTGTACTTCATGCACAAAGCTCTTACTGGGCCCAGTAAGAAAATCCTGGTGGAGGGGGCCAACGCTGCCCTCCTGGACATCGACTTCGGTGAGCAGTCAGACGCTGGCAGCGCAGAATGACGATAATCTGACAGCCAGAGGTTAACGAGTGTGTTTGTTCAGGGACGTATCCCTTCGTGACGTCGTCCAACTGCACCGTCGGAGGCGTCTGCACCGGCCTCGGAGTCCCTCCTTCCTACGTGGGCCGTGTGTACGGTGTCGTCAAAGCCTATACGACCCGGGTGGGCGTTGGCGCCTTCCCAACAGAGCAGGACAATGTAGGTTTTATGAACGGCTGATTTTCCCAAAGCGGATATGAATGTTTGTTGTGGTCAAAATGTTGTGTTTACAAAGTGCCAGCAGCTTCGGATGTTTTAACCAAACTTGTTTAGACGTGTTTAAAACCAAAACATCTTAACAGTTGAAGCTCCTCCTTCAGGCTGCTGCTTTAATTCTGTTTGTGCCGCCAAACGTCGACTCAGACGTCAATAAACCTTCTTATTGTAGCCGCTTCCTGCTGACACCGTCAGCTGCAGGTCGTCCAGACGCTGCTCGGTTCAGTTCCTTTAAAACCCCCTGACAAACCACTGAGCAGCAAACGTGCATTTAATCCTGATTTAATTTGGACTCGGTGGTATTGGCCAGCGCCAGAATAAAAACAGAGGCTCCATGGAGGCGTACTCGTGCTGATCTGTTGAGCTTGTGTGTGCAGCTGATTTGGTGCCTCTTGTTGCTGCAGGAGGTCGGGGAGCTGCTACAGACCAGAGGAAGAGAGTTTGGTGTGACGACGGGTCGAAGGAGGCGGTGTGGTTGGCTGGACCTGATTTTGGTGCGATACGCCCACATGGTCAACGGCTTCTCCGCGTAAGGAACCGCTGACCCGTTGTCTCCACCCGACGCAGGAGCAGCTCAGATCTTTGTTTGCAGCCGTCGGGGTTGTTTATTTGGACTTTTTGTTTTTGCAGTATTGCCCTGACGAAGCTGGATATTTTGGACACGCTGCCTGAGATTAAAGTGGGCGTGGCCTACAAGGTTGATGGAAAACCTCTTCCAAGTTTCCCAGGTAGGACGTTCCTGCTGAGATCTATTCTAGATCTGCAGAAGTAAATAACAGTCGAAATTCAAGGCCCTTGACGAGTCTGCTATGAAGTGATCCCTCACACGTTCCAGAGACTCCTGTGATAAGTAGCAGCGTTACATCATCCATCCATTATCTATACCTGCTTCTTCCTTTTCGGGTCATGGGGGGTCTCTGGTGTCCATGTCCAGCAGTCACTGTACATGAGGCAGGGGACACCCTGGACAGGTCACCAGTCCTTCACAGGGACACATAGAGACAAACAAGTCAAACAAACATTCACTCTCTCACTCGCACCTAGAGACAATTTAGAGTTACCAATCAAACCAAGTCTGTGGAAAGAAACTGGAGCACCCAGAGATTATATTTATTTTATTATTTATAATTAATTGTCAAGGCTTCATAAACCCTTCTCACACTCCTACAAATGTTATTAACGTTTCCCTGCAGTGGATTTAGCGGAGGGCCTGAAAATTTAACCAGACACACAGAGCACATTCAATAAGTTTTATTTTGAAAAGGCTGGTGGAAGTCAGAGCACGTCTGTGGAAACGCACTGGAAAGTTTTGCACGACCAAACTGGAACATCCAGGACACAGAAACGGTCAGGATGAGGAGATCAGTCAGAAGCATTTACCTGTGCAAGGCTTTCAATAATCTGGTGCCGGACAGAGAACAGGGGGGTGTTTAAATGCTGCGGCCAACAGGTGTGAAGAATTATGCTGATCACTGCAGTGCACGTGGGCGTGGTGAGAGCAGACAGGCAGGAATCAAGAGACAGCAGTCCCTCATTTATCACGGGGATCTGTACCCTGACGACCCACGATAAATGAAAAGTGAAGTAGGAATAGTAGTATAAGTAGTAATTTATTTTAGTATTTATATACAGTATATGTATATCCTGTATACATGTATTGTGTTTTAAACCCTTCCCACACTCGTGCAATATTCTAAACAATGTTTCTAAACTCTAAAAGAGTCATGATTTCAGCTCTCTTCCTCTGCTGCACTCTGCTACCTGCAAGCGTTCTTGGCCACGCCCACTTCTCCGCTCTGCTCAGTGAACAGCTGATCAGCTGCAGCAGGAAGTTTATCTTGCAGTGTGGGCTGCACAAAGGTGCAGGAGGTGCTAAAATAATTTATTTCAAATAAAACCTCCGTGCCGATCGTGCAGCTCAACCATCAATCAGCCGATTGTGTGTCATGTCCACTCTTATTTTGAAAAACTGCGATAGATCGAGTCTGCGATAAATGAACTGCGAAGTAGCGAGGGACTACTGTATTCACACATTCTTATAAACACGTCATATGCTCTTAAACACTTTAGTGGTGAAGATGATGATGAATGTGTAGTAGTGCACTGCATGTACAGAACACACAATGTAAAAGATGCATTTAAAAATTCTGCAGCACAGCGAAGCTACAAGAAGTGAACCGCAGTCTAGCGAGGGACGACTGTGTTGCTTTAATGTTCTTCCAGTCTGGATAAAGACAGCTTTGTGTGTTTCTGGATTTTTCCTTATCCTAAAGATAAAAATCTGAATATTTAAAAGTAATTTGCACACTGGTTATAATGAAAGGATGGACATCATCTTTACAAGTTTAGGTTTAATGTGAGGCGTCTTTAAGTTCTGACTTTGAACCCAGAGACACATGCGCACTCCAACATCTCATGAAGAGATGTCATGCAGGTGAAGCCTGTTGTTTTAGACCCTAAGAGGATCACATCAGAAACTCCAACATCATCTTCATCTCTCTCTAATGCCACATTAAAGTAAAACTAGAGAAACTGCATTTCCTGTGAAAATGCAGTGTGACTGTTTATTTTTATTATTATTGACCTAATTTAACCAGGTAAACCCCATTGAGATCACAGCTCTTCTGCAAGGGAGGCCTGAAGGCAGTCTGACATGCATGTTTTTGATCTGTGGGAGGAAACCAGAGAAAACCCACGCAAGCAGGAGACGAACATGCAGACTTCACATAAAAAGACCCAGGTCCAACCGGGGAGTGAACCCAGGACCTTCTTGCTGTGAGCCAACAGTGCTAACCACTGAGCTATCATGCCACCAGTATTGCAATATTGCAGAACTTGCTGAGCAATGGCTGAAATGAGCTAAAAACAGGCTGAAATTATAGCTGAAATGAAAGAACAAGCCTAAATTAGCAGAAGAAAGCAGAAATAAACATTTGCTGAATCAGGTTTAAATTAGCAGAATTAGAAGAAAACAGTAAGAAAATTAGGAAATTATCTAAAATTTAAAAAGCTGTAATAAGCAAAAACTGGCTGAAATATAGCTGAAAGGCAGAGAGAAGCTTAAACTACCAGAAGGAAGCGGAAAGAGCTGAAATGAGCTAAAATAAAAAAGTAGAATTAACAGAAAAGTTTAAATGAGCAAAAAACAGCTGAAACAGTAGCGCCCAGCAGCTGAAAGCAGAATAAGCTTAAAGGAGCAGAAAGAAGTTAATTAGGCTGAAAGTAGCAAAAATTACCGCCCTGTGATGGACTTGTCCAGGGTGTACCCTGCCCCTCTCACAGTGACTGCTGGACATGGGCGCTGGCGACCCCCGTGACCTAAAAGGAAGAAGTGGGTAAAAGATAATGGATGGATTGATAGGTAGCAGAAATCACCATGAAAAACATGGAATTTATCTGAAAAGAGCTGAAATGAGCTAGAAAATGGCAAAAAGGTAGCTGAACAGGTAGAACAAGCTTAAATTGGCAGAAGAAAGCAGAAAGACCATGTTAGCCCATTTAGGCTGAAAGAAGCAGAAATGAGCACAAAAAGTAGAAATTATCTGGGAAAAAAGCTGAAATTAGCAGCAGCCAAAATAAAATAAAAACCCTGAAAAGTAGCTAAAAACGCAGAAAGAAGTTTAAGTTACAAGAAGGAAGTGAAGAAAGCTCTTTTTTTTTTCTTTTTTTTTTTTTTGCTGAATTAGGCTGAAAAAGTTAAAATTAGTGCAAAAATGTGGAATTAGCTGAAAATGCTAAAATTAGTATAAAACAACTAAAATAGTAGCTGAAATAGCAGAAAAAAGCTGAAACTTGTATAACAAGCTGAAATTAGCAGAAAGTAAAAAGAAGCACAAACATGTTGTAGTTAGCAGAAGTTATCAGAAAGGAGCACAAAACAGCTGAAAATAGCTGAACAAAGTTAAATTTGCAGAAAGAAGCTGAAGCAGAACAAAATGTGAAAGAAGCAGTAAAAGGTTGTAAACAGATCTAAAGCTTTGAAAGAGGTCACATGAGCTCAATTCATTTTCTGAGAGGGAAAAAAGTCAGAAAAGGCTAAATATCTCAAAAAGCTAAAGTTGCACCAATAACTAAAGTCATAGCAGGATTGTCCTGAAGGAGCTGAACGTTTGATACATTATTTGTTGAAACAGCCGCAGGACAAGAATCGTGCTGTAAAATGCATGACAGCTTCATAAACGTTCACACTGTTAACATGTGGAGTCAGTGAACCAGATGTTCTTACAGCTCGTCGTCTTTCTTCCTGCAGCCAACATGGACGTTTTGACGCGGGTGTCTGTGGATTATGAGACGTTGCCCGGCTGGTGCTGCAGCACCGAGACGGCCAGGAGCTTCGAGGAGCTGCCCCCTCAGGCACAAAGCTACGTTCAGTTCATCGAGGACTTCCTGCAAGTGCCAGGTCTGCAGAGACATCGTTTGAGCTAATGGAGAAGCCGGAGCCAAACCTGCCAGTCTCACTCTGTTGTTGCGTTGTTTCTCATTTCAGTGAAGTGGGTCGGAGTGGGGAAGTCCAGAGAAAGCATGATCAAGCTGTTCTGATCTGCGGCTGCAGTCGTCAACGTCTTGGAACATCAGATTATGGGACAAGAAAGAAAACGAATCACCAGCACGACCACACCCTAAACGTTTTAGCTGCTGCCTTTGTGTCACATTTCCAAAACAAGTCTTCAGATCAAATGTAAACATTCCTCATCTTGATCTACACGTCTGTTTAGGAGGTGAAGTTTTAAACACGATGAAGCTCTAAGTTCAGCTCATAGATGATTTTAGCTTCTTTTTTTAATGTTTGTTTATCAAACATCTGTTCAGTGTGCTTTTTTTTTTTTTTTTTTTTTTTTTTTTTTTTTTTTTTTTTTTTTTTAACACTTTAAAAGCATATGTAAAAGCCTTTGTTGGTAAAGGACTTCAAAATAAAATTCCAGGCATTTTTTTGATTGTGAAAGGATGAAAAAATAATTTATTTGGTTGTAAAAGTTGAATTTTTTTCTACATTTTAAAACACGATCGACTCCATTTGAGAAGAAACGCTGTAAACAAGCGAACAGATCTCAAATGAATCTCAAACACGGCGGACTAGAAGCAGGTTTTAACCTCCATCACGTCAGGTTTGTGTAAATGTAAAGACCGCTTATTACACACTAATGATTGCTGTGGACCCTTCCTGAGCTCATTAGAACCAATAAAACAAAGCTCTCATCTTTATCGTCTCTTCTTTGTACTGTGCAGGGGTTAACTCACGGCTGTCTGGGAAACATTTATCTATAAAGTAGTTTTTCATATGCTTTTCCTGCTGGTTTTATACAAAGATAACTAATTATTTTATTTGAACCATTCTGAAAACTCCATTTTTGTATTTTTTTCCACTCACTAATTTTTATTCCAGTATACAACCTCTTTTACTCACCCTGACTGCGTGCTGGTTAAAAGCTTTCTAAGATCTTAAAGATTGCATTATTGTGTAAAGTAGATTCTTGGACTAATCAATAAGAGGTGTAACCCAACGCTTTAGATGCAGTCTGTCTAATATCTCAGGTCCTAAAAACAAAGGTTTTACAGCCTGGGTGTTGTTGGAGTTGTCTCAGTCAAGTCTAGAGATGCTGAAGGAAGGAAACGCTGAACATGTTCATTCAGATGTAAAAATATTCACCCCGTGGTATTTGTTGCTTTATGACTTCAGTTTCACTTTGATTAATGGACCCATGTGAAATATTCCACACTAACAAGGTTAGTTGGGAGAAAAACATTGTTTTAAATGATTATTACAATAAAAACAGTGATGTGGGCATGTGTATATATTTATTTACTCCTTTTGCTTTAATTTGAACCGTTTCACAAACCACAGAATCGTGGGAGTGTTGACTGCCATTCACTCAAAACTTTATTTATACAGGTTAGTCTCACTGAGTCACGACTCGTTAGTTACAATACGCAGATGAAAATGAAACAAACAGCAATGAATAGACAAAATGCATATAAAATGGAAAAGTAAAGTAGTGATATAAAATCAAGCTACGTTGTAAAGCAGTGTAGAAAAAACTGGAACATGTCTGCATTGGTTTTTCCATGAACTTAACAGATGTTTGAAGCCATTTAGAGAGGTCAAGGTCAAGAGCTTCAGATTTTTTGGTAAGATATTCCAGGAAGTAGGAGAAGACCCTTTTGCCAAGCTCAGTCCTCACTCATGGAACACTGCAGGTAATAATGTCCTGAGAGTGCACACTGTAGCTGCACTCACACAGTGACATGTAGGAGGAGATGTATGAAGGCAACAGACCAAGAAGTGATTTAAAGATGAAAATGTACCAGTGGGAGAGTCTGTGTGAAGTTATTGATGTCCAGTTAACCAATGAATAAAGGGTGCAGTGGTGGGTAGGATAATCACAGCCAGTTATGAATTAGTGCACCCTGATAGACAGCATCCAACATCTGCAGGGTGCTCAACTGTAGGGGTGTTCATGTAGATAATGTCACCGTAATCAATGGGGGGAAGGAAAGTCATTGTTACAAGGCATTCCCTTCACTTAAATATGTTTAAAACTCAGAATAAATAGACAATTACATCCTACTAACCAGTGTATTCCTAGATGGCCCTTTGTTAAAGCAAGGTATCAACTTCCTTTTTTGGGCCTAGCCTTACATTTTCATGTTATCATACTCAAATCGTGCACAGACAGACAGACCAACACTATACTATTTTCAATTTCCTCTCTTTGCTCCACGCTAGGGGACAAAAGTGCTGCTATCCATTGTATGGATTTTTTAGATTCAACATTGAAGAAATAGCTTTCAGTTAGTACAGATCAAGCAAATCATAACACAATCATTTGCAAGACATTTGTCATGCACACAGTGTTGTTCACAGTGTCTCTTCAAACTAGGCTGTAAGCAAAGCTTGTGATGAGACATAGTCAGCATGTTTCAGCGAAAGTAAATTCTGTTCATCCATTTTCAGCCACTTATCTGAGGCCAGACTGCAAAGTTAGCATAGTCCAAAATTGCAAACTACTTTTTTACCATTTTGTGTGATATTGCTGCATTGATCTGCAGAAAAAGGGGGAGTGGTGGCGCAGAGGCTAAAGACAGTGGGTCTGCGATCAGAAGATCACCAGTTCAAGCCCCGGTACCAACAACATAAAAAAATGTGGGTGGAAAAACGGTGAAACACCCACACCTGCCTCCACCCTCATTCGCCCCACTCTGGGCCCCTAAGCAAGGCCCTTAACACCCACCATCTGCTCCCTAAACAGGTCTCTCTTGAAAATTAGTTTGCATGACTCAATGAGGCTACCTGTTGTAAATAAAGCGTAAATGAAAAAAAAAAAAAAAAAGAATTGCCTGTGCCTAATGAAAGCCACAGTCACTTGACATTAAACATCATCTGCACTTGCTGAACTTTGAAAAAAATTGTTGGTGCCTGCCACTGGAGGCAAAAAGGCAACAATGTTTTTGCCATTGTCCATGGTTAAAATGTTGTAAAATCACAAACACTCTGGTGATACTTGTTGGCAATGGTTCTGCAGGAACAAAAAAAAAAAAAGAAAATGCTTCAAGGATAAAAACCAATAAAATAAAATAAAAATCTCTACATCTATTTCCCCCCAAAAGTTGACTTTTTTTGTTTTTGTCCCCCATCACAGAGAGAAGAGGAGAATTGAAATACCCTCCATCTGTCAGTCGGTGCATATTGTGAGCTGGATAATTTGAAAAATAAGTGAGGTACCAACTTCAAATTTGGTGTGTGGCTACATCTAAATATAAGAATTATTCCTTTTGAAAATTGGGTTGCTACATCAAAAATACAAGATGGCTGCTGCCATATACCAGTATGTATATATACTAACCTTGTCAGTTGGATATGTTCCAAAATAAGTAATGTTCCAATTTCCATTTTGATGTGTAGTTGCATCTATACAGTATCTAAGAAATGTCACAATGAAAAACTGGGTTGCCTAGTCAAAGTCCAAGATGACCGCCACATAATTTATGTGTAAACTAAACCGACCAACCCAGTTATTTGAGGAAACTATGCTTTCTGGTTTTTATATAGTTTAAAAGTAAAGTTTTCTCAAAAGATTGGTCTGGCCAATTGGGGTGGCCAAAAATTGATCAAGGCCACCACTGGCCACCTCCTGGCTGTGCCATTGATCATAGTCATGGATAAAATTACTACCTCTACTCACTAGGATTTGTCACTTTGAACTGCTTCAGACAAGTAAAAAAAAAAAAAAAAAAAAAACTTCCACTCTTCAGATACACAGCGTAACTCCTACCCACTCAGATATATTCCACAAGAATCTCAAGGTTTACTTGCATTCCATGTTTAATTCCAGTCCAGAAAAACACGCATCATGAAAACATACACTATTCAAATCTTTTAGTGACCAGGGATATTAGCGTATTGCTTTTCTCTCTTGCTTTTTGGCCATAATTTACCATGAAATTGCTCAAATTCATTTAGTGCCTTTGCATTTAGCGGTCTCCTTGATCACAATTTAATTACATTTTGTATATCTCATGATTCTCTTCTGGTTTTGTGGACACTGGAATAATTGATTCAGCTGTTGCAAATGGTGGAAATTTGATCCAAAATGGTTAAATGAAGTCAACCCTGGTCTGTAAAGAATAAAAACACCTTTCTTCAGCATGCAAGTTAAACATTACTATCATCTACATGCTGACATTCTGTCTTGCTACATAAATGGCACTCTTCTTCTGCTCAAACTGGAGTAACAGTGTAATTTCCAGGGACATGGGGCTAGAAGGCAATAGTATTCATGCCTAGAAATTACCTGCATGTCATTGCTGATATGTTGCTTAGTTCATAGTATTATAGACAATACGAAACAAAGTTGTTCAAGGTGAAATTTACAACAGAGGTTTCATTGTGCTACCAGACTTCAGACGAGATTCTAAGCCAGGGAGAATTGAGGTTTCAGGAGTATTGCTAGATTTACACACATCAGTGTGCTGGGAGTAAAGGGGTGTGAGGAAATGAGGAGTGATGAGGAGGAGCAGTGGAGGGGTTAAGATTTTCAAATGTCAAGTTAGGGGAGATTAACAAGCTAGCAAGGGAGGACAACACTGGGTTTGAATCTGTGCCCTAGAGTTGAACATCCTGTCTCTCGGGCATGCCATTTCAAACACAAACACTGTCCCTCATTCTTACTTCTTTTCACTTTATAACATTCTCTCTGTCTCTTGCACACAGTCAGAAGCATACAGTCCTGTGTAATCCCCCATTCTGTCTTTTACTCATTCACTCTATCTCATTTCTCCTTTTTGCAGTGAATATTTTAAAGCTTTTACATTGTGGGGATTTGGTGAATGAGAAGCAAAGAAGAAAAAATTGTCTGAATACATTTTAGAAAGGGGTTAGTGGTGGGAACAAGAAAGTGGTCTCTCATTGTTATGTATGAAAAGTCTGGCAGACTGAGATGGGAATGTGGAAAAAAACTGAGGGATGTAGAGACAGAAAGCAGTTGTAGTTTTTTTTTTTTTTTTTTCCCTTATCCACTGAGTTCAGAAATAATAGTTTAGACTGTTAAGGAACACTGTTTTCATACACTGGTTGTGTAGAATGACATTGTTGAAGTGTTCTTAATGACCAAATTTAAGTTTTATAGATAAAACAGTGGGAAACAAAACATAATAGGGCTCAAAATAATAATAATAAAAAAGACCAGAAAAAGAAGCACAAAAGACAACTGAAAAGCAAGAATATGGGTTTGTTGTATGATCTGAGCAACATGAGAGCTTATATACGCAAGAAAACAAAACACAGGAATAATTAAATTACAGTATTTTAATAAATATTAGTTTTTTGAGCAAATATGTTTAGATCTACTGAAGGCTTCAGATTAGAAAGTAATTGTTGCAGTTTGTGTCACGTATAGAGTTTTACATTTTCTTCAGGTAGAACAAAACACTTGAGGTCAGGATATTGTCTTGAATTTGTAGAAGGGGTTTCTTAACACCTTTTCCCAAAGATGAAGGTGAAACAATTTTTTTGTCTGTGTTTTTTGTTTGTACCATTCATGAAATATCAGTCAAAACAATGAAATGATTTTAGTGAACCTTGCAGAAAATAACCTTTGGGTTGACGTCACTGAATAATTGTGCTCAACCAAATTCAAGATGGCCACCACAGCCAACAGACTTTAAATACAAAAATTGCTACATCAGGCAAATATGTCTGACTATGGAGTTAAACTTTGATGTGTGTGTTGCTCAGAATTGTTCTCAACATAGAATTTGAGCACATCACATCGTAAAGCAGCTCAAAACACTGCTAATGACTGTTATTGGAGCTAACCTTGTTTCTGTTAGTAAAAAATCTCATAAACCACTGTAGCAAGACCAAATAAACTTAAAAGGTGTATACTGGCTGTGCAGCTAAACTGTGTAACTTTTGGAGTCAACTTGATTCAAGAAGGCTACCACTGCAAACATTTAGCAGTTGCAATAAAATAGGTACAACGCAGTCATTTTGATAGGAAAAAATAGTTCAAATTTGGTGTGGGAGTAGGAATTGTTTCTCACAAGACATACTTTGAGCTCTAAAAGCTTATGCAAGAGCACACAAGATATCACAATATTGCATGGATTTTTATTTTTATTTTTATTTAGTTTAATTTTATTGTTTTACAAAAGGATTACAACGGTCAGGGTTCCTAATTTTTGTTCTGTTTTCCTCTAATCCTTTTTATTTTTCAGGGTAAGTCTGAGTAGGCAGTCTTTTTACTGAGTGGTGCTGTCAGTTTCTGAAAGCCCTTAGCACAGATATCATCAGTTCTACTGATGACCCATTGTATTAACGGCTGAGCTGAGCCGCAATAGTGAAGGATAATTTGATTGTTTTTTACTGATTCAAACCTGAAAGGATTTGCTCAAAAGAATCCAGTCTTTGAGTCATCTGAGTTGAATCTGAATTTAAACTAGACACCACAGCTGCTGATTTTCTCACAGGAATAAAGCAGTGCTTAGCTTGATATACAAAGTATTTATTAAATGCGTTAGCATAGCAGCTGTTCAAAAGTGCAACTGTAAAGCTAATTGTGAAAAGAGTGCCTGAGACAATACCTGTCTCTTTTTGCAGTTAGTGTAGTATTATGTCTACTCATATATGCTTATATCAACCAGGCGGGAAGCACTAATAGGTCTTTTAGTCAGGTTTTATTGACCCTTTCTCTTAGCACGCACATGTACATTCCCCCGGTCCGTCATTCTGATGTGTCCCCAGCGAACCTGCACCACCACATTGGTTCCTATCCACATACAGTACAGTACAGTTCTATTTCATATGAGCTATGCCCTTTAGAGCTTCACTTATTGGATATCCCTCCGCACGCAGCGCGTCCACTGAAAACCTTTTAGTCCACGCCCACCTCCCGTATGGGCCCCACCCCGTGAATATAAATTATGCTAACGCGGGAAAATCACCTCCTTCCATCATCCAGCCGTCTGAAGACCTGTACATCCGACGAATGGAATTTACATCATGACGAAGCTTTGCCCATCATGCAAGACAGCCTACATCCTCGAGCCCGATGAACACCCGATGGAACAACGGTGTTGGTGGCGGTGAGTCCGGCAGTCCCGCATCCCTCCGCGCACCGGGTGGGGGGACGTACTGTCATGAGGCCCCGCATGGACTCCGTGATCTCGTCCCTTACCTTCGACCGCTTGATCACCTTGGCGAGGCAGGCGCCAAACAGTGCCTCTGTAGAGATGGGCCCCTCGAGCAATTCCTTTTGGAGTCTGTCCGGTAGGGAGGGCGCGTGACGCAGCCAGATGGTGCGCTGGGTCATTGTTAGCCAGCTCGCCGCGCGCGACTGGCAAACCGTGAAGGCTGCACAAAGGTTGAGGATGATACCAGCAGACGTTGCCAAAGCCTCCCTGTCCTCCTGCGACAGGTCTGGCTCGCCAAGTCTCTTTGACAGGTGGAATGCGAGCAACGTCACGTTGTTGCTCGTGGCTGCAGCTTGCGTGACGCATTGGTTGCCTTGGTTAGTTAGCGTGAACGCCGTCTGGTCGTGGCGGCCTGGCGGCAACGGCTTCTGATCCCCCCCTGGTGGTCTTGGCTCCATACACCTCTGCCAACCTCAGCACCGGGGGGGGACTGACGGGAAGCCCCTGTCAGTGAACCCCCACCTTGGTGACAGGCACGTATGTCGATGCCGGGGCCTTCAGATTGGCGGGGTTGGCCTCGACCTCGACCCAGAGTGACACCACTGCCGGGAAACGAGGCCATACCGGGTCGGGGAGGTGGGATGATGAGGCTCCAAACCTACCCATCAGGTCGCTGGGTTCCAGCGGGACCGGGACGGTCACAGTCAACCCTTTTGTGTCCGCCGCCTGTTGGATAATAGCGGGCAGTTCTTGGCGAACGGCTGCTAGCGCCGGGAGCACCCTTGAGGATGACCTTGGTGGTGGAAGGGGCGAAGAGCATGCGCTCTGCCGCTCCACTTCCAACCTGGTACTCT
>JARVGS010000400.1:24349648-24361410 GCA_031762315.1 Hypsolebias antenori | reverse complement strand
AAAGCACTGTTAGGATATTATCTTCATACATTTGGAGCCAGAAAAAGACTTAATAACTTACTGAAAAGCCGTTTCTCTGCCGGTGTCCTTCCAACTAGCTGGGCCCGTTAGCCTAGCTGCGCCTGTTAGCTTTGCCCGTTAGCATAGCCCATCCAAAACAAAAAGGCTGCTGCAGTTTTCTGTCCTCCTTTTACCATGTTAGCTCGGTGTCCATCCGACATTTTAGGCTGCCAGGCGGACATCAACGCGAGTGCTGTGGGGGATTTTGTTGATCTATATTTTGAGCAGACTTTTTCAATCTAAATAACAGAGGGATAATTTTTTATACTTTGAGACTGAACACTTCACTAAATAAATTTCAGTAAAATTAACCCTTATTGTTTTTTTTGTTTGTTTTGTTTTATATAATACTGCAAAGCAACATGTCAATTTTGTCAAATAAATAACTGACATTTTTTTTATTATATCACAAAATTTATCATTATCGTCAGAATACTCTGAAATATCACAATATTATATTTGAGCCATATCGCCCACCCCCACTGAGGTATAGCTATGTTGTGTTGGCTAAGGTTGAATAGCTGTGGTGGCCATCTTGATTCAGGTTGACTTCAAAGGTTAAGTTGTGGCTGTACATTTAATGAGTGCTAACTGATGGTTCCAGTTAAGTCCATTCAGTGGTTCATATTTTGCTAACAGACAAGCACACAGTGGGAAAATTATAATAATTTTAAGGTAAGTGCACATTTTCCCCTGGCACTTCCACAGCAGCCTTTACAGCAAACTTCATCCTTCTCACAAGGATGAAGGTCCAATGGTTCCAGTAGGCCAAAGAGGTCCCAGTGAGGTTGCAGGGAATTGGTGGGCAAGTGGTGGAAGGCAAGGAGCAGCTGGAGAGAACACTAGAAAATTAATTAGGGTAATGATCTGCAGGTGTGAGCCTGTTGGTACCATTTGGTGTAGAAGAGCTGTAGAGAGAGAACACTGGAACTCCTACACTGACAAAATCATAAAACACAAGTATCTAAATTTAAAGGATCCTTCCCTGAATTGTCTTAAAAGGTTTCCATCTAAAGTCTCTACAGAGTGACAAAGTCAATTTTATTTTATTTATTACGTAAAATGCAAACAGCAAAAAGTACAAACAACTTCTGAGATAATTAAACATGTAAGAATAGTAAAACCATGCAGAAAATAATAAAATAAAGGTCCTAAAGCAGGCTAATTAAACATAAAATCAGTTTATAAAAGGGAGCTCTTTAGCTGTGATTAGCTTCAACCATGACTCTTTGAGGAAGAACTGTTCCGCATGAAACCCTGGACAGAAAATGCACAACATTTACAGTTCCAAGAAACAACTAGGAGTCCATTTAGTTTATTAATCTTGTTTTAACCAAACAAATCCCACTGAGCTCACAGAGGCCCAGGGCCTGAAAGCAGCCTAACGTGCACGTTTTGGGACTTTAAGGGTTTAAAGTTCGCCAGTGTAGTAGGGAGCCTAATTGGTCAACACTTCAGAGACGAGAAAGTGTATTTTAAATTGAATCTTGAGTTTTATGGGAAGCTGTGCAGTCAGATAAGAACTGGAAGGATGTGAGAATGAAACAGGATCTTGGCCTAGTCTTACAGCTGAAATTCAGATGGTCTGTTAACGGGAAAAACCCTCTCAGCTTCAAGGTGAATAGCAAGCATTGCAATCATCTAGTTGTTGCGAAAAAGCACGAATTAGAAAATGAACATACTTGTTAAGTGACACTTTCCGGACAGATTTTTAGACTTGTTTTTGTTTTCCGACAACAAAACATAAAAAAGGTAAGATTCAATGAACTTGCACACCAAAGTTTCAAAGACCATGACTGAATCAGAATTTGTATAATCACTGCTGCAGTGTCACAAAAAACTGTATACTACTTTGTATTTTAATTTACTAGTGTGTGCCGTGTTTAAATGTAATTTCTGCATTTCCTTCTACTCTGTCTTGTCTCAGGAGGTCGTGGAGGAGCTGGACGCAGGTATAAATGTCAAAGACAACTCCACCTTCGTCAGCAAATGGGACATTGCCAGCGCCTTGTTTTTCTCAGGGACTGTCATCACAACCATTGGTAATAAGTTTCAGAAGATCCAGGAACACAAAAGGTTTTTTAAAAAGCCCTGGTAAATTTGTAATTGTCCTTTAAATTAACCACTCTTCCACTTTTCGCCTGGCATGTACAGGGTTTGGAAACATCTCCCCCCAGTCGGACGGAGGGAAGCTGTTCTGTATTTTCTATGCTCTAGTGGGAATCCCGATGTTTGGTATTCTGCTGGCTGGAGTCGGCGACCATCTGGGTACTGGCCTGAGGAAAACCGTTGCCAAAATAGAGACCCTCTTCCTGGTCAGACCATTAAATGTTCATTTAAATTTTTGCGTTAAATGGTAGTTCCTTGAACGAATGACATCACATTGATTTTTTTTTCATGGCTGACAGAAGTGGCGCGTCAGTCCCACCATTGTGCGTGTGATCTCAGCCATCCTGTCCATCCTGCTGGGTTGCCTGGTCTTTGTTGCAGTGCCTACCCTGGTTTTTCAAAGAGTGGAGAACTGGACTTTACTGGAATCTGCCTACTTTGTGGTTATCACGCTGACCACAGTGGGCTTTGGTGACTATGTTGCAGGTAAACCATAGCGCACAGGCTCTGAAAGTTAAAACAAAATCCTGACGATGATAATCACCTCACCATAAACCTAAAATGATACTGATTAAAGGTATAGAAATGTGTAGTAAGTTGGCATCAGAGAAGATGTGTTAGTTTAATATTAATTTGTCTTCCAGAGCCCAGGAGGTAGTGCACTTTAAAACAGTCAATAACATTTACGCTGGACATTTCTCTAACTGTGCAACACAACTAAAGAACTATAAACTGCTGTAAATCTCTTGTTTTTATGCTTTGTATATATATTTTTTCCAAATGTATTTACTCATCTATAGGTAAGTAGCAGATGTGACTTAATTAGTTATCCATAAATATTACCATCAGACATACGGCATTAAGTCCACTTAGCACAGACAACATTAATTATTTAAGATGATTTACATGAGTGAGATGAATTATTGATTCCTTTATCCATTTTTCTGCTAAACAGTATCCCCTTTTCTAAAGTGTTTAGTTTCTATGGATGGACTGCCTTCATTCACAGTGTATTTGTCTATAAAGGGGACAGACGTGAGGAGATTGATCCCAGTGAAGACCTCAGTGAATACCACTGGAACTACCTCTGGAGAAACCACCTGTACAAGCCTCTGGTGTGGTTTTGGATCCTGCTGGGTCTTGCATACTTTGCATCCATCCTGACAATGATTGGTAACTGGCTTCGGGTTTTATCAAAGAAGACCAGAGCTGAGGTACTTCCTGTTTGATCATGTTGTCCTCTTTACTTCTTCATCTTCATTCTTTTTTATTTCCCTGAAGGAATCTTCCCAAGGGATCAATAAAGTTTTATCTAACCTAATCACCACTAATTTATCCAGGGGTGGTATTACAGTAGTCCCTTGATTATTGCGGAGGTTATGTTCCACACCCCCGCGATAAGTGAAAAACCGCTGACGAGTGAAAAGAAGAACCCTGAGTAGGACGGGTGGCCCTTCTGCGGGTTCATAACCTGCATGTGTAGAGCTTGTGGGGGTCTGGCTTCTTTTAAACGAGTATTTAAAGATTACTTTTCCACCAAGAGTGTTTGAGAGCCCGTCCCCAGCATCCTTTCTCACTGCCAGGTGAGGAGGCTGAAGGAAGGGAGAAAGGAGGAAAAAGTCTGCACGGGAAGCGTGCGCTCTCACCATGAACTTGTGGTTTTTGTATGTGCGGAGTGGAGGATGGCGTCTTTTAAACATTTGTTCAAAATTGACCTTTCTACTCAGAGTGGAGGATGCGTGTAAAGAGGACTGACAGGGGAGTTCTGCTTGTCTGAGTGGATTCTGCTCGAGTGAAGTTTGTTATATTTCAAAGCCTTCACATATGAAGTTACACACATCCTCCCCAAACCATCATTTCTTCTGCTGTCTCCTCCGTGTCTCCCGGGGCGGGTTGGACCAGGAACATGCCAGTTGATGACCTATGCCAGTTCCGGTTGGCTGTGGAGACTGCGGAGGCTGTCCTCTGGGAACTGTGGCGGCTGGGGGCCCCGAAGACGTAGCTGCGGCTGTGTGGCGTCTCTGCAGCTGACGCTGATGTCTGTCGTCTGAAGAGGATTGCAGCTAATCCAGGACCAACTGGAAAATGTGGGTTGAATAGTCCGTCTGGACTAACAGGGCCTTCCAAATGACTCCTTCTTAATCTTATCTGGATGGATGAGGAATTTTTTAAAAACACATCCGCGCGTGCAACACTTGTCACTGACAGGAGAGACAGCGATGCAGAGGCAGTGAACCATGGCACCTTTAAGATATCTGTTTATTACCGTTTCCCTCTGTGTGCAGGGTGTGTGTGAGTAAACACAGCAGGATCGTATGACCTGATTGTGAGAGGGCTTTGCTCTTAGAATGATGTTGGTATTTTATTCAAACTTCCAACATTGTCATCACAGCCACACACACCCCCACCCCCCACCAAGAAATCATGTTAGATATGCCCCTGGAGCTCCGGCTGGCAGAAGGAGATGGGTTCTGTTGCTTAGGCGGGACCCGGAGAAGGGGAGAGGAACACCGCAATGGTGGCGGAGCATTGCCCAAATCATGCCGCGAGCAGCGCATGGGATGCTAACGCTAGCATAAACACGTGGTTGCTGCAGCTGTCTGAGATGTGCACTGATATGCTGTCAGTGGATCTAGATGAGAGCTGGTCATTGGGAAAAAGGGTGGACGGCCGTCGTTCGACATGACGAGCTGCTCTGACCCCGGAAAAAACAGCCGACAGGCTTGGCTCGAGAGGGGAAAACAGGTGTTCTCATCCTCTGCGGTTGGAAGGCTGCACCTGACATTACACCGACATGCTAGAACGAAGTAATGTAGAGTCATGGAAGCCAGAGAGTGAGGCGGCTAAATGTACCGCCAAGTCTAGGCCGGAGCTAATGGCTCTGGCACAGCTAGGTCTAGCGTTAGCCACTCCTGAATGTTGGGCAGAACATTTACGAGGATACCAAAAACACTGGGAGGGAGAAAGCAACCTGTCAGCAGCAGCCCTGTCTCCAGCTCTCTAACTGGTGGGGGGGAGAGTGAGGCCGCTTGCTAACTCTCGGTTGGAGGCAGAAACATCCGAGACTTGCCTAGCTCCGAAAGAAAAAAAATGAAAGGCTGCCTGCGTGTTCTGCTCTGGTGCAGATGTGCAGTCTGAGCCGATCGGCGCTGTGGACATACCCCGTCCATTAATATCTTCTTAGTTTTCCATGTGTTGCTTCACTGGCTGAAGAAAATGGGGAGCAAAACTACGGACCCGTACGACATTTATGTGGTCTAGGGATGGGGCTCACATAATGGGTGGGCGTGGACTGGAGTTTTTTCAGTGTTGTGCGCTGCATGCAGGATGAGACTCAAAAGTGCAGCTTAAAGGGCAAGCCCATATGAAATATGGCATATATTTATTTTAGTATTTATATACAGTATATTTTAAGGCTTTATAAACCCTTCACACACTCTTGCAATGTTCTAAACTCTTAAACCTACATCATTTTCATAACATACGTATATGTACTGCACAGTATTGCAAAATTTTATATGGGTACGCACCAGCCTTGGTCTGGTTCTGATCGGCTCTCTGCAGCTGTTGAGCACCAGATGCTTTTGGAGAGAGCCGAACCTTCGAAGAGCCAGCACAAAACCACACAATGGTCCTGATCATGTCCAAATAATCCAGAGGGATCTGGAAGGAAAATGTCCAGGTGAGCTCCGGAGAAGACACCGGACCCCCAAGCAATGCCTCCCTGCTCGAGAGGCTTCGTGGTAGAGTTGCCATTTAAGCCCAACCTGACCCAACGCGAAATTCGGGCCAGATTGGACCAAAATTATGTGTTTGATGGGCAGGTTGGGTCGGCTCTGGATTCTGGTGCGTTTTTACAAATCATACAGCACAAAGAAAACTAAATAAGAATGCACAATATAAAATTGTGTTAATCTACTTGTTGAAGATGAGACATAAATAAAATAGCGTGCAGCAGTTAATCAGACTGTAAAGAGAGTAGCGCTGGCTCATTGCGCAACAATTGGATGTGCGTTCCCCCCCCGCCCTGCTCTTATCACACATCTGAGGATTTGCAATCGACCCACAACAAGAGACGCAATGGAGCTGGAAAGTATTATCATAAATAAAAGCTAAAAATGGGGGAAAAAGCGAAGAAGTTGCAGCATCTGAAACTACAAAAGCCGAAGCGAGCAGCGTTTTCTATTAAAATAGCCTTGTTCTATATTTTTCCAAATAATTTTGCTCTAAAAATATTTTTGTTCATCTGTATAATACCGGTAGCCTGTCTTTAGAGTTTATTTTTTTATTTTTTCACAAGAAATCTTATATCTTCCTTTCTTTGAAAAATGTTTTTAATACTATCTTGTCAAACTGATTTGTCTACAAAAGTAGTAAAAGCTTAATTAAAATGACATGTTGGTTTTGCTTCGTGTTTGGGCCTCTAATTACCGGTACAGTTAATTAGATGGGTCAGGTCCGTCTCGGACAAAATGCCTATGGGCTTGGGCCGGGCTTTTTAGGCCCGAATGCAACACTACTTCATGGGCTGGCAAACAGCGCTCAGACTGACCGATGAGGCTGGACGTGATCCAGGTCCAATTCCAGGTCCAATCCGTAAGGCTCTCTGCATCCACTGAGCACCAAAGTCACTATGAATAAGGATCAAACCTTTTAGTCAGGTTTTGATCGGATCAAAACTTTCCCTCCTTTTCGACAGAAAGCAGCGGCGGGAAGCACTGTTGGCTTCTGGGTAATGTAGTTGTTATGACTGGCAAAACAGTATAGGCTTATTGGAAGAAAACTACAAAATGGTGGTGCCTATCCGAGGTATTATTTTTTCATTAACTTTTTATCTCGTATATCATCTAAACCATGTGAGTAATGTTAAAGTTGACAATCATTGAAAAAACGTGAAAGAGCAAGTCCACGAAAGTCGAGCCGCGAAGAAGCGAGGGACTACTGTACTGGAGATATGGACCCTGGATTAATTTTTTTTATTAAATCAGCTGTGTGGAAAACTTTTGCTGTGATCTACAGTAGCAGTAGAGAGCAATATATGGGGTATGGAAAATCAAATGGGTCAAAACACGTAACCATGTGTATTTTACAACTAGCTCTAATTTAGTTTCACGGTTAAATTTAAAAAAAAAATCACAGATGTTCAGTTCTGCACTTTCTATTTTGCATCAAGTCTTACTCTGGCAATGGTGGTTTATTTTATCTTTGAAGGATACTGTCTGTTTAAAAAAAAAAAGAAAGAAAAATCAGGATTTTTTTTTCTTGTTGTACCAAACCCATGCTGAACACCTGAGTTTAAATTTGTATGAAATATTCGACAGGCATAATAAGACAAAGATTGTAAAACATGTCCTCCCCATCTTCCAGATGGAGGAACTGCGAGCTCACGCCACTGACTGGACTCAGAACATCCAGCATATGTCCGTGGACTTTCACATCCCAGGAAAAATCGATGACCCGTTCAAACGTCGCAGAAGAAAGCGTCGTCGCGGCCAGCGCAGCCACGGTCAGAGCACATCAGCCAACGGGGCCCCCGAGGGGCCAGAAGAGCAGCACGAGAACGGATCAGGATCTGGCACATACTCCTCCTCTTATTCTTCTTCAGAATCCGAGTCTGGATCAGAAACAGGTTCTCAGGCCACTCAGACCGACCGAGTTCCTGAGGAAAAAAACAAGGAGGAGCCTCCTCCAGATGCTCATATGTCACAACCTTTGGACTACTTTGGGGAGAACCTTGCCTTCATTGATGAATCGTCAGATGCTCAGAGTGCTAGACTACATGTGGATCCCCTGATCGATCCGAAACAACCCAACTCTCACCACGCAAAGAAAAGACGCCACAGAAGACCCGTTCATCGGAGGAGCCCTAAAACAAAACGCTCCAACGACAGACAGCAGCCCAACGGAGACGCAAAGCCTGTTCAAGATCTTCCACTGAAGCCTCAAGAATGACACTTATAAGTCCTATCAACGTTATCCTGTAAACAGAAAGAGTCATGCTTAACTAAGATGAAAACATGATGTTGGAGCCTTAACCCTCGCGTGGTTTGCTGTTTTTCCCTTTAGCATGTGTGTATGCCTCAGTCAAATGATGCAGTGTTTGATGGCAGTGTTCTCATGTTTTGTGAGGAGTTACTGCTCTCTATTGGGCTAAAGCTGTATTGCACTATCACTGTGTCAAACTCATTTACTGTACTAATCCAGAAACTACAACCAAAACCCGTGCAATCAGAATGCTTAGTTTGCAAAGTGGGTGCTAATTTCTGAGACTGTTACTCTGGAATCCTGCCAACAATTAAACGGGTAATAAATATGCACTTGATTGTATTTTTTTTGTAACAACAATAATCCAGGAAAAAAAAATCCAGCAAAGTTCAGTCAGGTCATCTGGACATTTTTTTTTTTTTTTAAAGATGTTTCGTCCTTCTTTCAAAGGACTTCATCAGTCCAAGGAGCCAGAACAAACTGAGTCGAGCAGTACACTCACATAGTGGGCCAACCAGTTTGCTGGTGACAAGATGGCTTCTGGGACCCACCCTCTCCCCTGTCGACTCCTCTGAGGCAGCCATAACCATAGCCTGATGAAGTCCTTTGGATGAAAGATGAAACGTCTCAACAAAAAAAAAAATTTAAATAAAAAAATTTAAAAAAAGGAAACCGTCCAGATGACTGAACTTTGTTAGATTTTTTTGTAACAGTTTTTAAAACAAATTACAACAAATAACCACATTATTTGTGTTATGAAGTCCATTAATCATAAAGCATATAGTAAATAAAGATTTTTTTAATGAAATGATAACTTCAAATTCCTTGCCTTTTCTCTGATTTAAATATGTAATGTTACAGACTTTATAGCAGAAGCACGACAGCACACACTGTCTTTCCAACAAATAAGCCAAAGGATTAAAGGCATTTACAGTGTTTCGTTGTAATAGTTAATAAAAAACAGGTTCTGGCAATGACAACCAACATTATTTATGGTCTGTTTCGTTTCCCCTTGGTGTCAAGTTTCCACTGTGAACAGTCTTGTTTTGATGAGCAGGATTATAGTAAAGGGACCCACATGCTACATAGCTTTGCCACTAGGATGACTTCAAACAACACCGCAAAGACCTCTCTCATCCTGGAGGGTGACCCCACTACAATATAAAAAGATGCCAGAAGGTCTTCGTAGGGTCTTGGGGATTTCTTTGTGGGTGTGTGATTAGTTGTCATAGATTCTAAACTTGCACAAAACCTTCTGTAGTGAGTTTGTAAAGGTTTTTCATTGTGGTTGCAGCATATACTGTGGGGCATACGTGCACATGAAGTGGCCAGGCCACTGAGAATCTGATGAGGTTTAGCAAAGATGCGCTCATACCTAGGCTACTATCATTAAGACGCCACCACACTGGCTGCCCTCCAAGAAAGTTCTTGCAACACCCTTGGTGCAGTGGCTATGTACTTCATGTCCCGCTACCACTCTTGCCACAACCAGGATTGTAATGCACTCTCATCACGTGGTTAAAATGACCAATCCACTTCCTCCAGTCTGTGTGCCAATAAATTATGTGCCACACTCAGCCCTCCCCATAGTCATCTTTTGATAGCAAAGCAAGATGGACTTGTTCTCATCATAGTTGGGCCTGAAAGAAGGGTGGATGTGGCTGAGGTTCTGCTAAGAAAACTCCTTTACCTACAGTCTCTCATGCTACTGATGTCATGGAAACAAACATACAGTGATCCCATGGTGGTGATGTTATCGTTCTGTGATGTAAGAAGATGCATTCTGATGTGGTCCAAGACAGTTGTGCTAAGTGGGGCCTAGTCTGTGGGCATATTGAATCAAATTGTCATGCAGGGATGTCCTGTGGACATTCAAAGTGGGGTAATGGTGCAGGAAAATGTATCAGGGATGCATACTTCAGCTGGGCAAACCTATTTGGCAAGTTCAAACAGCACAGCAGCTTCATGATTACCTTCACATTGAAGGACTTTTACCAAATTTGTTGCAACCCAGACCCGTTCTAGTAGGTCATGGAGGTCGTGGAGAGCACAGCAGGGTCATCATCCAGTATGAAAGGGACCTAATATACAAAAACAAAAGTGTAGTTTTTGAAAAATTGCCACGTTCTGAAACTTTTCTGTTGACCAGTTCAGAAAGATGTTGCCGGATTTTAAAAGTAAACAACATAATGAGAAGGTACCACTGAATACTCTTCGAGGCATCAGTCTGGCTCTTTTAAAGTGTGCTGAAGCTTCTTAAGGTGATCCACGTGATACTGCAATGGAAACACAAGCTTGCTCCAGTCTGAACATGGCACCAAGGAAAAATGCGACTCCACTATCGAGGGTGGCTGCAGTTTTCTTGTTTGTTTATTAATATTTGGATTAAAAAAAAACTTTATTATTGTCACAAAAGTCAAGAGTCATTCAAGGTTCCTCACCCTGAACACAACCAGCAGATGGCAGACACATGCCGATTCAGCAAATTCAGCTGTGTGGTATCATTCAATACATCATGTAGACTTTGATTTTACCTCTTTTGTTATTTTGTGAATTATTTGATGCGACACGGTTTAGAATCTGTCTGGTGTGGATATATTTTTAGTTTGACTCAACTGAGACAGGAAGCATTGAAAAGGAGCAGAGAAACGGAGTGCTTCTGTAATCCAGCCTTTGGAAATCCGACACATTCCTGCAGGATATGCCTAAACAAAAAGGCAGCGTTCTGGCATTGCAATCAGGAAGTCAGGAGGGAGCGATGATGTGCAAAGGCAGTGGGTGACCTTTCTCTGGAGGACACACACACACACTCAGCTGCTATAACGTCATCAGTTCTTCCACTGCAGCCTCTTTACATTGCCACTAGAGGAGGACTGGTGGGCAGCGTTTGAAGTGCATGGCGCATGCCTGACCTGGATTCCAAAACAAAATCTGAATTAGAATCAATACATGGTGCTTCTTTAATCTGCGCTCTATCTGTGAACTATTTTCTAATTACTCAGCTGGGCGTCGGATATTTTAACCAAAGCATCTACAGCAAACGAGTTAGTTATTTTACTGACGCAGCACTGTCAGCCTGAACACATCAACACTTCAAGGTTCTATGGTTCAGTTTGGGAAACAGCTGATTGTATTTGTAGACATTGACCTTATGGGTAATCATTAGAACGTAACATACATATTTAAAGCTGACAGGGCCTCGTTCTTTTCAGCAGAAACATTTCTAACGTCTGCTGCCTAAAGCAAGAAGATGGGCTAAAATGTATTTGCATGTTTGTCTATTAGCAAAATATGTCATGGTCTATGAAACGGATTTGATTAAACTACCATAAGAGCATCATTGTATGAGCATGCACAACATTTAAGTCAACCCAAATGGGTTATTGTTGCTTTTCCACCTTAGCAAATACAAAAATAGCTCCAACTCAGTTAGTTTTATAGATACAGGTAGTCATCGGTTTACAAATCATCCGGTTTACGAAAATCTGTACTTACGTTCGACCCCCGTTGAAAACAATGAAGTCCAGTTACGGTCTAAATGCGTCTTTACGTCATTACGCACTCACTTTTATAATGTGTTTATATGTGTTTATAGATGAATGTGTGGT
>JARVGS010000400.1:24290161-24309910 GCA_031762315.1 Hypsolebias antenori | reverse complement strand
ACTGGTGGAGTAAGCCCATCCATCCATCCATAATCTTCTGCTTGTTCCGATGTCGGATTGCAGGGAAGCAGCTTGAGGCCCAGACATCTCTTTCTACAGCCTCCTCTTCCAGTTCTTCTGGGAGGACCCCAAGGCAGTCCCATGCCAACTGAGAGGCTAATTTAAAGTCCCTCCAGCATGTTCTGGATCTTCCCTGGGGTCTCCTCCCAGTTAAACATCCTCAAAGCGCAGGGAACATCCTACCAGATACTCAAACAACCTCAACTGGCCACTCTCGACGTGTATTTTAATTAATGCAGCAGCCCTACTGTGTCTCCCCCAGATGACTGAACTTCTCATCTTATGTCTAAGGGAGAGTCCAACCTTGCAGAGGACACCCATTTCACTCGCATGTATCAGCAATCTCATTCTTTGCGTCACTACTCAGAGTTCATGACCACAGGTGAGGGTAGGAACGTAGACCGACAGGAAAACAGAGAGCTTCGAATTGCAGCTCAGCTCACCATTCACCAGTCAACCATGTTAGCAAAATATCTATATCATGTCTAAATGCTATTCTACTCATTCATTCCAGTTATTTTTTAAGAGGGTAATAAAACTATGTGCTCAAACGAACTTATTTAACTGCTTCCACAAACCAAATCTCTTTCTCCAAAGAAAAAAACACACTGGAAAGCCTGGAAATATCCTCCTCAATCCTAAATCCCGGAGGCTTAATTCTTTGTCACGTTAATTCTGATTTTCAGCTCCCAGTTCAGCCTCAGGAAGTTCCTGTGAGTCTCTCTACAGCAGGAGAGAGTGTTCTTGCCTTCTGGCTAAAAACTGCCAAAAGTAACGACAGACAAAGCATCAAGATGTGTTCTGGGAGACGATTCTTCCAGCAGAACCTGCATTACACCTCAGCACGCTGCTATTGTTGGATTTATGTGTATAGGTATGCAACTTGCTCCGAACAAAGTCTTGGCAGAGGACAGATTAATTTTGTCATGAAGCATTTTCTGTTTTATTCAAGCCAGTAAACATTTTAATAGCAGTGGATTTTAACATTGGATTAATATGTAAATTTCCAGGAGGACTCTCTTCGGTTATTGCTTCTATGATGCTTTTACGAGCCGGAGAATGAGGAGCAGTTGCAGATGAAATGTAATACATTACCCAAATTTACACAGTGGGGTTAAGTGTTTTACGTCATCTTGCATGGTTTTAATTGATGTTCTTCTTTCTTTCTTCTTAACAGCAATTAAAATTTAAAGTTATTTTGAAAAGTTGGTGTTTTTTTAATTTTATTTTACCAAAAATGCAATGTTCAATGATAATCCAAAGTTATTTTACATACTTATTTATACGCTTCAATAAAACCCTCAGATTTGTTTGTAGCGTTCGCTGTTTGAGAGCATCAGTCATATTTTGCTTCAACAAGTCCCCTTGCCATTTCCATACAGCAGGATTCTCCATGATTTTAGTGCTGAAGCCATGCAAGCCTCAGGCCTCTCACATACTTATTTACTCTGATTAACCTAAAACAATGTCTGCTGTCCAGTGGGAAAAAAAAATGCGCTGCCTCTTTTTTATACTGTATAAATTTTCAGCAGAAAATTCCAGAGGATTGTTTTTTTATTGGGGTAAAGTTCCCAGGAGCTGCACAGCCAATAAAAAGCCAACAAGATAAAAGAGCAGGGAGGATTAGGAAGGGATGAAAGCTGTAAAATTTTCCATATTATCTTGTGAAAAAGCTATGTCCTCTGCTCTCTCTTATTACATTTACCTTAATTATGCTGAAGGACAGAGCCAAAGTTGGAGTAATACGAACCTTTAGCGAGTAATTCTCAGCACACTCACTCACACGTGTCGTAAATTTTGCTTTAATCTTTTAATATGCATTTTTCCCCTCATGACAGGAAAAAAGGTTATTGACTTCAACATGACTTCTGCACATTGTTGTGCAGACAGCCACGCACCCCGTTCTTTTGCCCGCTGTGTTGCGTGTCAAAAAACAATCGAACCACAAGTCATGGAAACTAATAAAAGAAGAGGCAAAGAGACACTGAAACATCTGAGCCTTGCAAAGATAAACAAACCGATGTATTCATTGCCCACTTTATAGGCTGTCCAACAAATTCTGTCCTCTCAGGGCTTTTTGCTGAAGTGCAGAGATATCAGACCTGTAGATCCATTTGCACAATCAAAAGCACTTATCCCAGCTTCCCATGTATAAAAGCACACACGGCCCAGCCTAAACATCACAAACCCATGCCCACCCCTCACAATAAATACATAGTTAAATAAATTGCCTTTACTTTCCCCTGTTCATGGATCAGTTTTCACCATTTAGTTCTAGGAAGCATCTGGGTCTCTCCTTTCAGTCTGCTCTGTGGAGCACAGATGCTCCTTTTGTGGTGTGCTTCAAATCTTAATAAGCAGTTAAAATATTTACTGAGGATGGGTTTTTCACTCTGCATTTTTGTCCTCCGTTTCTTTTTTCATCATCTTGATTATTATTTATTCCTTTTCGCTGGCAAAAAATGGAGATGTCCACTAAATGTGATTGATTGGGCTTAAAAATGGCCATTATTGCCATTAAGCTCCCCACGTCAGCTGCTGCTTTTGTGCTAGCTGTATTTCTAAGCTAACCAGTGATCCATGAGCGCAGACAGGAGGGAGGGTGAAGAATGTAATGCTCTGAAAGAAATGCCCATTTCTCTATGGATGCTTCACTTGATTAAAAATACAGCTGGAGACACTGGCATACAAGAGGCTGAGGGAGTCAAAGAAAAGAGGAACAGGGAAAAGAAAGGAGAAAGTGAGACAGAGAGCAAAGGGGAAACCCTGATGTTATGTGAAAAGAAACTTTCACTGACTCAAAGGAATAACTTTTTTTTTCAGTAGGCAGAAAGGTTGAGCCATTATGAGTACATACTTAAATGTGCACATGCTATTATGTGGTTAAAAGCTAAGTTTCCAGCGCATATGGGGTTTAAACTTGTGGAATGTGAAGAGGGGGTTGGTGTGAATCTGTTTACTGTTGTTGTTACTAAACAGCAGGTTGGGAGCCTGCAGCATGCAGGTAGTTCAGGCTCCACTTCTAATGAAAAATGTGACAACAACTTGTGAAACAAAGTTTTAAGGTTATCTAGGAAGAAGCCGACATATTCAAGTCATAGTTGAGAGCTTTCAAAATGTGGTTTTGTGGACATTGTATGTTTTAACAGTTAATATTGTATCATACATATCAGTAATATCATGTTTGGATTGCTGTTTAACATAATGTATTATTTTATTAAGTTAGTGTCTAGCGTACAGTAGTCCCTCATTTATCGCGGGGGATCCATTACCTGAAGCCCCGCAATAATAGAAAAAATGCAAAATAGGAATAGTAGAACAAGTAGTAAGTAGTAGTTTATTTTATTATTTTTATATAAATATATAAATATGTTTTAAACGTCTCACTCTTGCAGTATTCTAAACAATGTTTCTAAACTCTAAATGCTTAAAAGAGCAGATGATGTCATGAGTTCAGCTCCCTGCCTGCAAGTGCTCTTGGCCACGCCCATTTCTCCGCTCTGCACGGTGACCAGCTGATGAGCTGCAGCAGGACGTTTATCCTACAGTAGGGCTGCACAAAGGTGCAGCAGGTGTTAAATAATTTTAAATAATTTATTTAAAATAAAAATGTCATGCCAATCGTGCAGCTCATCCATCAATCAGCTAATTGTGTGTCGTGTCCAATCTTATTTTGAAAAACCGCAATACAGCGAGTATGCCATAAATGAACTGCGAAGTAGCGAGGGACGACTGTATATCTTAGATCCTCGTATTTTTTTTTCATACTTTATATTTTTGCTAATTTTGGGTGTAACTGGAACACTGTGTACACAATTTTGATCCACTCCATGTACAACATGCGATGCGAATGACAATAAAGAACTTTAAACCTTGTACCTGCTTTGCATAGCTCTTTGAATGACCTCAGTTTGAAGGGTTACCGTAGTTTTTTTGTTTTTTTTTTACATAGTGTTCTAGGGTTACATAGAACCACAATTAGCTGCAGGCAGTTACTTGTAGCAGAGCAGTGTAGCCTTGCCACAAAGTGGTTTTATTGTGATGCTGATCTCTGTTAGTTTGTTATTGTGCAATATGTATTTTTAATAATTATTATTTTTTGTTTTTATTTTTTATTTGTTGTATTTTTTTTTTTTTTTGCATTGATTTTAGGTACAAATGTATATGACCACACGTATGTGTCTGGATGTGAAAATCTGGAAACTGACAAACTGAATTGCCTTTCAGGGACAAACAAAGTTAACGTAATCTGAATCTTAAAACTTTCTGCACTATTATATTTATTCTAGAATAATGCAAATTTGACAACTATGTAAAAGTTAAAAAAATAATAATTTCAAGTCAAGTCAAGGTTCTTTATTGTCATTTGCACTACATGTGGTACATATGGTGGAACGGAATTGTGTACAGAGGGTCCCAGTTACACCAAACAAAAAATTAAATTGAAAAGAAAATAATACTAAGATCTAAGACATGAACTAAGCAATACACTAAAACTTGGAATATACTAAGCATAGATAGTACAAAAACAATACGCTGAACAACAGCAGCACGAACATGAGTCTGTGTGAGCAAGTGAGTACGAATGAATTTGCATGCAGATCGGAGTTATTATAAGAAGGCAATCCAGTATTCTCAAAGCTGAGGTTATTCAAATAGCTTCATACAAGAGATAAATTATAAATGTTTATGAACTTTCCAGAGACCTCAGTTTTGCCACATATATTGGTAATAAGGAAGACAGTACATCACAGTGGTGGGATCTGGTGACTCATCACAGCCACAGTTGTGTTCACTTAAAACTTTCTCATCTTTTGCATTTACATAGAAAGAAGTGTGAATGAAAAAAAAAATGGAAAGTGGTATTATTTTCCACAAATATATTAAGAGCCATTCTTAAAAGTTAGACATTTTGTATTGCACTTCCTGAAAAAAAAACAAAAAAAAAAACATTATTTTTAACTGATCCACTGATCAAGCAGATGCTCTGCAGAAAGCAGACTGTAATCAGAAAACAGGTGTCTGCAGAGCAACACAGCATTATCTCTTACAACAGATGCAAGATTGCTTGGGGTTGCTTGAGAAGATCCAGTAACTCAGAGCCACCGGAGACACAATATAGACAGTACCAACAGGGCTACGGAGCTCTCTATGAAAGTCATCAGTCATCTATTCTCAGGAGCTCAAGCCATTAATTTTCTATGTGGGAGGTGGCTGTCCACACCCCACCCCACAGTCCTATTGACTTTTTAAAAAGGGGCAAACACAACCTACACACTGCAAGTATTTTATCTACTAAGACTAACCTGTACTGTATCAGTGACATGTTTTCAGTCATTGTTCGCTAGATGGTACAGAGTAGGCTTCTGTCTGCCTCACTTTATTTTTATAACTGCAGGGCTGTGTTGATACAGTGCACACACAGAGGACAAGAAAACATGACACCATGCGCAAAGCCTGGAAAACATGACCTCACACGCGTTGCAGAGAGAGAAGATTCCCAGAGGTCAAAGCACTGTTGTTCCTCAGAGGGGAAATGACCCGGGGTCCCTGAGGCTGCTGAGTGACCTCACCAGGCGACATATCGAGCAAAGGGCAATCGGCTCAAGACGCCCACTAGCAGCCAGAAAGAGGATTCAATCCATATTGCTGCTTTGCACTGATTAGATCCTTGTCTCAGGATGAAGATGTGCAAAATCAACTGGTGGCTGTAAAATATAAAAATAAAAATCAAGGAAAGGCAATGGTCATAGTGACTTCAAAAGGTTTATCAACGTTAGACAGTAACCTGGCATGTTGCTGTAATGGCAGAAACAACCAGTAATGCTATTCTTTTGCAATGATAAGCTTCATTGATTAGTTGAAATACAGAATGCATTTGTTGCAAAAGCCCATACATCTACAAATAATGGTCTTCTTAAAACTATTGCTAGTTTCTTGCAAGATCTATACACTTGTAACATAAATCGTGCAGACCTCCATTGGACGACTGAGGCTGCAAATTGATTGCATTTTCATATAATCACAGCTGTAAAGTTTCACACCCATGTGGTTCGTAAAGTGGGCTATGAAGCAATTGGAATACCTTAAAGAGATTCAAGTTACTTTATTAGTAAGCTGCAATAACAGATTTTCAGACATGCCACTTTTCTGAGTAAAGTCTTTTTTCATTTAAATTTGTCTTGAAAGACTTCCCCGAGCAAGCACTTAGCATTGTCTCTACTGGTCTTATTTCCCTACTCTTGGAATAAGTCATCTTCTTTCATTCTTTTATCTCTTTCTCAGCATCCCCCCAGTTTCCCCTTTCTAGTCATCATTCTCGTCCTATTCTTAGTGAGGCTGAATTTGTTCTGTGAATCAAAAACCACGTGGGTCCCCCTTTTATAGCCCTGTACCGTTTGTTTTATTTATCTGACAGACGTCCCCCCGTATTGTCCTGGGTTATCTCGCTCTCCTGCAGATCACGTTACTGCCTGTGTGAGGCTCTGACCCATCTCAGGGTTCACCTTTAAATCTGATTCTTATCATTACCTCTGTGATAAATAGGCAAGGCTTAGAGGGAGATTACTCTGCTCGTCCCGTTCCCCTTTTCCCACTGTCAACAGCGCTTGCCGCTGGGCCCCGAGCTGTCATCCCAGTCTCAATCTGAGGAAGGCAAATACTCAGTTCTGTTCCTCTAAAGATTTGGTGACTTTAGAAATAAAGAGAAGGAGGGGCTACTGTTGTTCCCATGTGAATGGTCTCTTATCTCCAGTGGGCGTCCTTAAAACCCTCTTCCCACTCTGCATTGCTCCTCCGAGAGTTAGTCAGCACATCGTCATACTGACAACTGAGCTCCCACATCGATTTTTCACACGGTTCTTATCTGGGCCAACAGTTTCAAAAAGTTTTAGTCAAATCTTTTATTTTCATCTAATGAAAGTGCTGTCCTTTTAGATGCAATGTGCATTCCTAGTCTGATCAATCCAATTCAATCCAATCCAATTAAATTCAATTAAATTCAGTTTATTTATATAGCGCCAAGTCACAACAGAAGACATCTCAGGGCACTGAACAGAAACATTCATATATATATATAAAGTAAATTAATAACATTATTTGAGGAGCAGACTGCTTTGAGTCTAACTTCACTGCAGAACTCTCTTCCTGAGCAAGCATGAAGGCAACAGTGGAAAGGAAAACCTTCTCATGAGGAACAAGATGTTGTGATCCACAGTGTCAAAAGCTTTAGACAGGTCTAAGAAAAGTGCAGCACAATAATCCTTAGCATCCAATGCTTCAACAACGTCATTAAGAATCTTCAGTGAAGCAGTCGTTGTGCTGTGTTGTTTCCTGAAAATAGAATAATTTGGTAAACAACTTCTGTGAGGCTTGGCGGACAAAAATAAAACACAAAGTGTGGAGTTTACAAAATAAAAACAGTAAACAGTGACTATAAACACGTTGGGAGGCAAATCCGCATTATCCTTCCCTGAAGAAAAGCAAATGGTGGGCACTTGCCCATGTCAGACCTACAAAAAGACAAACTGGCTGCTCCGCCGCATGCTTCACAGACACTGAGATGAACTCTGGGTGGTAGTAGCTGAGAGTCATCCTCAGCACAGACTGAGCCCTGACAAGACACCGATCTGCAGGAATGAACCTGGGGAGGGTGAGGCAGAGGCGTTCTGGGGGATCGAGTGACGCAAGCAGCTGATGGCAGCAGATCAGGTGACCCGCGAGGCGCCAAGCTCAGCTGAGGGTCTGGCAGATCCTCGGCCTGCAGGTCTGCAGGAATCAAACCGATCACTCGTGAGGTGGAAGAGAGATTTTTATTAGAGGTTTTCACAGTTACAGTGGGGAAAATAAGTATTTGATAAACTGCCAATTTTGCAAGTTTTTTCAAATACAAACAATGGAGAGGTCTGTAGTTTTTAATCGTAGATGCACTTCAACTGTAAGACAGAATCTAAGAAGGGGGGAAAAAAATCACATTGTATGATTTTAAAATAATTTGTATTTTACTGCATGAAATAAGTCAGTTTCTTTGTCATTCGCACCACATGTGGACCTTGAAATGTTTCTTACAGAACCCCTCCTTAGTTGCCTTGGCGGTGTGTGTGGGGTCATTGTCATGCTGAAAGAGCCAGCCATGACCCATCTTCAATGCAATCTTCAATTCCCTTTTCATACTCCACTCCTGTATCCTAGAACACCTTGCAAAAAGATCTGAAGCTCTCGACCTTGACCTCTCTAAGTGGGTTCAAACAACTGATAAGTTCATGGCAAAAACCAACGCAGGAATGTTCCTGTTCAGTATTTTACATCATTTTCTACTGTAGCTGTTTTTTAAATGTTTTACATCATTTTCTTCATCTAATTTGTCTTCAGTTTATATGCCTTCTTTTACTGAACAAGAGAGATCTGAACAGATCTCTCTTGTAAATGAGTCCTCGAGGTTCAATGAGACTAACCTGTATAAATAAAGGTTGAATGAATGCTCTTACTGAGGGCAGGAGGTTGTTGGCCAAAATCTCAATACATGATCCCATCCATCCTCCCTTCAATACAGTGCAGTCGTCCTGTCCCTTTTGCAGAAAAGCACCCCCAAAGTAAGATGTTTCCATTCCCATGCTCCATGGTTGGGACGGTGTTCTTGGGGGTTGTACTCCTCGTTCTTCTTCCTCCAAACACGACAAGTCGAGGTGATACCAGAAAGCTCTATTTTGGTCTCATCTGACCACATGACCTTCTCCCATGCCTCGTCTGGATCATCCAGATGGTCACTGGTGAACGTCAAACGGGCCTGGACATGTGCTGGTGTGAGCAGGGGGACCTTGCATGCCCTGAGGATCTTAAACCATGACGGTGTAGTGTATTACTAATGGTCCTCTCTTTGAGACTCTAGTCCCAGATCTCTTCAGGTAGTTCCTCCTGTGTTCTGGGCTGATTCCTGACCTTTCCCAGAATCATCCTTGCCCCACAAGGCAAGCTCTTACACAGAGCTCCAGACTGAGGAAAACTGACAGTCATCTTGTGTTTATTCCATTTTATAATAATTGCACCAACAGTTGTTGCTTTCTCACCAAGCTGCTTGCCTATTGTCCTGTAGCCCATGCCAGCCTTGTGCAGGTCTATAATTTAGTCCCTGGTGTCCTTAGACAGCTTTTCGGTCTTGGCCATGGTGGAGAGGTTGGAGTGTGATCGATTGAGTATGTGGACAGGTGTATTTTACAAAAGGTAAGAATTCAGACAGGTGCAGTTATATAGGTATTGAGTGCAGACTAGGAGGCTTAGCTTCTTAAAGAAAAACTAACAGGTCAGTGAGAGACAGAATTCTTGCTGGTTGGTAGGTGATCAAAAACTTTTTTCATGCAATAAAAGGCTAATTATTTTTTAAAAAAAAATCACACAATGTGATTTTCAGGATTGCTTTCTTAGATTCAGTCTCTCACAGTTGAAGTGTACCTACGATAAAAATTACAGACCTCTTCATACTTTGTAGGTGGGAAAACTTGCAAAATCGACAGTGGATCAATTACCGGTACTTATGTTCCCCACTGTATGTCTGTCTAACAAACGGGTGTCAACATGCGTCCCGCGAGCCATCTGCGGCCTTCATAGTGGTGTCATTTGGCCTGTGGACTTTAAAGGTTGGTGCAGGTAATACATTAAAAACCCTTCTATCCATTATCTTCTGCTTGTTCTGAAGCCAGGTTGCTGGGGCAGCAGCTTGAGCAGGGAGGTCCAGACATCTCTTTCCACAGCCACCTCTTCCAGCTCTTCTGGAAGGATTCCAAGGCGTTCCCAGGCCAACCAAGAGACGTAGTCTCTCCAGCATTTCCTGGATCTTCCCCGGGGTCTCCTCCCAGTCGGACATGCCCAAAGCACCTCCCTAAGCAGGCGCCCACTGAGCATCCTTACCAGATGCCCACACCACCTCGACTGGCTCCTCTCAATGTGGAGGAGCAGCTGATCCAGTAGGTAAAATATGAGTTACTCAATTATTAAATTTGAAACGGCCACTTGGATTAAAGCTTTTGTATTTAAACATTTGAGTTTTTTTAATAAATGTGGTGAAAATGGGACTTTTAAGTTTCACAGATAATTTTTATTGTTGTGAGGAGATGAATGTGGAGCTTGACAACTGTCAACATTCCCAGGAACCAAACACCAAAGTTACTCACAACCACTACTGATAATCTCCTGCAGTCATTAGATTAGAGTCATTTTAGAACCTGATAAAGACCAGGTCGGGTTTATTATATCCTGAAACCCCAGCGCTGACAGAGGGTGGACATTTAACCTTCAAAAGCAGTCATTTAAAATCCCTGCTCTGTATTTTACCTCGGGACACAAGAGACTGTGCAAACATTCATCTTCACCAAAGTTCATGCTCAATAATCCAAGTTAAAAAATCCAACAAAGTTAAATCAGTTCCTCTGGACCAGGGTCTGCAACCTGCGGCTCTGGAGCCACATGGGGCTCTTTAGTCCCTCTGCAGTGGCTCTTTCAAGCTTTGACCAAAACTGAATTGTTTGTTATACAAACAACAAAAAACGACTAGTTTTAGCAGTTTTTCTGTCATTTCATTTGCAAATATGTGAATTTTGGAATAAGTACAAGGAGTAAAACTTTAATTTTATGCTTTATTTCTATACTTAATTCATTTATCCACAATTAAATAATTACCCAGGTTTGTATAGTTCATAGTTTTTATTAATTAACAAGGCCTCGCTTTAAAAATAATCTGTTTTTTTTTTCATTTGTCTTAAATTGTAAAAATAGAAGTTATTAATTATTTTATTGTTTTATAATGTCACCCCTAGTGGCCACAAAAGTCCCTTCCAACAAACCTAAAGTGGCCCATGGGCCACCAGTTGATAACCACAGTTGCAGCAGATTGTGGCTCCGAGCACTTAATTTTAGTGAACAAAGACTTAAAATGGCTCTTTTGATTGTAAAGTTTGCAGACCCCTGTTCTAACTGTTAAATGCAGGCCGGAGTTCATCTCTGTTAACATCACAGCAGGGTACATCCTCCCCCAGTGCCAACACCAGGCATGCTCTGAAAACTACAATTCTATCAATGACCTGCAAAGTTCACAACCAGATGGAGTTTTTATTGAGGCTGGGGGCTTTAACCAAGCAAATCTGAACACAGTTCTTCCTCAGTTTCATCAGTTTGTAGACTTTGCAACAAGAAGAGCTTGGATTGGAACTACAGCAACATCAAAGGGCTTTCAAGACAACACCCCACCCCCATCCAGGTTCATCAGGTCACTGCTCTGTCATGCTAATTTCAACATACTGGCCCATACTAATCAGGGACAAACCATCTGTAAAACAGGTATAAGTCTGGTCTGAGTATGGAAGCTCTGTTTTCATCGCACTGACTGGGACATGTTCAAAAGGGCAGCAACACAATCAGAACTTCTGTGTCAATGAGTATGCAACATCTGTGACTGGTAACATCCAGAAGTGCATGGAAGGTGTCAATACCATCAGAACTTTCACATCCTGGGCCAACTGAAAACCATGGATAATGGGGGAGGTGCGGCTCATGCTGAAAGCACAAAACACCGTGTTCAAAGTTTGGTGCTCACGCTGCTCTCAGAACAACCAGAACCTAAACCGTGCCATAAAGAAGTGCAGAGCTTTTTCCATGATCCATCCAGCCAACACTAGGAGCATGTGGCGAGGCGTCCACAGTCTCCAACAAGGACAACAAAATGCCTTGCAATGACAATAGTATGGTACCGTACCACGGTGGCTGACCATACTGTAGAGTTCCTGAACAAGCTCAACTACTTTGTAATATTTTGGCAGGTTTGAGGCACAAAACTACGGAAAAGCATAAATGCAAGGAAAGCAGCAGGACCTGGCCATGAAGAGATCAGCTCGCCTCTGTGCTGACAGACAGACTCCCTGAAGCAAGCCGTTGTTCCCTCCTGCTTCAAGGCAGCCACAGTCATGGCATGTTACTGACAGGATCATTGCTTCTGCTTTTCCCCTATTTATTTTGTAACCTGAGATATGAGAGAAAGTATCAGAGGATCTGAAGGAATATCTTTGATATTTGTGTTTTTCTGATGGCAGCTGCTAAGGGTTTCAATGCTAACAAATTAAAGGGCTCAAAGCACAGCCCTGAGGAGCTTGTATTGGAACTACAGCAACATCAGAGGCTTTCAAGGCAACACCCCACCACCATCGAGGATCATCACGTCACTGCTCTGCCATGCTAAGTTCAGCACACCAGCCTTGTACCCTGGTGAAGGAGGAAATGAGGGAACTTCCATTACTGAGGCCTTGGGGTCACAATATAGAAGTCTAATCTATTTTATAAATAAGGAACCTAGTCCAAACCTTACAGCAGGGGTGCCCAAACTTTTTCTCTGAAAGGGCCAAATTTAAAATCTATCAGAGGGCTGTGGGCCAAATGCAACAATATAATACACAAAATGCAAATACTTCTTTAAGTAAAGTTCTTTATTTATTATACAGTTATTTATCCTTCCATTCTGTATAAAGAACATTACAGAACAGGCTGTGTTGTTGGTGATGGTGGCGGTGGGGGAGGGGGTCCTCCCCCAGAGAATTTTGAGATGCCATTTCCTGCATTCTGGTGTATTTTACAAAAATGTTTATTACAGTAGATTAACATGAAACAAAACATGTAAACTCTGTTATTGAAATCTCTGACTGCAAAGCGTTCTTAAAGAAGCATCACTGGAGCTCTGCACGTAAGGGACGTTCACTTCAGGACAAATGGAGGTCACTGATTGGTCAGTTGCCGACGTGCCTACTGGAATGATTGACAGGTGTCATGACTCGTGCAAACAATTATAGATTTTACTGGCCCATTTGATACTGTTGCCATTTAGTCAACATTTATTCAACATTTTGATGAATAGGTTTGAGAACAGTTTCCTTACAAAATCCTATTGATGTTTTCTTAATTTTTCATAGATGCTGAGTTAAAATTTAGGGGTGCTCAAGAAGGGTGTGTGATGGGCACCTACATGATGCTCAGCTTTGTCAAAGGAAATGTTATTCAGCAGCAAGAAACTGCCAAGAGACAGTATGAAGTCTGTCAAAATTAAATATAAATTATTAAAATAAAAAAAGCACAAATTAGTCACTCCCGCTGTGTCATTGGGCCAACTTTCCATCCAACATTAAACTTGGAATGACTGAGTGTAAACACACTGATTCTTCAAAGGAAATTTTAATATAGTAATGAGGACAGCTTGGCGGGCCAACTTTGGCCTGCGGGCCCCACTTTGGGCACCCCTGCCTTACAGCATCCTGAACAAATATTATCACTCCACTTATCAAACGCTTTCTCAGCGTCCAAAGAGAAAACATCCACAAGTTCAGGGCTGTTTCTTACTTAACTTAAATGAAGTAAACTATGAACATGACGAACCTGTGATAGACTTCAGTCTTCATCAGACTGATGAAGTCTTCTGGATAAAAGACAAAGTTTTTCAGTCAAGAAGAATCTGTCCAGATGACCTGATTTAATCTTGTTAGATTTTTCTACCTGGATTATTGAGCATGCATCAGGATAACTTGGCTTTTTTTTTTTTTTTTAGCATATATTAGAGACAATGGACATTAGTTTCCACACTGCTGGGGATTCCTGCCTTTTTACTCTCTCAGAGAAATCACATCTGATTGCATTCTTTCTGGCATTGTGCCCCTCTCAATTATGTCTTTAAATACTGTCACTAATCTTGGTGCTATTAGGTTTATAAATTCTTTATAAAAATCTGTCAGTCGCCCATCATTCCCAGGGGACTTCACAGAACTCATTTTGTTTTATGGCTTCCTGAACCTGAAGTGATATCTCTCCTCTATTTCTATTTTTTTCCCCTTCAGATTGGTAAGCAGATTAATCTGTGAATCAAACTTATCCATATCCTCTAAGTCAAGTGTACGTGATGTATACAACTTGTGGTAAAATACTCTAAATGTTTCATTAATCTCTCCCATGCCTGTCGCTATAGTCCCTTAAAAAATAAAAATAAAATAAAAATAATTAATAAACAGTAATTTTGCAAATATGTGTTTTTTAAGATTTACTTATTTTCTTGACTGACTGATACACATTTATTCACATTTTGAATTTAAGTGCAGTTAAGACCTAAATCTTATGATAAACCACAGTTTCATCACCCTTTTCTGCGGTTAAGAGGTCTGCTCCAAAATAAAAGCAGATTACAGTTTTCCACCCGAGTGGTACAGAATAACCTTCCAACTAATAAAATAAATTAATTAAACTGATTATTGAGCATGCATCAGGAAATTCATTCAACCTTTATTTATACAGGTTAGTGCCTCAGGGACTCATCTACAAGATAGACCTGACAATAAACACTGAGCTAGTTGTTTTTCTTGTTTTGTACTTGCATCAGATGTAAGAAACTGTAGCACCATGTAGGGACACTGTTAGTTTGCTTCAACTACAAAGTAAAAAAAAATCGCTGAATTTACATACTGTAATCACTTTTAAGTCTATCCTGTGAGTCAACGTTCAGGGAGAAGACAAGCAAGGACGTTACGTGCTGACGTCACCCGTAACGTGATGGCCCGTTCGCTTTGCATTGTGGGCGCCGGTGTGTTCATCTAGAAACAGAAACCATAAATAGGCAGCTGTAGCGCTCCTTTTCTACGAGTTATTTATCCTGGTCTGGTCGTGACGAGGTTCGTTCAAACGCAGCCGTATTTTGTGTCCGTAACCAGCTTTAACGTAATTCAGGAGAAATGCAGCACTGAGTGTTAAAAAAGCAGTAAATTTAAGTAAAGTTGGCGCTACGACTTGAATGCTAAAGGCGCCGGAATTTTGAGCTACATGTCTCGAAAGCGCTCTGTTCAAACGCTGCGTGTGTTTATAGACGAAGAGAGCACGGGATGTTTGAACACTGTAAGCAGCACCCTCGTGCTAACAGTAGATAGAGACGTTTAAGGCAGTTTGTGGCAGTAATCTGGTGTTAATGAGCGGTAGTAGTGCTAAAGCGGCTAGCGCTGACGTGTTGCGCGCGCAATTCAACCGTGGGACTGAAGTCCAGAGCTTCATTTGGCTCAAACACATTGATGTTTACAGGACAGGGTTTCAGGATGATATCAGAAAACAATGATCCTGAACAACCAGGAAATAGACTGGGCATGTTTATATCTTTGCATTGTGTGCTCAAAGTCATTTGGCCTGGAAACAAACAGCTTGTTGAGGTCAAACCAAACGCTTTCAGGCAAATTACTGCTCGTTTAATTAAGTTTTGCACTAACGTGGTTATATCGTTTAAACTCCAGTGGATTACAGATGAAATAAACATGTCTTTTTCCTTTTTTAAAAAATTATCTGTTTCAGATCAGCAGCTATGTCGTCTACGTCCCAAAAACATAAAGACTTTGTGGCTGAGCCCATGGGGGAGAAACCTGTAAATGCTCTTGCAGGGATCGGAGACGTCCTTGGAAAAAGGCTGGAGGATAAGGGTTTCGACAAGGTGACTAGAGTTAATTTTTCAATCACATAATTTATGGTTCAGTAAAACAGTTTGTAAAGCGGAGCTCATTTAGGTTAACTTACTTTGCGTCTTCAGTCGTGATTGTTTTACTCCGTTCTTTTGACGATCACATCTGCAGTGGAGCCGTCATGTAACATGCCCCTGAGCTGTTTTTCAAGTTCCGCTGCTTGAAATGCATTGCACCTGTGATTTTTCTACCTCTGCAGGCGTACGTTGTCCTCGGGCAGTTTCTAGTTCTGAAGAAAGACGAGGAGCTTTTCCGAGACTGGATCAAAGACACATGTGGCGCAAATGCCAAACAGCAAGGTGACTGCTACGGCTGTCTGAAAGAATGGTGCGACGCCTTCCTATAAACCCTCAGATTTCAATCCTTTGTTTTCTACTTCTGACGTTCAAAATGTACATTACTCTTGAGCGATCTTGAGTCTGTTCAGCTGCAACACGTGTACACTGAAGCACTGTATACTCTATAATTTGTTAAAATGACTTGTACACCCTTATGATGTTCACGTTTAGTAATTCAGCAATGTTCACTGTCAATAGGCCTTTTTATGGAGGCGTTCAGATCCATTTTAGAAGTTGGAAATGTTAACTTTGTCTCACCATGCAGGTTACAGTAAGTCACGTCACAGGTCTGCACATTAGCATGACTGTGACGCTGCGGAGAAAGTATTGTAGTCTGTTATTGCATCTGCTAAAACACAAATGTTTTCTGGAACGAGCGTGCGTTGAGCTGAAACCGGACTGTTTCCAGATCAGCTGCTCGGTTTCAGAATGAGCCAGGTGACTCGGATCGTCCTCTTCACTGCCTGATTCTGATTTTATTTGTCAAGTTTATTAAAATACACATTTTAAGCTCATCAGTGTTTGTTCATCTATATAAAAAAAAATCTCACCTGTATGAGATTTTTGATTTGTAAATTCAACACCTCTTTGTCTTTGTTCGTCATCCCCACACGTGAAGATTAGCTGAGTACTTGCTCTATTTTCTGACTGATGTGATTTAAGCTAATAAACATATCACAGTTTGATTTCTTAGAACAGCAGGATGAAGTGAAAACGTAGCAGACATATTTGAAACAGAAGTACTAAATCTTGTCTGAGTTGATGCTGCAGAAATGTTTTACAGATGTGTGCGCAGAAGCTGCTGTTTTAAAACTTTTGGATTTGCTAAAAAGAAACCAGTCTGAGCTGCTTTCACCTTGTTTAGATCTGAGAGAGGGAATGTGCATAAATAAAGATGCAGATGCAGCAAACCCAAATACAATTTGATAATAAAAAAAATGATGTAACACCCGACTTAGAAATCTTTTTTTTTTTAAACTGCATGGCTTGATGTCCTCTGCTTGGAAACTTTAGATGCCTTAATGCATGCTGGTGCAAGCATGTAATAAAACCCACTGTAGCGCACGTCCTCGCACGAAGGCGTAATTGTCAAAACACTGATAGATCTGTGAAAACCACATTCAGCTTTTATATCGTTTATTATAATGATACAAAAGGGATGTGTCACGTTAGGGCTCATTCTTTATTTCTTTCATGTTCACTTTTTAATCAAATAAAAGGAAACTGGTGATCTTTGATTGTTTTATTTCCATCAGCTTTTCCATTTGCAGTGTACACAGTTTTTTGTTGAATGGCCCAGAACGGGTTCTTCATGATGGATCACGTCCAACAACGCCAGGATTAGTTTCTAATTTCTTTGGATATGATGAACAGAACAAGCCTTTTTAGACGTAAATACTTAAAAATACTAATTCCTCAACAGGAAGGGAACATTTAATGTCTCTGAAGAACCTCTTAAATCTAAAGTTATCTGTAAAAGTACATGGAAACAGCTGTATTCTGTGTCCTAAACCATAAAAAATACACGCGCCGCACTACTTTAGCTGATTTTGCTGCAATGGCTTAGATTCTACATCAAACGTCCCTGACCCCATCTGTTGGTTTGGGGGGGTTCGTGTGCTATTAAAACTATTAACCATTGAATTCACAAGCAGTCAAATGCTTGTATTTGTTGCTTAAGTTTCACAGTAGCACATACGCACACACGCCTCCACATCCACACTAGCAACGGTATAGAAATTAGCTAAAATCTTCACAAAACCTGCTAAATTTGTACTTCTAAACAGCTGTTCTTATACAAGTAACTGCCAAAACATGAGTAGGTCGTGTGTAACTAGTAGCTGGATTAAGAATAGGAAATAAATCAGTTTAAGTCCATTTAACCAACCTTTATGTAACAAATGACTGCTGGAGGTCTAACGTGGTGTTTTGGTAGTTACTTGTAGTTTGAGCATGAAATATGTGTTGTTTTTTAAGTCCCCTCAAAGTTTTACTATAATATTTCCAATATTTTATTGATCTATTAAAACCATCTAATTATATTAAATTATATTCAATTCTTATTTCTTATCTCTTCGAAGTTATTAATTTTTAAATTTAGCTGAAGACATGTCATACTGGATTCTGTGCTGTAACTTGGCAGCGTTTTGATGTGAAGATACTAAAGTATATTTAACGTCTCATTTAGGTTGTAAGTACATGTACACACGGTACATGCATGTACACATTGTACATGCATGTACTTTTCAATCACAGCAATCCCTGATTGGTTTCAAAGCAGAGCGCAGAAGAATTTCTTCTCCCTGAACGGGTTTTCTGAGGTGGGCACCGGGGTGATGAGGGGGTCGTCGCAGGCGTGTGCGTCACAGTACGCCATCAGGTCGGCCGCAGCCTTTGAAACCTGCAGGGGGAGAACCACATGATTTACAGCGTTTTAACACTTCTTTCTCTTACAGAGACTTGAAAATGTAAAATTTTTCCACATTTTGTCACATTACAACAATTCTGGCGTTCTTCTTGCCCCCTAAAGGCTTTGATTTGATAATAGTTTGTCCCACCTGAGCTGTGGGTCTCCACTTTTACCGTGGAGCTCTCCGGGCCCACGTGGCTCTTTGAAGCTTTGACCAAAACTAACATGAAATGCAATTTATTTATTCATTTTTTTTACAACCACAGCAGAAAACAGCTCGTTTTAGCAGCATTTTCTTGTTTTGTCAAATTTTCTGACACGAAGCGAAACATGGTTAGATTTAACCAACAACGTTAAGTCACAACAGATTATTTTTCAGTTCAGTTTATTTATAAAGAAACCAAGTCACAACAGAAGTCATCTCAGGGCACTGAGCAGAAACCATCCTATATAAAAATAATAATTTAACATTATCTGAGGAGCAGACTGCTTTGATTTCCACCATAAAACTCTCATCCTGAGCAAGCATGAAGGCGACAGTGGAAAGGAAAAACTCCCTCATGAGAAATTTAGCAGATCCAGGCTCAGGACAAGCGGTCATCTGCGTCGAACGGCCTTTTGTAGTTGAAACCTTTTGTCCGTCATCCAAAGGACTTCATCAGTCCGAGGAGCCACAACAAACTCAGTCCCACAGCACACTCCCATAATGGACCAACCACGGATGAAGGGCAAAACATCTCAACAATAAAAGAACCCATCCAGAGTTCGTGACTTACCTCTGTTGGGAGTTTTTACCTGGATTATAGAGCATGAACTTTGATGATTAGATTTAGCTAATTCATCCAATTTTCAGCCTTACAGTGGATCTTTCTCTCAAATCCACCAGACGTTCTTAGAAATATTTTTAGGACAAATTCTTTAGAAGAAATACGACGAGTCAGTTTAATAATAAAACTTAGAAAAATAAAACGTCCATTCATTATCTTTACCCGCTTCCTCCTGTCCAGGTCACTTGTGTCCATTTCCAGCCATTACTGTGCGAGAGGCAGGGGACACCCTGGACAGGTCTCCAGTCCATCACTGGGACACAGAGACAAACAACCATTCACTCTCTCACTCACACCTAGAGACAATTTAGAGTTACCAATTAATCTAACATGCATGTTTTTGGTCTGTAGGAGGAAAATGGAGTACAGGTAGTCCCCGACTTACGGCGATTCGACTTTACGAACGCGCTCCCGTTGAAAAGCATTGCTTTGAGTTACAGCGTTTATGTGACTTTACACCAAAAATAAGGTACCTGTAGAAATCAAAACTCAGGCAGGACAGCGGAAATTTACAGTAGGGAAGGGGGGAGAGTGGGGGGGGGGGGGCGGGGGCGGTACCTTTGCAGCTGTGACAATGGAAAATTACAGGGGCGGTTGAT
>JARVGS010000400.1:24275178-24287752 GCA_031762315.1 Hypsolebias antenori | reverse complement strand
CACTATAAGGTTGTCTGTGTGTTTTTACAAGGTACCACTTCCCTCTAGCAGTCAAACCCAGACTCTTCTGATTTAACTATCTCATTAACAAACTCAACACCCATATATATGTAATGTATATGCTACATGTATTATATACATGAATATTTACGGTAAATGTTTGTATGTGTACTTATGTATATATTTGGACAGTAGATATCTGTCATTACTGTTGTGTCTATGATTAGGGTAGGCAAGTATAAGCCTTGGCTTCAGCCGATTCCTTTTTTGGTAAATTATTGATTTACCATTTTAAATTGTTTTTCCTTTTTTTTTTTTTTTTTTTTTGGTAATGTTTTTAATTGACCAAACTAAAGCGACATATTTATGGATCTTTCCTCTTTTTTAGACATTTTTGGACTGATGCGACTTATAGGGAGGTGCGACGGGTATGGCAGAAAATACGGTTCACTCAGTAAGAGAAAACATGTAGATAATGTAACTGATGCGTGCTCAATAATCAAGGTAGATAAATCTAACAAGGTTAAGTCAGGTCATCTGGACAGATTATTTTTTGTTAAAGGGTTTAGTCTTTTATCCAAAAGGGCGGACGTCTCCTCTCTTATATGCTTGTGTGCAAGACTTTTTTTTCATTACCACATTTTTCACCTTCAAGCAGAGGTCAAAAATGTGTTAGGATTTTTTTTTGTCTCCAAACCCTATGTGTCATTTTTCACCACTTTCATTGTCTGTCCAACAGATCCCACTTGTAAATGAGACATCGAGGCTCAATGTGATTTATCTGTTTAAATAAAGGTTGAATGAGTGAATGAAACTTCTCCAGTCTGAAGAGCTGAGAAAGTGCTATTTATAAGACTGAGTTTGCTGCAACTCCTCTGACTGTAGAAGACTTTTGGACAAAAGACGAAATGCTTCAACAAAGAAGAATCCATCCAGAAGAACTGACTGAACTTTATTAGATGTACAGTAGACAGTATATTCTACTTCGTAGAAAACACTAGTAAATCAATCCTAGTACAGTTTTAGTAAAGATACGGATGGAAACAGATTTGAGACTTTAATTGGATACAAAAACAAAAGATAAAACATAAAACAGTTGCTTTGCTTAAAAAAAAAGGGAAAATAATTTCATTGAAAAACAACTTCTGGGCTGCTTTGAACATCACAGATTGTCGATGTGGAACAGGGTGTCTGACAGGGGCATCTTTTTCCTTAAAACAAAGATGAAGGCTTGGAACAGGCAGAGCTGCAGTCTGGCTCCTGAGCACGAGTTGTAGCCGACAGGAAAAAAAAAAAAAAAAAACTCAATGGAGACATGGCAGCAGCATCAAACGGACTTGAAGTGGATCCCAGTCCGAAGAAAACTGCTTGAAGAAAACGATGCCAGAACAAAAATACGGAATATTTTGTTTAGCATGAAGGCCAATATGGACGCCCAACTGAAACCCTGCACATTGTTTTAAGTATCCAAGTAAAACTTGTATTATTGCTGTGATTACTTTTTTCTCCAATGTAGCCAACCCAGTCAGAGTTTGCTTCATTTACATTTTAGGCCTTCTCCTCAGTTCTCCTCCACCACTGTACCTATGTAGTCTTTTTGTTTTTAATTTCACACTCCCCCACCATTAATCTGTGGCCAAATCAATAACCATTCGCTGGCACGCAGGAGCTGAGGGATGTAAATAGCAGAAATCTGACATTCGCAGGATATAAAACAACAGGCCTTCAATACAATCAACAGCAGGACCCGTGTCATTCCTCACACAATCCATAGCCTTATTAAAAAGGGGTGTATAATTTAGCCCTGTGTACTCGCAGATGGAGGCTGTCTGACAATAGTGTCTGATGACTCAGGAGCTGCGGGATGAGCAGCGATGGCGAGAAATGATTGAGGATGAGGAGAAAGCGTGAAGCAGTTTGCATTAGTGTTTACAGTGTACGTCGTTTGTCTTTGTTTACATCACCGCTGCTTTAGATTTATTCACACAGGTTATTTTGCTTTAGTGCGCTTTATGCTTTAGGTTGCACGCTAATTTGTAATTAAAATGTACGGTATTTATGGCGCTGTAGTTGTTTGGTTTTTTTTTTCTCATTCATTATGAGTACAAGTCTGAGTTAGTAATTTATTGTTCACAAAAATGGAATGAGGCATGAAACCGAGTCCCAGAAGGAGTAAACCCACCACAGAGGAGTTGATGGGGGAGAGGTCGGGCTCCAGAAACCATCTTTACACCAGGAAACTGGTTGATTCACTATGTGAATGGGGTGCTTCTGTTTGTCATGTCTCTTCGGACTGATGAAGTCCTTTGGATGGAAGATGAAATGTCTCCCAAAAAAAAAAGGTCCAGATGACCTCACTGAACTTTGTTGGATTCCTTTGAGAGTTCCGTTACAATGTGTTCATGAGACATCTTGGTAACGCACACGGACACGAGCAAAAACTTTACAACTTCTCATTTTTCAGCTGTAGGCGATAATGATGAGCAGTCAATTCAGTTTGAATATCAATTTAGATATAATGACGTGATTTAATGCACATTATCTAACAATAAAATGTTTCCTGTTATCTCAGACTTATCCATTATTTTCCCAGATACATCATTTTGTCTTCTACAGCTTTTCTCTGAGTACGTCTGGCTGCTTTGGTCCACTCAATACTGTATTTTTGTTAAAAAAGTACAAGTGCGCTGCTTTTTTTGTCTTTTCCACCAATCAGCCAGCCAGTTGTCAGATGCTCAGTGGGGAAGGCTGTCTTTGGAAAGCAGTCTTTTTCTACAGCTCCTCTTTCAGCTACACCAGCTTCCATAGTCACCGATTGTGGCAGAAAAAAAAAAAGGAGAAACTCATCTCGACCTTTTGCTGTGGCTATCAAGTGCTATCGATAATTATGACGTTAAATGGGTTATTGTGCATGGTGCTAAGTGAGTGATGGTTATTGCTCATCGGGGTGGTAATGAACTCGCAGGTTTGTAATGCCATCAACTCTCTCCCTCCCTACACCTCGCTGGACTTTAGAGGCAGCAATCGTTTGAATAAATTAAAATTAGCTTTAAAAATAAATAAAAAAATACAGTTTATGACATCAACAAAGCTAATAGGTTAATGTCGATGGTGCACAATATGAGCACATGACAAAGTACAATCCAACTACTGTATTTGTTTTACTGATAAAATGCACATAAGTCTGACGAAGAAGCTTCATTCAAAGAGATGTTAAAAAGACAGTATGGCTATACGCATGAGTAAATACCTATTCTCCTCAATAGCTTTTTGGAAAAGACAGTACTACTAGACATTTAAGAGCCTTGTTAAAAAAAAAAAAAAAAGAAAAGTGTACATATTTACAACTGCTTAATTTTCAGATCAAGATGGCTGCCGGAGCCAACTCATCTTGAAAATCACAAAGATAGTTACAACTCACTTTTAGACATTCTGAGTTACTGTCAACTGGTGTGGTAGTAGTTGATGTTAAAAACTAAGTGTAAGCACAAACAAATAGTTTTGTTTTGTTTTTTGTTTGAAATCAAGTCGTCAAGTATTTTCCTACTCTTAACTATAAAGGAAAAACTCAGGAGGTGCCAAAAATAGAGCACCACTAATCATATTGGTCATTCAAGCAAAATTTTGCTGAAGGTCTTGCTGAAATGTCTCCAATCACGAGTTGTGGCATTGTTAGTACAAAAACAAGACGGTTTTGTAAAGTTCGCTCAACACCACAACATATCTTTAACCTATGGCTGATTTGTAAAAAGTATATTGGGCTAGGCAAGCCAGTTGACCATCCATTTGTTGACTACAAGAAGTGTTTTTGACAGAGTTTGGCAAGATAATCTATGGACAACCATGAGACAGCTAAACATTAGAGACACATAGAGGCACTGTACAAGGCAGCAAAGAGTATGGTATAAGTCAGCAACAACTTCAGTGAGTGTTTTCCATCTTCAGTTGAGAAGGATGCCTACTCTGGTCAACACTATGTACCGTATTTTTGGAACATACAGTGTATCTGAGGCACTGATAGAAACAGATTCCCCTGTAAATCCGAGAGAAGTAAAATCAAATATTTGCTTTGTCATTGATGTAGACCTTAAAATGGATCCACCAATGATCAGGCTATTCAAGCAAAGAACCTAGACATAGTGAGTTGTCGTCATGGCATGGAGATTAGTGTTGAGAAAGCCAAGGCCATGGTATCTGGTAAGTATAAGCCTCTTATAGTAAATGTAAGGGAGACCAAGCTCAAACGAGTTAGAGAATTTCCTTCATCTCTGTTCAAGTCAGAGGACAACTCAGTTAAAGAGGTTAACACAAAGATAGTTAAAGCTGCCAGGTCCTAGCTAGACTCAGACTTGTTTGTAAGGATAGATCATTGCCAATGGCTACCAGTGTTAGACTCTTACATGTACTTGTTTTGTCAGTTCTTCTCTGTGCTACACAAACCTGGACTCTGAATGCTGACATAGAGAAAATCATTTGCACATTTGAAATGACCATCTACCAAAACCTGCTGCAGGTTCACTGATCCTCCCAGACAGAGATCTGCCGTAGAGTCCATACCCTTAATGGGATCATGACTCCTTCCTAATGCAGATTAAGAAGGAGAAACAGAAGTGTGTGTGTGTTTTTTGTTTTTCCAGGTAGTGAGGGCAAGAAAGCTGAAGGAACTCGTAAAAGGGGCCGTCCTCTTTATCAATGGACAAAGGACATCCTTAGCTACAAAGTAGACTGAGCTCCCTTTCCATGTCCTTAACCATCTTGCTGAGGATCGGTCCAGGTGGAGGTTGCTCATGAATGATGCTCGTTCTGCCCCATGGCACTAGGCTAAAGGACTGATGATGATGAATATTTGCAGTCAACTGTCTTTTAGCAAAGTCTTTAATGAGATGCTGGATGGGTTTTAATAAAAATGTTCAGGAAATGATCAATGGATGTGCCTTTATAAATTATTAACTTTTGGAGCCAAAGCCACATGACCATAGAAAAACTCCAAAATGGCAATAATTTGGTCAGTATTCCAGAGTTAGAGCTAAAATTGGGTCTGGCAGTAGCTGTGAGTCATTCACAACACATACTTCAAATACTACATATTAGTTTAGATTATTGTTTAAAACACAAACAATAATTAATTGTGTCAACCCTGTTTGTTAGTAAACAAGCCTATGAACCACAGTTTAAGGAAATTTACAGGAAATAACTGGATGCACATCTACAGTTGATTTAACATGCTGCTTAACACATGGAGTTACTGCAGTTTAACATGGCCACCACAGCCAACTGACCATGAAAAAACAAAAACTGGCAACAAATCAGTCAATTTTTAAAGAGACTCAGCTAAAATTTGGCATGCTAGTAGCTGTGAATGATCCTCAACACTTACTAAGGGTCAAATCTTTAATATTACATACTGTTCCAAGAAAGTTAAGTCAGGTCCTTCTTTTTTGTTGAAACGTCCAAAGGACTTGATCAGTCCACAACAAACTCAGTCCCACATGCAGAACACTCACATAGTGGACCAACCAGTTTGATGGTGATAAGATGGTTTCTGGAGTCTGCCCTCTCCCCTTTCAACTCCTCTGAGGCAACCATAACCAAAGTGGTTCAACACATCAAAGTTCATGTTCAATAATCTGGATAATCCAGGTAGCTGTTGTGATAAATAAATAAAGAAAATAAAATAAACAAAATGTCCAAAAAACCTAACTTAACTTTGGATTTTTTAAATCTGTATTACTGAGCATGAACTTTGATGATTACATGTTTTTTACAAGGTTTACTGAAAACAGCTACAGTTCCACCATTTTTCAATATAAAATGATCTCAGTCTAATATTCTGGCATTAAAGGTGGCAGGTGATATCCACTGTCTTTATTTAGAATATATCTGTAAAACCTAATTATCCAGTTCATTCAGAGCAGTGGTTTGGTAAATGCACCCGTACATGAGTTCCACTAGTGTCCATGCTATGAACTTGCATGATCAAATGAGTCAAGAACATCTGAAATGTCCTTGACAACATTGTTGTTGTTTACAGAAACCAAACTTTAGGTTTATATCACTTCCTCTGCTGTGATACATAAAACCCGATGCTCAAAGCTGTGTCATTATGGTTAGGATTCAAACAGCTTGCATGTCTTTGTGTGGCTGCAAGCAGCATCTTTGTACTGTGACCACTCTGACCTTTTTTCATACCCCCCACCACCACAGTTCCCCTCCCACTCCCCCTCCTTCTCATTTGACTTGAAAGCAGGACCTCAAATGCAGACTTAATTGCCTCTGATGCTCCACTGGTAAAGTTAAGAAATGAACCGCAACCTTAAAAAAAGGCAACTGACAATGTAAAGGCAATCAGTGTGAAGGGGAAACATCACTGAGTGATGAGGGGAGATTACGCCACACTGAAGACATCCTTTAACCAAAGTCAGGACTATTTTACTGCCATGCCTAAAGAATGCTAAATGAGGTGAAGCTTCACAGATAAAAGTGGTTCTAATTACGAAGTATATTTGTCTCCAAATCTAAAGCTAAATTTTAAACAAAGCTCAGTGAGTACTGGGAGTATTTCTTGTTAATGACTTTTGGCACACGTCGCATCAAACGTCAGCTCAGTATCTGTAAGACTGAAAGACTTGTAGGAATTTGTGGTTTTGTTTTAAACTGGCTGTGGTAGCCAACTGGTGCATTCACAGGAAATGGCGTGATTGTCTACATTTGGGGGCACCAGAACTACACAACAGATATTTGTGGACTGGTCCAGTAAATGCCTGTTTGTTGTTATAGACTGAGATTTGTACATACTGTATTGTTCTTTAAGGTTTGACCAGAATGGCTACTACTCGTTTATCTCTCAACATAGGTTTTGATGTCCATCCGTCCGTCCGTCCGTCCGTCCGTCCAGCCATCGTATTTTACCCGCTACTTACTTTTTCGGTCACGTGGGGTCACTGATGCCCATAGCCAGCAGTGACTGAGGAGAGGGGACACCCTGGCCAGGTCTTCAGTCCACCACAGGGACACATAGAGACAAACAAGACAAACAACCATTCACTCTCTCACTCACACCTAGAGACAATTTAGAGATACCAATCAGTCATGCGTGTTTTTGGCCTATGGGAGGAAATGTGAATTTTTTGTTTGTTTGTTTGTTTTTTGTTTGTTTTTATCAGCAATCCCTTTTGGCAATCTATATTTAAGATTTTCTAATAAGGTACAGTATTTGCAAGTTAACCAAATTTTCATTACCATTTACAACAAGGCTCCCCTTATAGATGGCTAATAAATGGTTTATAGATACATTGTTAATTCCACTATAAACACTTTATAAATCATTAATAATGGTTTATTATGCATTAATTAACTGTGACAGAGAGACCAAACGGGTCAGTTTCTTGCCAAATAGAGAGACAAATCTGTTCACCTAGATATTTCATCTAGAGATGTTATATTAAACATTTCACACTAAGTTACTACCTTGTAAGCACAATAAGCATTTGTAAACCTATTTATTTAAGATATATTAGTTGTAGATAATTATAATGCAGTGATAAAATACAATATTATATGCTAAAGAAATAGGTTTACAAATGTTTATTGTGCTTACAAGGAAGTAACTTAGTCTGAAATGTTCAATATAACAACTCTAGATTAAATATATAGGTGAACAATTTTGGCTCACTATTTGGCAACAAACTGGTCAGTTTTGTCTCTCTGTCACCGTTAATGCATAATAAGCAGTTATTAATGATTTATATGAAGTTCATGGAGGAATTAATAAGATATATATAAACCATTTATTAGCCATCTATAAGGGGAGCCTTATTGTAAAGTGGTACCAAATTTTCTAGCATGAAAAAGTTTCTTCTATATCTAAGGGGATCTCACATGCCTACTCCCTTGTGCTGGGATTAGACATCAAACAACCCTAGCGGGCGTGAGGCAGGTTTCTTTTCCATCTGAGCTGACACTGTTGACAAATGACATGGGAGCCTGTCAGTCAGGTTTGTCTGTTCTGTGGAAGTTAGCATGAGTGAATACGACCAATGGGAGAATAAGACTGAAAGACTGCTTTTAAGGGATGAATGCTTCGTTTATGTGCTGAAGGAAGTGTGGAGATGGAAGAGAGCTGGGAAGAAACGCAAAAGAGTTTCAGAGAGAAGGAACATGTCACCACAAAAAAAAAGGGAGGGAAAGAATTTTGAGGAAAAAGAAAGTGTCATTAACTGACAATAATGTTTTGACCCGTGTCTTTGTGTTTGTTTGTCTGTAGTGTTGGTTAAAGCCTAAGCTAGTGGACACGTTTTCAAAATGTAAACTTAGCATGTACATCTACAACTAATTAACTGTTGGAGCCAACCCCATTCAAAATGGCTGCCACAACCAATCAATCTAAGTTAAAAGCAAAATAGTTACAATTCAGGCAACTTCAAAGACATTGAGCTAAGATTTGTTACAGAACCATACCATACCATACCATACCATACCATACCATACCATTTTATTTATAGAGCACTTAAAACAGCAACAAGGCCAAGCAAAGTGCTGTACAAACAAACAACAGGCAACACATAGGCAACATACAAAATGAAGTACAAAACAGAATATAGACATGAAAATCCAAGCACATCCATCCATCCATCCAACAGTTGACCAGTTTACAAAGCTTAGGTGAAAATAATCAAGTCATGCAAAACTGACGGTTCAAATAAAAGGCTCAAACAAAATCATTTGCGTAAACGGTTGAAGACTGGTGCCATTTTAAGATGCTCTTTACTTGTTAAGCTGACATGTTAAAATGGGTTTACAAACTTTCAACACTTTACATTTTTCCTTTTACAGACAGTTCGACAGAAAATTACAAATTTTCTGTTGAACGTGACCTTTGGTTGCCTCAGAAGTGCCAAAACTCATTGATGTTCGTTCTATTTATGCTTTTAAATCACCATAAATTCCATCTAAGTGTAGAGTAATGTAACATTTTAGATACTTGAGTTGGTTTAAGGCTGCAGCAATTCACACTGGTCTATGTTTGGACAAGCCATCAGCTCACCAGTCTTGATGGATGTAAAATATTCAATCTGAGGATGTTCAAGAAGCTATCAACAACAGGTAAGATGCTTATTATTATTATTTATACAAAACGTTCACACTCTTTAAAAAAAAAATGGCTCAACTACTCTTTTATTTTTTTGCATAAACCTTTGCGTTGTGGTCATGTGTTAACACAAAATGCTGGGCCTTATATACATTTGTCCTGTTCATAGCCTTCACTCTTATAATTTGTCCCTTTAAAGAGACAAGTCGTCCCTGCAAGGTGTCTTTAACACCATCAATATGAGTTTGGAAACATTCCAGTGAGCAGGACATCCTTGGACTGTGTTTGAGGAGGTCACAGACATCTGAAGGCTGTATTCAGTCTACTTTGTGTAAAAGATAATGGATGGATGGATGGATGGATGGATGGAAGTGAGTTCTCTCTGTGGGTTTCAACTCATTTCACCTTTATCCTGCAGAAACTAGCCTCGATCTTCAGTTGCTCCACCAGCTTCCTGGCTTGGCCGACGCTCATGGTGCTGTTCACTGGGGTGTCTCCTTTCATCCTGGCCACAAAGACATTAACATTTATGTTTTTAATGCTTTTAAATTTAAATATTGCATCAATTTAATTTCCTTTTTGTTCTGCAGCCTACAAAAACAGGCATTAATTCTGACAGTCCTGAAACATATTGATAGTAAATTAGCTTTTTACCCAGCGAATCAAAATAAATTAATCTAGTTAAGACAAAATCACTTGTCCAATGCAACAACAGCACAATGCAGTTTATACATTTAGGCAGCTTTAACAGAGTTTATGTAAGGTTTGAATATTAGTCAATTTTGTATCACAATCAGCAAATCTGCTACACTGTGTGATTTCATCCAGGAAAAAAGGGTGTATATATATTGTAAAAGACAGAAGAAACAAACTAGGCCAAATGGTGTTAACGTTCATCATGGCCCACTGGTTTTTCCCCCACGATGAGCCAGAAAAACCACAGAAACATCAGTTGTACGAAACAACCACGGATGCCATTAAGACATGTACAAAATGATGACAATGTGATAAAGACTGATTTCTTTCATAAATGTCGCAAAAAAACAAAGACAAAATAATGAAATCAGATGGGTTGTCATTAAAGTGGGGAAAGCAGAGCAGCAAAGGAGCAAATCTGTTTCACCCATTCTGGACCTTTCCTCATTGTCTTCCTCCATCCTCCCCAATTCCTCCTTACCCGTATTATATTCCTCTTCAGGTGCAATCTCCCCCCTCTTCTCTGTCCTTATTTCAGTCTTTTTTCTCTGCCTCCCTGTGAGCTGATGCTCCGTGGTATCAGTGTGGCCGGACCCCACCCCTCACAGACAGCAGCCTGGTTGGTACCCTGTTCTGTACAGTCCAGTGCGCTGCAATTCTGCCACAGTGAGGACTAGATACGATGGGATCTCCCTCACTACCCCCACCTCAGCAGTGAATGGTACCTGCCAGACAGAAGGAGGGGTGGAGATGCCATTAGTGAAGGTTTTCTGATGTGGCTGGATTGTACCACATTTAGTGTTTTAGGAAATTATGTCCAGCTGGAATCTATTAGGTTTGAACCTCTGATGTGAGTCAGAAATTTTCATGTATGTGAGATTTTTATTTTTATATTTTTCATTGCTATTTCTGAATAAATAAATAAACAAATTACCACTTGACTCATGATGTCTCTCTGACTGTGATGATGCTCACCCTCTCCTCCGTTGCCATGGGGACTGCTGCAGTCAGCTTTGGTGGTTTATATATCGCATTTAAATGCGGACATTCAGACTGATATTTACACAAACGAGCGCTATAAATTAAAATATAACATGTTCTGATGCTGTGGGGTGATAAGTGTGCAGTAAAATGTCAGAACGTTTAATTCTCTGACATTTTTTTTGACGCGCTGTCAGACCAAACACCCTGTAGAGGAAAGAGCTCCACCGGCAACATGGCGGAGCTCACGCAGTAACAACGTCAGACTGGTGTGGAGAATTAAAAAAATAGGTTATTTGACGCCCTTAAATGTACAATAAACAATGCTTTAGAAAAAAAACACGAAGCAGTAAAGTTGAGTGAGTAACCTGGATATTATGGACACGATGACATAGGTCTTCAAAATCATGCGAAGCCATCTTTGCTAAGCTAAAGCTTTGCTTGCGCTGTTCGGTACTTCCGGTTTTGGTTCACGACATATCTTTCTCTTTTTAACATTTCTGATTATTGTGACCATTCCCTCCATTTGTTGTGCTTACATTATTATTCATTCATTCAACCTTTATTTAGGCAGGTTAATCCCATTTAGTCTCGAGGACTTATTTACAAGAGAGACCTGGCTACAAACAAAGAATTATCGACATATAGAGTACTACATAATAATATGTTTTAACGTTTAATGATAGTCATTTTTACCCCATATTTTGTCTCCATAAAGTGAGGATATAGTTCTTTAAAACGCAAAAACATTGTGTGTGGCTCACCACCACTTTATAGCTGCCCGGCTTATTTTGTGTAATTAAAATACTGTATACTTTTAAATAAAGAAACATTTCTAACATTTTTGAGCTGAAAATTAGATTTTAACCCTTGTTGTTTGGAAATTAACCACCAGAACTATGTTTTTTATTTATTTGATTAGTTCATTACTGTGTTTAAAATGTTGATTTTAGCGTTCATTAGTTTGATGAAAAGATATTTAAGAGCAGGGATTTGGACAGAAGAGTTTAGTTCTGAAGCTTCAGGACTCCATCTGCTGGACGACACTGGCAGCTTTACATTGCTCCTTTTGGACAAATTAGAGAAAAATAATCTAATTTTTAATATTTCAGTACTGAAAGCAGAAGGTAGTAAGTAAGAGTTTTTAGGCTACAGTAAAGCCATAGTTAAAAAAAGGGTTCTGCAGATGAACAATATAATTTTATTTGTTTTTGTGTTGATCTTTAAAGAGCCTCAGTTTGAAAAAAGTTTTTTTTTTTCTGATAAAAGTGACAAGTTAACAGCTAATCAAGCTGGGCCAAGACCAAAGTGAAATGGTGCAGTTTTAAAACAATTCCATTCTCCAAAATCTCATAGTGATTTATGCATGTGGTTATACTTTTACATTACTGACACCTTTGCATTTATAGTTATTTCCATGAAATATAGTAATTTTAAGCACAACAAATGGCAGCAGCTAGCTATACTCTTTCCAATAGTACAGTATGAGTACAATCACAACCAAAGCATGTTTCTGCCATCTTAAAGCTCCAAACTATCTAACAAACAAACAAACAAACATTCAAAAAGATTATTGCAAAAACAGTTTTGTGTTACACTATTAACTTGACAGAAATCTTATGATGTTCCAGCTGGAAGTGCCTCAGGCTGCATGGGAAGTGCTACAGTTAGCTGCCACTGCTGCTTTTTGTACCATGCCATGCCATGCCATGCCATGCCATGCCATACCATACCATGCCATGCCATGCCATACCATACCATACCATACCATACCATACCATACCATACCATACCATACCATACCATACC